>JAUIRK010000786.1:0-361246 GCA_030549495.1 Nectonema munidae
TATATTATAATAATTTCTATTTAACATTAGAAAATATAAATATATTGACTTTAAGTTAATTAGTATAAATAAATTACTATCAATCACTATGTTGATTAATTAAAAATATTTTTAAAAATCAAAATAAAAATATTAAATATATTTAGTAATTTTAATTTTAGTAATTAATATTTTGTAGTTATTTTTTT
Source organism: Nectonema munidae (assembly GCA_030549495.1). Taxonomy (NCBI): domain Eukaryota; kingdom Metazoa; phylum Nematomorpha; class Nectonematoida; family Nectonematidae; genus Nectonema; species Nectonema munidae. Next base: position 189 of record JAUIRK010000786.1, read on the forward strand.
AAATTTGTTCCATTTTAGTTAAAATGGCTAAAAACCCTACTTTGCGCAAAACCCTACTTTGCGCAAGACAGTATGATTAAAATGAGAATTAAAAATAGAATCTTAAATCACGGTTCGACTTGCAATTTCCACATTGATTTGTTGAATAAATGTTAATAAACTTTGTTCAATGAAAATATAGAATTAAGATTTTATCCCAATAGATTTTAGAAAACAATAGACAGAAAAAGAGGGGATAAATTCCTCCTTGCCTTTGGAAAAATTTTCTAATTACTTGAAAATATAGCTTATTTCAATCAATTAAGTCCGTCCGTCTTTCTAAAACTTTTTGAAAATCGCCGATTTTTGGAAGATTTATGAGAATGTCGTCATCCTACCCGCACTTTTTAAAATAGTGTTGCAGGTTGGCAAATACAAATTCACATAACATTTCTTGATTAACTAATGCACACTTTCATTGATAAGGAGAAAGATAGTCATGAAAGTTTGAGACCATTTTTGAAAAATAGTTGCACGGAAGAACATTTTTGAATTCACATCTGCCCTCCCGACCCTAATGAACAAATGGACACGAGTGAATGTGATTGAACAGTTAATTGTATACTGAAGATTAACAAGAAATGACAAATTTTGAGTTTGGATTCACTCATAGACAAGGATTCAACTTTAAAAGTAGTATAGCACGTGTTTAGATCAAGCAAGTGCCTAAATATCGAATAAGAAGCATTAAAAATACATTAAGGCGGAGACCAACATTATCATGGATCAGCTTTTTCTGCCTTTCGCAATAGGAAGTCCACGTTGTTTCGTTGAAGCCATAGTTGAAGTACTCCGAGATGTCAGCCCCTATTCAATCCAAACAAGATGATACGAGCACAGCAAAAAATAATTAAAGTTAGTATACCTGGTACACGCCACGGCTTGTCTGTCAATTCTTCAATCTTAAGTTCATAGAGAGAAGTATTGTTGTACAGAGGAGCATGTTGCAAATCTAATCCTTTTGAAAAACTTTTCCTTCCAAACGCTAAAAATTTAAATAGTTAGTCGGTAGCTGCATCAACGTTGATTTACAGACAATATACCAGTCGGCTTATTGAATCCTCTTCCAGCATATCTAAAAAATAAATTATATTCATCAAAACAAAATTTCTCTAATATTATAATAATGTTAAAGTAACGTTTTGTGCATCTAATATCCGTCTATAGATGAATACTAAAGTTCAAAATTGGGGATGCTTTCGAGGGTGGGTTTAGTTAGTGAGTTAGTTGGTTTGATTAGTTAGTTTTTAGTCATGTCACTCCTTTAAATTTCCATATTTTTGCCACTCTTTCGTCATGTCGTTCTTTGATTTGTCACTCCTCCCGCGAATTTATATTATATTAGAATATGATGTTGATTCTCATTTACATTTTATAAATTTCATTGTTAAAAATTAAATAGTCTTATTTTGAGCTCGTTACCTTTTCTTATTTTTTGAAATATAGGAGCGTGGCATTTTAATGAAATAGAAAGAGTCGACTTTAAATGAATCTAGCTTGGTCATGAGGTGCCATCTTCATAAACAGTGTAAAAGTATTCATTGATTTGTTTTTCACTTTATCTTCACATTGTATAAACATTTGTTTTCAAATTTGATAAAAGAATCAATTGTATTAAGGATGAAAAGAAGTCAATAAGGATATTGTATTCAAAACAGTAAATTTTCTCTAGCTCCAGAAATTAAATACTCACACAAATTAGTTCACGTGAAGTATATGATTTTGTTCGGATAAAAGATCTAATTTATTTCTGAATGGAAAAATAACATATCAAACAGTGATAAGGAAATACTCAAAAGTAACACTCATATCAAAAGTTTCGTATACCTTTTATATCATTTAATTTATATAGCGTGTTTCAATCAAGGTCAGGGTTTTAGTCAGAGTTTTAAACTTGTTCTATTATAAGGATGTAAACAACTAATTTTATAACAAGTCGAATGTTTAAAATATCAAGTGAGAATAGTATATACTATCGAAAAAGTCTTTTATTTTTCTATTTGAATTCTTTAAATGATTTAAATAAAAAAAAAAGTTTTAAATCTCAGGGGCTTATTACTATAAATGGAATCACTTTCTTAAACCATTTCTTAATTTAAATCTCTACAAAATTGTTATCTAATGTTATACGGGAAAGCAGAAGGCTTAACAAGGTCGCCAATAGTCACTTGTACTCCATCTTCATCTTCATCCTCTTCAAGCTCATCATCACTAACATTTTCAGCATTTATGTTCAAACCTTGATCCGTGACAGTATTTTCTTTCGCTTCACTTTGAGTTGGGGTGGCATCATCAGGCTTTTCCTCCATTTTTGACTGAACAGCCTCGACATACTGAAAAGAACGACAAAACAAAATTTAATAAGAGAAGAAAAGGTCTAGTTACCGTTTCCTCTCCATTTTCAACTTCCTCATCTTTTCTATCAGGAGATTCTTTTTTCCTAAAAGTAAATATTATTCCATTTTATATACTATATAAACTAAAACGTAATATAAATTAAAAATAATTTTGCTTAATAAAATGAGGGAGTTGGCTACAAATTTACATGTAGGGCGGTGGCTATATATCTAAACGTGTCCTTGCTTTGGAGCAGGTAAAAAAGCATAGCGCCGGATCTGGACCCTTCTTGCTAATGAAACTTTATAAGAAGAATAATTTACTGAAATTACTGTGAAAATGTATTTCAAACAAATTTAGAATTTTAGGATAACAAGATTGATTGATTAAGAGGAGTTAGAACAGAGACATAAATCCAACCAGATGTGCATCACCCTAACGAAAGAAGGAATAGCATTTAAAAAGATTATGAGTATATAAAAATGAGTTAACGAAGCTTGGTGGAAGATTTGGTATAAGTTAAGGATGTCTATATGTATAAATTTAATTATAATAATTTGCAAAATATTAAATATTAGTTTAAATGTATATATACAAGTGAATAAAAATTAGAAAATTGAAGCAAAACTAATAAAAATTAAAAATGTGGGTTACATTACATGTAAATCTAGAACTTTTTAAAAAAATTAAATATAATAGTCAATAAATTTTAAAGCTTGAATAAGTAAATTTATCTAGTAAAAATAGTAAAAAAAAAAGTAAACTCATTTATTAAAAAAAATTAATTATTGAGTAAATAAAATATAGAATTTAAAATTTAAACTCTAATCTCAAGAGATGATAATATTTTGTTTATTTCACTAAATATATGTGGAATGGCATTTAGAAACGTTAAATTCACTAATATTTAATTTTATGATGCTCGATACGAATTCCTCATGTAAAATTCGGATAAATTTCATAAATTTTATTGTAAAGTATTTATATAGGACAATTTTGCTCAGCTTCAGTAAAATATAAAAAAAAATTACTAATTTTCTGGAAGGGAGTCATATGAAAGTTTTGAGGGAGTGCTCAAAAACACCCCCTCCCCATGCTCTCAAACAACGCAACTAATTATAATACCAAATTTCAATTACCCTATGCCTCAATAAAGCGCTAATTGCAATGCGAAGTTCAATTAATAATAACATGATGCCGTTTTAAAATTTCTCCAAATTTTTCATCTTTTTCTAAACGTAACTATTAATTTGTGATATCTGAAGCAGTAAAATTATTTTGAATGATTTATTAATCTGGAAATGTTCAACTTTTTCATTGATATATGGCATTTCTGAATGAAGGAATATTTTTTAAATTCCACCAGTCATCATTTTTTCAGCACATTTGATTTTCTATAAAACGGAGCAGAAATTGTAAAATTATTTTTACTTTCGAAAAAATTATCGTTCCAATGCTTCAAGCATTGGCCACAAAATCATTAAGAGACTGTGCATCGACTAACGAATCTTTATATGGAATTTTTTCAGACACGTTATTTAAAGTAATTTCAGCCTAAAATTTTCTATAGATGAAAGGAGTTGTTAAAAATAAAAAGACCTTGCTGTAAAATCTACATGCAAAAGTATGAATTTGACGGTGAGAGGAAAAATTAAATCTTAAATGAAATCAAGAGATTATTTATTTCTAAGAAAAAAGAACTTAACATTGATTTTGGAATGTTTAAGCAAAAATAAAATAAATATTGAAATAAAGTAAGTAATAATATAATACTCAATCTGTTGTATTTCTTTTTCAGCGCTGGATTCTAAACAAAAATGTGTTTTAATAAACAAAAGGATATAATGCAAGGAATAGCAAATACTCAGATTTTAACAGCATTTCCGTTTAAGATATAAGAACAAATGGCAATGAGGATTAAAATATGAAGTTTAAAGTAAAGATATTATTAATTCGTTAAAGCGCCTTTTATTAGTCAAAACAACTTTCGTACTATGAAGAAAATTTCATTGTGCGGATTAAAATTAGCGAGTAATAATCAGGAGTGTGGAGTCGAAGGGAAAAAATCCGACTGTGACTAAAAGTATAATCTAATTGCGAATCTAAATACTTAAAAAATTCGCCTCGCGATTCAAATACTTAAAAAGTTAAGGCATTAAAACTTAACTTTTTACTTTCGGCTTCGCCTAAAGAAGGCTCGCTCTGTATGCTTATAAAAATTAAACTTATTTTTTTATTCTCAATGGTCTAGCAAGACCATGGAAGACAGCACAAAAAAGCATAAAGAATAAGTTAAGTGTAACGCAAAGTATACGAAGTTTTGCCAGTCTACTATATATCTAAAATTAAAAATCATAAAAATGCAAAAAACACAGTTAAAATTTTGCACATTAATGAAGATGTCGATAGATAGAAAATATGTAAAATTTCAAATACAATAATTGCCCTATTAGATAGTAAATATAAGAATTTTTATTCAGGGAATATATCAGTGGTCTGAAAAGACTATGAGAGACAACAAAACAAAAAATATTCTTTAATATTAAAAAAAATCAGATTCCAATACGTAAACTTTATTAAACAGCATGGTAATAAAAAAAATAAAATCAGTGCTTTCAAACTTAACCCATTTAAGACCAAGCAAAGCAGACGATATCTAAAAAAACGCAGACGATTTATATTCAAAGTCATTGAAAAAAGCAGACGAAGATGAAATTACTTATGTTCCAAAATAAGAACATTGGCCGTAAATGGGTTAACCCATTATTAAAAAAAACTAACCGATCTAATATGAGATTACTGGGAGATAATGGGTTAATAAATAAACATACCGCATCTCTGATTGGTAAGGCAGATTCGGATGTTTATATGACGGACTCAATGTGGGAGTAGACAGAAGAATTATAAAAGTTCGTTGTGACAAAAAAGCTGCAGAGCGAAGATTTGATGCCTGGTCAATTTTTAAAAGAGTGGAAATCTTTTTTATTTCCTCTATAAGGTTGATGGCACGATAGCAGTAAAAATAAGGAGAATGGAAAAGAGGGAAAAAATTGTCTGAGAACAAAATTTTACCGGCAGCCGTGTATTTGGATCCAAAACATAGATGCCTATTAACATCAGATCAAATAGCCAAAGGCAAAGATTCCCTAGTTAAAATCATTTTCAGAATGAAAAGTGTTATAGATGGTAAAAGTAAATTATCTGAATCAAGACATGAGAGTGAGACGGTAGAAGCTGAACACAAGACAAATTCTTCATCTCTATCAACCACAAGTGACGATGATTTTACTGATTTCCAAAAAATATCTTGACAGCCAAAACAAGAACAAATCATCAAACACAAAGACCTTAGATGATAATAGTAAATCTTCAGCATCTTCTTTCAAAATTGAAATTGAAACTTTTTTTAGTGAAGTAGAAAAATTTGATCGAACATTAAAATTGACTTTTCAATAAGTAATAGAAAGATATCCTGAGGTGAAAAAGATGTTGCCAGAATTTTAGTTGCCGTGCCTTCAACACAAGTTAGTGTTGAACGGCTTTTTTCAGCACTTAAAATTTTGAAATCGGATTTACGTTCATGTATGAAGGAAGATATAATTGAAGCCATGCTATTTTGAGAACAAATATTTTTATTGGTTATATATTAGAATATAATTAGAATTATTTGTTTCATCGATGTCATTTTTAATTAAATTTCATGAAGTAAAATTTTATTTTTTAATAGTTCAATTTTCAATCTTTTTTAATTAATTTTTAAAAAAAATTTAAAATTTTTTTCATATAGATGTTTTATTTATTAAATTAAAAAATCACCTTTTTTTCATTTTTTATATTTCTATATATTTGTTAACATCTTCAAGTTGAAAATGAAAATGTTTTTTTTGTGTGAAAAATAACAAAATTTCAACTTTAGATAAGGAATTGTATATATGTTATCATATTCTTTTTTTCAACATGTTTCTACGCTGAGAATCTATTTTTATAAAATCATTTGATTCCACACAAGGAAGGATTTTGGTAATCTTTTACTTTACGGTTCCGTCAATCAAAAAATTTCCCTGACAAATTATTGGCTGTTGTGATGTCAATCAAACTATATAATTTTTAAGTAGTTTTAATATATAGGCAATGCTATAAAGCATAAAAATTACAACATACATCTAGATCAGGGGTCGGGAACCTATGGCTCGCGAGCCAGAAATGGCTCTTTTGATGACTGCATCTGGCTCTCAGATAAATTAGTTGGCCTCCAGGATAAAGGGAGGTATTGCGATAATGCATATCCTTCTTGCCAATTCTACACTCTCTTAATTTCGTCATCAATACGAATCACGACGACACAAATAAAGCTGATGATGATGCAGACTTTGCTTATCAATAAATAACTTCGATAAAACAATTTTGTTTAAAATAAATTCAGAGTCTTATTATACTATAAAATTGTTCGTCTTCTTTTTCCATTTAGTTGTAATCAGTATTTAAAAATATATATGGCTCTCAGAAGATTAGATTTTAAAATATGACTTTTTTGGGCTCTTTTAGTCAAAAAGGTTCCCGGCCCCTGATCTAGATGAATAAATAATATATTTATTTAACATTACTTAGTAAGCAAACATTTGATACAAAAATTGATTAAATACTTTTTTATGGAATTCAAACTATAATAGAATTTCATTGAATATATTTTACTAAAAATTCTAAACCTAACTTATATAAAACTATGTCAGTAAATTTAAAAAAAAATAGAAAATTTACAACATAAAAATCAAAAATTATAATAAAATTTTGTTGATTATATTTTACTAAAGATTCTAGATATAATTTACAAAAAATAAGTGAGTAAATTAAAAAAACGGATAAAAATGAGTTAAAAATAAAAATACATACTTTATTTCTGTTCAATACTTGAGGTTACATAATTCCTTCAAAGAGTTTAAAAACAAAGTGAAGCACAAAAGAATATTAATGTATAGTTTTATTAAATTATAAAAATCCAATTTACCATTCGTGAAATAAAAACTAGAAGTTTCAATTTTTAGATAAAATTTCGTGTTGACTCAGAGTAGTCAGTAATTGCATTGAGAACCCAAATATATATAATTATAAAATATTGTAAGGTGTTGTAAAGTTGATACACTTGGCACGTTGATATAAAAAAGCATAAATCACTTTATTTGACACATTTATTTTTTCAAATAAATGAAAGATCACAAGAAGAGCTGTCAAGTTTGTTTTGATATGCAATACTGCAGCTTTATTTATTATTTTCCTTCTTTCTTTCTTTCTTTCTTTCTTTTTCTTTCTGTTCACTAACGATTTTTGACAGTAGTCTTTATTTCCTGTTGTAGTTTACTTTAGCTTTTCTTATGGATAAACCAACTCGTGATGCAGCAGCAAAAGCCTCAATTTATATGAAAGATATGTTTGATAATATCTCTGGTAGTGATGATGAACTAGTATACTATGAGTCTGAAGCTGAATCATACTCTTGTTTCAATCAAGATTCAAGTGATTCTGAAAGTTTTTTTCACGATGATGAAGGAAGTCAAAACTCTAACTTTGATCAAACAAGTGCTCCTTATGAAACTAGAACTGAGGATGATTGCACGGTTCTAGCTAAAGATGGGACTGAATGGAATAAAACTAGTGTTGTAAGAGGAAGAACTTTGTCTCAGAATATTTTCAAAGTTAAACCTGGTCCTACTTGTTATTCTTTTCATGAAATAGACGATAATGCAACGTCGGCATTCAGGTGCATTTTTGACGAAAGAATTTTACGTCAGATTCAAAAATGTACAATTGAAGAAGGAAATAGAGAGGAAAGTGGATGGAATCTTTCAATTAGAGATTTAGAAAAATTTTTTAGCCTTGTGCATGCTTAGAGGAGTTGTTGGAGCAAGAAAACTCCCACTAAGAAGTTTATGGTCAAAAAAATGGGGAATACAATTTTTCAAAGATAACATTCAAAGAGAAAGATTTGAAGAAGTACTAAAGTTTTTACGATTTGATCTTAAAACTCAACGATTTCGTTTAAAAGAAGATAAGTTTGCGATGATTTCTGAAGTTTGGTCAATATTTTTGGAAAATAGCAGAAGGTGTTATGTTCCTTTTTCCGAACTCACTATAGATGAGCAACTATTGCCAATAAAAGCAAGATGTCCATTCACACAGTATTTACCTAGCAAACCAGACAAATATGGAAAAAAGTTCTGGTTGATGGTTGATGTAAAGACAAAATATTTGTGTTCTGGTTTTCCATATCTTGGGAAAGATGAAGAGAGGGACCATTGTCCTCTTGGTGAATATGTAGTGAAAAAGTTAGTCAAGCAAGCTATGGTTACTAAAAAAGGTTACAACATTACTTGCGACAACTTTTTCACTTCAAAAAAATTAGTCTCTGACTTAATTTTAGAAAACATAAGCTTTGTAGGTACTTTACGTCATAATAGAAAAGAAGTTCCGATTGAAGTGGAAAAAATGTAGGGTCTAACTTTTTACCCAAACTCACCCAAACTCGGTTTTATTTTTTCTTCCATTAAAACATCTACAAAATTTGGAGTAGATATTATTGATCAAATGTGTCGTATGTACTCAACTAAAGTAAAGACAAAGAGGTGGCTTTTGGCTGTATTTTTCAATATTTTAGACCTTGCTTTGATAAACTCTTGGATTTTATACAAACTAGTAAATAGTTTTGAAATGTCTCGTCGGGAATACATCTTGAAGTTAGTTGAAGAACTCTGTGATACTTCTGATAATCCTTTGGAATCTCAAAAGCGTAAAAAAATAAATAGACGAGAATCAGAAACAAAAGAATGCTCAAATAAAGCTACACGTAAGACTTGTTTTATATATAGATGTCGAAACAAAGCTTCAAAAAATTGCGATGAATGCAAACACCCAGTTTGTAGAAAGTGCTCAGCTAAAACAATTACGTTTTGTAAAAATTGTACATAATTCTTTTTTTATGTTACTTTTTCAAATAAATTTTTAATAAACGCAAATATCTTTACATATTTTCCACATGGAGTATTATTTTCCATACTGCGGTCAAATTGACCGCATTGTCATTTTAGTACGTTATTTTTTCCTGTCGTTTTAGTAGAGAAACGATGTATCTGATGGATATTGTTGGAAATGTTTGTGGTAAGATCAGGATCTTTTTTTGCAAAAAGCCACCTCACCTTATTCTATAATTTTGTTCATTTATGAATGGTGTCGTGACTATTCATTAGACGCTATTATTCATGAAGCATCTATTGGAAGTGGACGAACTGTTGTAGACTGGGCTAATTTTTGTAGAGATTGCTTCAAGTTGGGTTGAAAGAAATTGTCTAACTGTTGGAGGTTTTGATGAAAACTTTGAACAAATTATAGTAGAAATTGATGAAAGCAAGTTTTTTCATAGAAAATATCACAAAGGTACTTGGAGAGAAGGTCATTGGGTGTTTAGAGCAATTGAAAGAAATAGTAAGAAATGTTTTTTAGTTGAAGTTGAAGATAGGAGCGAAACAACTCTTACACAAATTATATAAAGACACATACTACTAGGATCCATTATTGTTTCTGACGGATGGCCTGCTTAGAGGAACATTTCTAACTATAATAGTGGAGTTTATGAACATTGGGTAGTACACCAACGTAACTTTGTTGACCCAAATGATATGAACATTCACACGCAAAACATTGAAAATCTTTGGATGCGGGCCAAAGGAAAATTTAAAAGACAGTTTGGCACCTCCAACGAATTATTCAAATCATATTTAGATGAGTTCGTTTGGAGAAGCCATTTTCCAAAAGCAAAATTATTTTCTGTTTTTAAATTCTTTAAAAGATTTATTGCAATCTCAAAGTATTGAACAGAGATAAGTATGTATTTTTTATTTATAAATTAAATTTTTTTTTATTTACTCTCAAACTTTAATGTAAATTAAATCTAGGATCTTTAGTAAAATATAGTTAATGAATTCTAATTAAATTTGAAATCTATAAAAATATTTTTCTTAATCTTTATATTATGATAGAGTTTACTAATGTATAGTTTGATTGACATAACAACAGCCAATAATTTGTCAAAGAAATTTTTTGATTGACAGAACCGTAAAGTAAAAGATTACCCTTCATAGACATATAATTGTAATTAATTTTTTTAGTTGAGTGTAAGTTTATAAGCAGCCTGAGCCGGAGGCAAAAGAAAAAAACACGGCTCCAGAGCCGAAGTCGACAAAAATTTTCTGACTTAACAACCCTGATATAAACAACATAAAACTGCTATAAGAAACGACAAAAGGATAGTTGAAATACAAAATCAGATATTTTTCAATTTTTCTTAAAAATGTCTACAACAAGGGATGTATGGAGAGGTGTAGTGCCAAAATTTTAGTGCATATAAATGGCCTCTCACACACATAGTTAAGCCACTTGTCATTTTTAGACAAGATATAATATATATTGGCAAATTAAAAAGCAAAATAAATGATAGTTTAGAATCGACTATTGATTTTCCAGGCCATGATTTTGTCGTAGGAAGATCGACCAAAAAGTCAAAAAATTTTAGGTGATACAATGAAAACAAAATTAAGTGGAGGGAGAGCCACTGTGCTCTTCCCCCATTCCACTAATAATTTGAGACTAGTACAGAGTATTAGCTCTTAATTTTTTATTTTCATTTTTTCCTTGACCATCGTACGATTAAAGCCATTATTATAACAATAATTTTATTTTGGAAGATATTTTAGGACTTATTTTTCATATAATTTATATAAAAAAATAAATGTATTGATTGAAAATTTTGATAGCCAGATCATAAAAATATTCAGCATTGTCCCACAGAATGAATATACATTTGCCGATTTTTCTAACACTCAACAAAGGAAATTATTTAAAAAAAATAGTAGTGAATCAACGATGAAAACAAAAAAATAACCATATTCTATATAGTTTGAAAAATACAAGAGTGATTCATATTTGAAGTGTAAATAACAACTAAAATGATATGGATAGAAGAATCAAAAACTAATCTTTTAAGATTGAAGGAACAGCAATGGGAAACCCATGCAGTGTTCCAATTGCTTTTGTTATGAAAGAATGTGAAACTTTTGTATTTCAGAACACGACACTTAAACGAGAATCGTATGTTAGATACAACATTGATGATATTTTACTTTCCATTCCATCTACACAAGTTGATATTTTTTTAAATATTTTTTAACTCTTTTCACAAACGTCTCGTTTTCACTTTTGAAATTGAAGTTAAAAGTCAATTTCTTTTTTAGATTGTAAAATAACAAAAAAATAAGAGTGGTTTTAGTTTCACAGTGTATCAAAAATCATCAAACACCAATAGATATCTAGATTTTACTAGTAATCACACATATTCGCAAAAAATGCCAGTCCCGATTAGTCTATTTAACCAATCATTTAATATAACAGGTCAAGAAAATTCTGTAGAAATTTATAAAATTAGTGAAGTATTAGAACAAAATTCTTATCCTAAAACAGTGATAAAAAAAGCTCTTAGGGAATCTTCTGAAATGTTCGACCACACTTTTTTAGTAGAAAGATATTTTAAATAATTTTAAATAGCATTGATAAAGTAAATAAATATATTATTATCATAATTGACGCAAATAAGAAAAAATTAAAAAAAGTTTTGGATGAATTTGATATTAGTTAAATTTTCAAATCTGAAAATCAATTAAAACGGATTGTGATTTTGTTTATATAGGCTTCACAACAGATCCCTTAACGTTAAGAAAATATAATCACAAAAATAAACTATCAAAAAATTTTTCGAACCCTTCAAATCCTTCTAATATGGTATTTATCTTAAGAGAAAATCCAACACATTCTTTCGATTTCGATCAAGTGAGAATTTTATGTATAGCTACAAACCCAAGGCATCTTCCCTTTCTTGAATCATTTTATTCAACATAAAACAGAAAATGCATCAAAAAATCGCAGATTTTTCCTTCAATTTACTTACCACTACTCCCCACTTCAAAGTAATCTCTGTATTCTACAAGCTTTTTTGTCTATATATTGTGCACGCTGTATTTAATATTATCTGCATTATCATTGCAATTTTGCACCTTTTGTTAAGAAAAGCTTTTTCTATTTACATTTACCTTTATTTGATACCTAACACTGTTAACGCCTAGTTTTATACTTGATACAAAGTTATAAATCTTTATTCATATATTTAATTTTCACTTTAGAAAGAGCATAGAGGTGCCTGAAAATATAAATTTTTTGATTCTTCTATCCTTAACATTTTAGTTGATATTCTATATAAATGGAGATTTCATAATCAGGAATGTAAAACTTAAAAAATTGAAAACCCATTAAATTTATATATGAAAAAAAATAATAAGTTATTTTGAAATTTATAAGAACTTAAAGGAACTGATAATAATATATTAGTATAGTTCAGAGGATCGCAAAGTAGATTCCATAGTACACAGGGGTTTAGCAAAAGTGTTTGGTTATTCGGTGAAAAGTCTAATAAACACATTCCCAAAGTTGAAAATTAATTATAAAAAATATTGGTCAACTAATATATATTGTTATATTATATGATATTAAACGTATATTATTTCGGCCTACATGTTGAGGGATTTATAGACAGTAATATATTAAATTGAGAAAAAAATATGAAAATAAAAATTCATTGCATTTAGATGAAATAAAAGTATCAGATTATAGGAGTATCTAGTCAAAATTCTCGAAAGCTAAAAAACCGAAAAACTAAAATCCCCGTTACCAAAATTAACGAAAACTAAGGTAACAATGACTAGTTTCCTTTATTAAACTTATATTCATTCTAAAATGGAATATCATAAAACAATTAAGTTATATTTAATAAATATTAATTATAAAATATTGAGAAAAACTCAAAAAATATGCATCAACATTTAAAGGATTCTATATCATTTATTCTTATAAAAAAAATAGGAAATGTTAATCTGAATTAATATAAAAAAACTTGTAATTAAACTATAAAACTATGCAAATAAAAACTGTAATTAAACTATAAAAATATGGAAATAAAAACTCTAATTAAACTATAAAACTATGCAAATAATTTAATGATAATTAATAATACACCTCCATAAAGCCAAGCTTCATCATCAGGAAGAGAAGAAACAATCTCCGCCATTAAATATAATTTGACAGAAGATTAAGCTGGCATAAAAATTAAAAATATAGATGCACATATTAAAATTAATATGAATATATTTTCAAAAATTATTATACCAACTAACACCTAATACCTTTTTAATTTAAACTTAAATCTTTTTAATTCAATCACAAATTAAATATTATAGCCTAACGAAACATTAAATTACATACACATATATATAAAACGTACACAAATGTACCAAACAGACAATTTCTTCTTTTCTTATTCTTCACGCGGAAGAGTCATTTAAAAGAAATTCTTGTACATAAATGCATTCACTCTTAAGAATGAAGCTAAGGCACATTATTCAGAGATAGAATCCATAAGTAATCCTTGTAAAATATGCTTACACTATCAAGAGTGAAGCTAGAGCACAATATTTAGAGTAGCCATCAAGAATCCAGACTTCGTTCAATAAAAATTGTTTCAATTTACGTTTAATGTAAGAATTATTGCATTTTTGATTAAAAAAAATTATTTTTATCAAAAGTTTTAATTGAACTTTAAATATTTTCTTCTATTTAACAAAAATTAAAATTTCTATCATTGAATAAATAAATAAGCAAGTGTCAGAGATAGTCATTTTTTAAAAAATGAAAATAATTTTTTCTATGGTTTGATAAACCTTTGGCATTTTTATTTTAAAACAGTGAAAAATAAGCAATTTATAACTTTCCTTTAATTCATTTATTCCCTATGCCTGTTATATAAACTGATCAAATTTTAATGTTGAGAAAAACTGGAAATATCAAGAAATGTTAGCCAAAAAAAGAATTTTGAATTCAAAGTTTAGTTGAGGTATTGTAGATCATAGCACTTTCATCCATAAAGTTATATGCTTGCATTATGCTTGAGATGGTTAATCACAGTTTAATAAATTTGTTTTAAAAGTTTGGGAGCATTGGGGATGGAACTCATGACGTTTAACTGTTAAGATGAGAAGCACACCCTAACAACCATTGAGGTTCATTTATAGTTATATACATGATATTATAATAGGAATAAATTTATCTTCAAGAAAACGTATTAATTTTTATGCTATTAATCAAATTGTTGTGATGAAAGTACTATACAAAGTAAATTTTGGTATTTCAAAGTCTTAGAATAAAACTTGTAATATTCCTATAATTTTTTAATTTTATTTAATAAAAAAAAACAGAATTTGATATTTTGTTATAATATAAGCTAAGCCGCGCAATGTGCAGTTGCCCGTAAACGAGGATAAGTGGCTAATGTATGGATGGCGCATCAAACAACCTACAAACTAAAGACTATAATATAAGCTAAGATAAAAAACTGAACATTTAATGAAGGGATTGATAAAAAAGATGAATAAAACAATACTGTAAAGTTTATTATTTTAATGCAAAATAAATGATTTATTCTATTTCTGTTTATTTTATAAGCAAATTTAATGGGTTATTTCCATTAGAATTCTATATATATTTTATTCTCTATTTATCTTTTTTCAGCCATGGTTTTACCAGACCACAATTTAAAAAATTAAATTATAATAAATTTAAGTTTGAACATTTACGGAATTTCTTCAGTAAGATCAATGCTTATGCGTATCATTTCTCTAGAATCTTCATGACCTTTTTCTTCCTGAGGTCTCTGGGTGTCTTCAATACTGGGTTCGTAACCTTGAAGGACGCTTCCTCAAGGAGTGTAAGGAATCATGGAGATTCTTCCAAGATATCGCCAAGGTTGGCCAAATCGAGGATTGATTCCACTTGTGCCTTTGGTTTGGGTAATTTATCCTTCTTTCCTTTCTTTTTGACTTTATTGGGTTCTGGCTCTTCCTAATTGGGATTACTTTATTGATCTTGGCCATGGAAATTCAATGTCTCCGGCTCTTCCTTTATCGGAACCCCTCCTTAGCTACCACACCCCAAATCTGAATAATCATTAATTACCTCATCCAAGTCTCCTGAGAAACATGAGGGAAAAATGCGTCTTCATTCCTCTTTGGAGTACAGGTCTTTGTTGGGCAGATACCAGCCTAGGAAATCCATGAGCTCTTGCGGTGACTGGCCCCTTTCTGGAAGAAGAATGTCTAGATTGGGGAACTCCATCCCCAATGCTAGAGGTGTCCCTATCCGTTCCTAGAACTTGGTTTAACTATCTGTTAGGTAACTATCTTGATGTCATTCGCCGAGTAAGAAAGGAGGGACTCTAGTTTCATCCGTAAGTTTCGGGGTGTTGTTATTTCAGCCTAGGCAATGTCTACACCCTCCATGGCTATATCTCTAGATGAAGGAGGAAATAGGTAAGCTAGTTCAGTGTATATGGTGGTTTGGAGGTCGGAATTGACTTCGAACATGGTCACCTCATTGGTGACCACCCCAAAAAGAAGGCCTTATTCTGCCTGGCCTGGAGAAAAGGACGGAAGGTTCCAGCCTGAAATATTATTGGTCCGGCCGCAGATATCCCTAATTGCCGACCAACACCGGTAAAGTAAAGTGTGGTTTGCATGAGGGCGTGCTGATCCCCAGGAGAGGCTTCCGCCTACCTAGACCAAAAGCTATAAGCATTACTTGAGTCTTTGGATAAAAAAGATGAATAGAACAATACTGTTTGGTTTAACATTTTAGTGCCCAAAAATTTATTTGTCCTATTTCTGTTTATTTTATATACTAATTTAATGGATTATCTACATTACAATTCTATACATATTTTATAATTTATCTTTTTTCAAGCATTGTTTTACCAAACCATAATTTAAAAAATTAAATTATAAAAAATTATTTAGAAAAAAGAATTATAAAAATAATCTGAAATATAAAAAGAATGTGGAACCAAAAAAAAAATTTAACAACAGATGTAAAAACAGAATGTTCAAAATCAAAACATTGTAAATGATAGAAAAAAAATTATTCTATACAATAAATTTTGTATGTTTATACTAATGTAACTGACAATATTACCCATATACTTTTATAATGGAAACAAAAGCATGTCTACTAAATAACACCATTAACTGATACTCAGAAATAAAGGGCTAAACAAAACCATACATTCAATTAAAACAAAATCTTCTAGCACTCTTGACTTCATCTCAAAAAAACATGTAAAAAAAGCCTACGACATATTACACCCTCATCTCCTCAACATTTTCAACGCCTGCCTCAAACTAAGCTATTTCCCAAATATTTTGAAAATATGCAAACATAATTCAGTCAAAAATTGGCGATCAATTTCTCTACTACCAACCCTAGGCAAAATTATTGGAAAAATCCTACGATAGGGGATAACACATTACATCCTCAAAAATAACCTAATACACGCGAATCAATTCGTATATTTACCAAATAAAAACACCTAATTAGCCCTAACTCGCTTAACTCTGTACGTTAAAAACACTAAATTACCAAAATATCGCAACAAACACATTAAAAGGTATTGAAAATGCCTTCAACGGATCATGGCACACTTCAATTATCAGCAAACTCATCGATAAAAAATACCCTAAATACATAATCAAATTCGTAAACAGCTATCTTTAAAAACGCATTCTCATCTCGCTAGATAACAACAATGTATGCATCCAGAAACTAACTCTCTTCACTCCTGCTCAAGGGGGTTGTCTATCAGACATCCTATGGCTAATCTCTTTAACTCTATTCTTAATTTCATCAACTCAAATTCTAAATTTTCCCAATTCTACTATGCTAATATCTTATTTAGCTTCTCAAATACGTTACAAATGAACAACATCAATCATATTGCGAATATCATCACATATATACAAAAAATGGCCACCAACTACAAAGTCTCTTTCAACTTAGATAAACTAAAAGTTATACACTTAACACGAAAAAAATAACTTCACTACCACTGAAATTAAACATATCAACATCACTCACCCCTGAACCATACATAAAATATCCAGGCGTCACATTCCAAACGAAACTAAAATTTACACTTCACCTCAAAAACATATATAAAAAATTCTCACCAACCTTATTCTCTCTCAAAAAAGCTATTTCTTTTAAGTGGAGTCTTTATCAAAAAATCTCAAAGTACATCTACAAATCTATCATCCTTCCAGTCATACAATATGGCTCACTCGCCTGGGGAAGTTCACTCAAATTCAAGAACTCACTAACCCATCTCAACAAAATACATTGTCTATTCTTATTCACAATCACAAACGCATTTCACACAACTTCTACGTCAAAACTTGAACTTTTAACACATACCCTACCCCTAAACCTAAACCTAAAAAAAACATAATTAAAAATATCTATCAAATTTTCACTCTACACCAGCACCTCATAACTTCCCAAATTTTTACTCAATTCACACCTTCCCTTCACTCACCTTTTTCAATTCCCTTCTTGAACAATATATGCCACAACTTACCCTACTCCCAAGTCCACTCATCTAAAGCCACCCCATAAAGTACTCAAATATGTCACAACAAATTCTTTGCACTCAACTTCATAAAACACCAACGCAATTCAAATGCG
Organism: Nectonema munidae; assembly: GCA_030549495.1. Lineage (NCBI taxonomy): Eukaryota > Metazoa > Nematomorpha > Nectonematoida > Nectonematidae > Nectonema > Nectonema munidae. Next base: position 18,222 of record JAUIRK010000786.1, read on the forward strand.
CGTTTACAACTCTCTATTTTTACCGATGGCTCAAAATCACGTAACATAGCAACCGCTGCTTGTGCCTTTTCCCTTCTTCATACAACTAATGAACACAGACAATAACACCTCCGCATATGAAACTGAAGCACTAGCACTCCTAACATCTTCCAACTACATTATTGATAACTTAATTATTTTACATCCAATTTTAAAGCACATAATCTTTTTCACCGACTCACAAAAAATAATTAAGGACCTAAATCTTGACAGAAAAATACCCTTTTCAACACTAAGCCTAGCCAAAAAATTAATCAATCTTAGCAACTATTTCTCAATTAAACTTTTTAGTATTTGTTGGTAGACCTCTTATTCAAATGCACATTCTCAACATCAAAACATATCTTAACCTCCGCCCTCCCTTTGCTCAGTTTTGAAATATCCATAAATAACTCAATTACAAACGAATAGCGTTACTCAAACAAAATACCTACCCCCTTATCCCAATTTGCACAAAATAAAAGCCTTCAAAACATATCTTAACCTCCGCCCTCCCTTTGCTAAGTTTTGAAATATCCATAAATAACTCAATTACAAACGAATAGCGTTACTCAAACAAAATACCTACCCCCTTATCCCAATTTGCACAAAATAAAAGCCTTACTATTCCTCGCAACATAATAAAATGTTTCACCTCACACGTGTTACGCCTATTTCTATAATTTTAATTTCCACTCTAACCCTTTTTGCAGATTTGGCTCCCTCATAAAAAACTCCAATTCACATTATTCTCTATTGTCCAATATTTTTATTCTTAAATTCACTTCTCATCCTTAATAATCACTAAGTAAGCAATTGACGCAAGAATATCAACCTACTTTGGAAAGTGCTTAGATATCTCCTACCTAAACTACCTACTTACGTGGTGAGACTTTTTACCCAAATAGACCCAAATAGACAAAAACAGAAGGACACAAATTTAAATATTAACAGAATAAGTTAAATATACATAGAAGAATTATTCTCAGCATAAAACTAATATAAATTATTAATTTGAAATTAAAAAATAATTTAAAACATTAAATTAATAACTTGATTTTTTATTCGCTTTGTTTGATATCAAAATTCTTTCTCCTGTAAGACTATATGCTTGCATTATGTTTTATATTGTTAATCACATATTTTGTAATTTTGAGCCTTTTGGATTGAACCCTTGAACTTCAACGGTTAAGCTAAGAGGTAGACCCAAAAATCCCTAATAAAATTTTTTTAGAGAGGTTGGTTGGTTGGATATATCAAAGCACTTTCAGGCGTAAGGCTATATGCTCGCATTATGCTTAAGATGGTTAATCGCAATTTATATATTATTTATATACAAACAAAAACTAAAAATATATATATATATATAGAATAATATTTTCTTATATATATATAGCTAAATTTATTAGTAGGTATTCAATTTTTTTTAAAATTAAAATTGTTCATATTATAATGATAAATAAAATATAATAATTATTTTATAATAGGATAACACAAAATAATTTTTTAATTTAAATAATACATTACTCTATTGCCAGCCCTCGTTCATACGTAAATATCTCTGTATGTTTTTATTTTAAGCATTTATATATTATTTTTAATTTCAAGTTATTATTTGTAAATAAATAACATATATGTGTGTATTTGGTTGTATTTTGGTAAAAAGTCCTACCGCCCAGGGATGGACCGAGAGGGGGGGGGGGATAGGGGGATGCATACCCCCCCCCCCCCCACCAGCAATCTATTCAAGAAAAATTAAGGTTGGAGTCCACCCTAAAATAGAAATCAAAATTGATGAAGTCATTGATCGATTTTCAAAGCAAAAAGAAAGAATAAAAGACTTTGTAATATAATTTTAATCATTTATTTTACATACGTTTTCAAATTTCTTCCCTAATAAAATGTGTAAAATATTTTGATAATATTAGTATACCCCCCCCCCCCCCCCCCCCCCACACACACACAAAAGATTTCTGGATCCCCCACTGCTACCGCCTACTACCTATATGTTTTATTTAGTTTAGAATATATAATTTAATGAATGCTAAATTTATTGAATCCAACTTGAAGAAAATTAATCTTCTTCTTAAATATATAAATATTTATATTGTACCATATAATTAATTATATAGTTATTTTAAACTTTTGTATATAGCCTATTCTCGTATATCAAAACCTTTTGATTTCCTTTCCATTTATGAGGATTAATGAATCGTTAAATGAACAGATAAAAAAAAATATTAAAAAAAATATTAATTATAAAATATTTAAAATATAATTTAAAAATATTTTAAATATGAAAAAATCACCGTCTCCGGTGTTCATTATAACCTATGTATTTTTTTACCTTGTTGTGATTATCTCTACTGTAAAAAGTCATGTTTTAAAGTAAGGAATTACATTTTGTTGTAAGAACTAAATAACATTTCAAAATTAGTTTTTTGGAACCAGTGAAAATATCACTTAAACCAGTTTAGGTGTCTAATGTATGGATGGCACATCAATCAACCTACAAACTATATTATATTCAAGCAATTAAGAAATAAAAAATAGATTAGAAAAATTTGTATATAAAAAATATTTGTTTTGATTTTTTAATTATATCTCAAATTAATAATTTATTTTATTCTATGCTTAAATTAATTTTCAATCTGTTTATTGTTCTTTATTTAACATTGTTTTGGTTTATTTGGATTTATTTGGATAAAAAGACGCACCCCAAAAATTTACATTAGACACGGGTCGATCCATAAACTTTCAAGTCGGGTTTAGATTGGGGACTAAACCATTTAAAGATATTTATATATATTTAATATAGAAATATCAAATATTTTTTATAGTGCCAATAATTTATCAATGTTATATAGCCAACTTTCGAAAGAGGAAGGAGATATATTGCCACCTCTGTTTCCGCCATGTCTACTTACCTGAGTCTTAATAAGTAGTTTGATTATTTTTATATATAAAATAAAATATTTTATTGCTTAAAATTATCCCAATTATGATAATATTAAAAATTAAATATGTTTTCATTGTTGGCAATGTAATTAATCTTGATACTTTAATAATTAAAATACTATATTGATAAATTAAAATTTTTTTAATAGTATTTCAGTAAAAAAAATTAAATATAAAAACAATAATATAAATTAAAGAAGAATCTTAAAATTATTATTTAATTTTATTATACCAAAAAAAAATTTTTAAAAAATTATTGTGCTTGATGAGTCAAAGTTTTAGTTTATAACTAAAATGGATGATTGTCCTCACCCACTGCTTAAAACTTATAAATATCAATCCTCTATAAAATACTATGGGTAATGAAATATATAAGGATTAACCTTTTTTTTATAAAATAATAAATTTATTATTAAGTTGTGTAAATTTTTTTAAACTTGTTTTAAGTTTTTAATGTAATTTTATGTTATTTTTTGGTTTTTGTGAACTATGATATTAAAATCTTTTTAAAATTAGTTAAGCCTTTATTTTTTGAATGTTTTAATAGTGATGAAGATTCTAATATTCAAATTGACAAAGATGAAGAGAAAAATGTAAGATTTTTTTTATATCTAAATATTTTTTTGAAAATAAAGATCTATAAATGATACTAACACTGTAAACTAAATCTCATTTCTAGATTTATAATGTATTTTTTTTCTTAATTCACTTTTTTGACATTTGTGATCATTTTTATCTGTATTCTGTTCTATAATGATATTAATCTTACAGTTAAACATTTTACCGAAAAATTATCTATAATAAAATTTTTAAATAATAGATCTTATTAAAACCCTTTAAATAGAATTATTTATCGCGCTTTTTACCTATAAATTTTTTAAAACAATTATCAATTATTAGATTCTTCTATATTGTATATTAGACTTATTACGGAAAAGTAGGAAATATATTTATTTTTATTTTTAAGATAAATATAAATTTTATAAGTATACTCATACTAGTTTGTTTTATATTAAAATATTTTGTACTTGTCATCTGTCACTAACCAGTTTTTTTGTATCATCTGTCACCATTTCTAAATATTTTGGTTTATTTTAAAAACCTATTAACAAACTATCATCAGTTTTGGAACTTTCCTTTAAAAGTAATTTTCGATTCATATTAATTTATTATGCTGTTTTCAGAAACCGATCATTTAATTTTTCTAGTCAAACAAACCGAGTTTGTGTTCTCATCATTTTATAGAGGTTATTTTACACCACCATGTTATATGAAATGAATATTTGTTATTTTAAAGCGTTAGTTCGGCGCCCAATTTCTACTATGAATATCAATACCCTTTTTATAAGTTAAATTTTTTTGCATTACATTTCCAAAAGATCCTGAAACTGAGATAAATGTTTTTAATGATGACAGCAAACATTTACTCTTTGAATAGTTTTTTGCAATTAAATAGGCCGAAAGTTTATTTCGTTTTTACAATTCCAAAATTTGCTGAGAAAACTATTTATATAATCTAGTCAAACTTTACTTTTTTTGACTAGGAAACAGTAACTTATTGTATTTGAATGCTTCTTAACCTTTATTAAGTGTTATTGGGCCACAAATATATAACGTTCTATTGTACAGGAAAATATCAACTAAATTGAAATGGGACATCCAGGTTTGCGAAGTCGGAGAGAACATTTCCGACTTCTACTTCTATAATATGAAATCGACTCCAAGTACACTCCATTTGAGTACAAAAAGAAAGTTACCATTGTCATCGCATTTTGCTTTTCTGAGCTTAGTACACTATGCTAAGATGTGGGTACCACGCATAATTTTATCTACTGGTAAAGATTCTTCTAACCCATTAAATACAAATTTGTTAAAATATTTCCTAATTTATGGAAATGTATTGCTGTTAACGTGTCTTTTCCTCAAAATCAATACTAAGGTCTTTCCTATGATTTGTATTGCCAAAATTTAAGATCGAAAGTCAAAAGAAGAATGTGTAAGACTTATGGAATTTATTATCCAAGCATTACTACTGTTAAGGGAAAGGTCAGACAGATCGGAAAGAGTACTTACAGGTAGTGGAAGATGTTGAAGAAAACAAGAAAAATAAGGTTGTTGAAGAAAATGTATGCCAAATCCTTAACATTTTTCTTATATTCTACAATCCTGGTTTTGCAGAAACGGATGACAATGTTTAAATAATGTTAACACATCAATATTATTTTATTTCCACCAATACTTGAAGTTCTGTTTGGCATTGGAACGATGGATTGGTTTACAGTAGGATTGGACCGATACCAAAGTTTTATACGATTCCAATTCCCTTTATTTTGAAACATTAAATGTTTTTTAATAAATAAGATAATTAATTAATTAGAATACATTAATTAATTTTTTAATATTTTATTAAAATTTAGAAAAATAAAGAATAAACAAAGCTTCATACGTTTTTATAGTCCAAATATTACATTTTAGAAATGATAAATGACACTTTACTCGATTATATTAATCATGATTAAAGCCCCTTGCCATTAAATTAAGATGAAGAATTAAGATACTATCGGTGGAATGGTATTCTAAAACAGGCGTCGCTAACCTTTTGATAATCTTTTTCAAATATACAAAATACAAACAAACTAGTGTAATTTTATTTTCGAATGATAAATAATCCAATTGCATTCAATACCGCCCTTTTCTTTCCATCTTAAATATATAATTTGCTCCAAAATGAAATAAATATTAAAAAGGCTTTACTTGTATTAGATTATCCTCAAAATAGAAGCGCACCTTCAATAGTCCTTGTTTAGATTGGGCGTGGTATTAATATTTGATGATGTGTACTGCTAAACTGATTTCAAAAATCGCGGTGTACAGCGTTACCTTATAAACAAAAGATTTAATCTTTTCTCATCTTGAAATATAGTTATAACAAAAAGTATTTTATTTTTGCTTATACAGTGGTGTGCATGCCATTGTATATTTGTCTGCGTGCCACAATTGGCACGCGTTTGCCGACCCCTATTCTAATGAATACTGTTTTTTCAACAAACGTCATTTTCGGAAGACTTCTTATGTTATTGCTCCTTTAAAGGAGGAATTATAAATAAATTTTTTAAAATTTATTTAAAAAATATTGATAGAATCTGCAATGAGGTATCGGAATGTAGTAGTAAATATTTTCATTTTATATACTCTTTCGCCTCCGATATTCGAAAAAAAACACTATTCTCCCGATTGCCATTAATCTTCACATCACTGGTTGGTAGTGTCGTCTCATTAGAGGGTGGGAGTATCCGTTTTAAGCAGAAACTAAGACACGGAAAGGGAGGTCCAATTTTCAGGATTTTTATGAGACGTCATATAGGTATGGCCCATATTAATAAAACTATTTTGATATTAAAGCTATGCAGGAAGAAATATTTTACCTACCGAAATCAGTTTTTATATTTAATAGTATGTTTTCATAATATCTAAACGTTACTTTATTTATTACTAAATCTTCCTATGTAATATATTTTTGCATATGCTTGCGTATATTCCAAAAAGTCTAGACAAGGGAACCTTTTTTTTTATGATAGGCCAATTTCAAACTATAAGTTCTTTACTGGACCTTTACCCCTATGGTGATTTTTTTTGAAAAGTTTTAAATAAAAAATTTAGATACACAACTTTATTCCGATAAAATTTATTAACATTAATGTGATTTCTGGTATTACTTTTTTTAAAATTTATTGTCAATACTTCTTAATCCAGACTTGATTAACCCGAAACCTTCATTATTCGTAAAAATAAAAAAAAATTAAGTTTTTCCTTTTCTTTTCCCCTTTCAAACTCCGGAACCGCAAAAAGATCAACATTTATTAATAAATATATAAACTTTTGACGTTTTTCGTAAAATGTTTGAGTTATATTGGTAATAGTTCAGTAAAATTATGCTATTACAGTCAAACCCCGTTAATCCGAACATAACATTAAAAAAACTATTCGCGAAATTATCTGGATTGTGAAAATTGCTGTCAAATTTTACGAAATTAATATAATACCCTAATAATACCAATATAACTCAAACAGTTCAAGAAAAACGTTAAATGCTCGATAAAATTAATCCGATGATTTGCCATATAACCTAAACTAGTTATTTAACAATTGTTATTTTACACCGAAATTTAAAAAATCCTAATTTAACCCATTTACGGCCAATGTTCCTATTTTGGAAGATAAGTAATTTCATCTCCGTCTGCCTTTTTTAATGACTTTGAATATAAATCGTCTGCGTTTTTTTAGATATCGTCTGCTTTGCTTGGCCTTAAATGGGTTAATAAAGCTTAGATCCTCAAAACTACAATAATAAGTGGGTCGTATAAATAGATTACACACGCGCATCAATGTCGCCTCTGTGCCACGGGTTAGACATCTCTAGCCTAGACCCTCAATAATGCTATACTTTTGGAGTTATTTTAAAATGAATAATTTTATCCGTAGTAAAAGATTAAATTTTCGTAATAATTAAAGTATCTGCATTAGATAATCAGAAGTTGCCTTTAGCCGCTTAAAACGATCAGGTTAATCAGACGAATCTAATGTAAAGCAGATTTGTATTAAAAAGCATTTATAAACGCAGACGATTCATATTTTCGTAAAGGTGACAATTGTTGACCCAAGTCACTAAAATAATTCCTTTATTTATTATTCAATAGTTTTAGTTAACTCGTTGTTCATCTCGCTTTACATTTTTATATTGATTAGTTGTCTAAATATTTGCTTATGCTAACTAGAGTGCTAGATACTTATCAGGTTCGAACAGGGTTTTTTAAATTTAAATATAGACTAGGCTCTCTGTTAAATTTTAAATTGTTAAATCAATTCATTTAATATCCTATTACGAGAATTAAAAAACAGTTTCTGTCTACTACAGTTTAGAAGAGTGTTTCTCCTACTCAACACCTCTTTAGTAGACATTTTTCAAAGAAACGCTACCATCCATATACGACATTATTTCAAGGAAATGCTCCTTATAAAATACATTTTCTTTTACAATAAAAAATCACATTGACTTTCGTGTGGCCCTTAATCTATATGGTTTCTTTCATTAGTCAAAATTTTTACAGCGTTAATCCATTTTCTACCATACAATCTGTGAGAAAGATTAAGAATATTTTAGTCACTTATGAATAGTGCGATGGTAATTTAACTTTTTTGACATCCAAATTTATAGCTTCCTCCAACTTATATAAATTAATTTGAAGATATCACTCATGGATTATACAGAGTATGGCGCTACAACCGCCTTTGAGAAACATTGGTTTAGAAAAAACTGGTTTGCGTTTAAACTAAATCTTATATTTAAAATTAGACCTGATTAATGTACACATGTAAAAATTAAAGCTAAATTCTAATTAGATATCTGAAATTTAAGTTATTTATTATTTTACACTTTGATAATTTTAGCTTTTATAATCCTGTTTTCACTTCAACTTTTTTACCCAATTGTCAAGTCTATTTTTCTGTTTCTTAATTAAAATTAAAGGTCTTTATTTTACTTAGAATAAACTGAACTGTCATTCGATCGGTATTGCAATCACGTGCGGATCCCCTTGAATAGAGGGCAGTGGTGTGAGGACGCAACAAAAAATTTCAGTTCTCCCTTAAATGCAAGCCTCAACCCACGTTTTTAATACTCGTATTATATATATATATAACCAGTTTAAAAGGGAAGGAAAATTGTGAATATTCGGTAACCTATTTGTCGAGATATTTATAAGTCATGACATCATTTCAAACAGAACCCTTCACTTATTTTTATTTAGGGCACTTAAAGTTGCCTGAAACTATATACTAATAATTTTGAAATGTCATTAGACAGCTAAAAAAACTAGATGTTTTTAAAATGTCTTAATCTTGATTTACTTTTGTTTTAGGTAAATTATTAATTTCTTAGAATCATTTTACTTTTAATTAATTGAACACATAAAAATCATAAATATTCTTATTAATTTGATATTCATGTTTCGTAAAATTATTATATCTTGAATTTAGAAAGATAGCACATCACTAAAATTAATTTTTTTTCATAATATCAAAAAATTGGTTTTTCTTCAAGCCCTTTATGATTCGACCTGGAGTTGTGCAACCTCCTTTCAAGCCTGTTCTTCCCAAAGAAGGACGCAATACGAATCAACTGCAATACCTGATAAAGAGTGTTTTTCCCTTCGTTTACAGGCATGACTTTGCTTGGCCTTTCCATAAGCCTGTTGATGCAATTTCTCTTAACCTAGAAGTATTTTTAAGGTTCAAGCTCCTTTCTCTTTCAATTTTTGAATATTTTACAGGATTATCATAAAATCATTCGCTCACCCATGGATCTCGACACAATTAAAAAACGCCTAAGTCATAGCTATTATTATAGTGCTTTGGAGTGTGTAGAAGACATCAATTTAGTTTTCACTAATTGCTACATCTTCAACCGACCTGGAGAAGACGTAGTTCTGATGGCTGTTGCAGTTGAAAAAGTTTTTCTTGAGAAACTTAAGGATGCTCCTAGCGAAGAAGTTGTAATATATCAAACCCCTAAAAAAGGCTCTTCAAAAAAGAAAAGTTCTTTTACCAAACCTAATACACCTAAAGAAAGTAATTTTAACTTTTTTTTGTTTTTTTTTGTTTTTAATTTTTATCAAATTTTAGAATGTGAAATTAAATTAGAAACCTCAATAAAAGGTATTAATTTTTGACTTTTTAAAACAGAATTACTGAATAATTCTGACACTATCTCTCATATCCCTTAAGAAATTATTATTTACTCTCTTTTTTATCTCAAAAATATATATCCATTTTAGCTCACTATTTTTTAATCAGATTAAATTCAAAATTTACAAACTCTTTCTTTCTTTTATAAAAGCAATTGTTTAGGATATAATATTTTTTAGTTATCAAATACACTAAATGTTAGGTTCTATGAAAGCAAACAGAGTAATACATTATAAAATATTCATATATTTAAATTCATATTTATGCCATATTTAAAAATCTTTGACTTTTGTTGCTAATTTGCTAATGATGCCTGCAGTGAATCTATGAGCAAGTGTATGCTGTTGTAGTGACAAGAATGTGACAGAGTGTCGTTCTTGATGAACTGCAGAGCATGGAAAGTCCCCTAGCTACCTAGGCCATTGCTGAATACGAGGGAGGTGTGGTTTCATCGCTCTCTGGAGTGCCACTATTTTATGCTGTAGATAGTGCTCTCAGGGAGATGATTTCTTCCTCTCTCAGCATTTTTCCTTTCTCGATGGCTGTGTTGACATTATTTTTACTTTTAATTCATAAAATATATTATCTTAATTTTTTAAAGTAGAATAAAGTTTACCATATATTTTATAGCAAACTCTTAACATTATTTTATGTCTGTTAATTTTTATGTTGGCGTCCTATACCACGCAATGGCTTTTTTAGGTACAAAAAGTTGGCTTTCCTAGTGTTAGGTCCGTGTGTCATAAAAATACGATCGCTTGCCTGATCTGCCGGCTTAACGAATTATACAGAGAATTGTGTGAGCATTTGTTATTGTCAGAAGTACGGGGGAGAAAAATATCAGTTAGAGTGGATATTGTATCGGATGGCAGGCTTGTCGAATAATGAGTGTCAGATAAACGGGGTCTGACAGTATTATCACTCAATCTTCTAATACGCGCCTTTCTATACAGTCTTCAGAAGACGGACATTTTTTACCCCCAAACGCCAAATATTGGACCCTCTCCACAAAAGAAATTTGGTTCCCTAATGATTTACAAAAGAAATCATTTTTAGCGTCATTGTATCAAACCTTCACTTGGTAGAGTATAGCATATCTAGGGATAAGTCTACGCACACATTTTTTTAAGTACTAGAACATCCAAATCTGAAAAGGCATTTGTGACCATCGGTTTCAATACCTGATGAAAAGCAATAAGGAGAGCTAAAGTCTTTATTGCATGCGATGTGTAGTGATCACTATCTCTTCATGTCCCAATAAGAAAGTCACAAACAAATTAAATCAGGCTTAACTGGTTCCATTCATTCACTTTTTGATTTTATTTGCCAGTCTATTTTCTACATAAAATCGTAACTATTTTAAATTTTCTTAACGCATAGTCATGTCTTGTTTATACGCACACATTGGTTTTTTTACATTTGTGCGGTTTGGTCCATTTGTGCGAATGAATTAATTGTACGGATTAATCAACAGGTAATTTTTCAAAAAAGAAAAAATTCGCTTTCTTGTGTTCTTACCATAACGTACGTCTTGTTGTCTTTGTGCATTTGTATTGCTAGTATTGGTGAATAACTTATTGTCAATGTACATGTTATGCATTTACAGTAAATAAACTTTTCTTTTATTTAAAATGTTTTTTTGGAGTAAACTGGACTTAGACTTTGTCTTGAAAACTAAATAAGTTTGACATTTCTTCGAGGTGGATTCATGCAATGCTGCGATTTTTTGGAGCGAGTCATAAGATGACTCTTTTCTAAATAAATACATTTAAACTAAATAAACCACAAAAAATTTATTATATACATGAAACAATTATCTTAGTTGAAAAAAATTAGTTGAAGTTTGCCTTTTTAGGAATAAAAAGAGAATTCATGAGAGCTTTGCGTTGAGTTAGATTGAAATGTTTTCTGGCTTATAAAGTCTTCTAGCTGAGATTGATCATCGATTAGAGGAACGGATCTAAAATACATAGACATTTATCCTAATTGCGGGCAATTTGTTTGATTTAGCAGTTGAATTATTGAATCAAAAACTTAATTTTTAATATTGTTCCCCAAAACAGTGTGCTGATGGAATATCTGATTATCCAAACATTTTAATACGCGTTGAAAGCGTTCTTGTTTAACGGAAAAAATATGAACGAGACATGGCAGTATTTATTTCAAAATGTGAGTGGCCCTATCTCGTGCATAATTAAACTGCTGATTCATCGAACTGTAGTAAATGGAATGATTTATCAAGCTCATGCTTGCTATAAATCATATTTATACAAATTATCTGTCTTCACGATCTTATTAAGAATTGTTAGGAGTTCTAGCCTAAAGCGTTATTCAGCTGATCAGAGACGAAATATAAGAAGTTGCAATGTACTCAATTCTAATAGATGAGTGTAAAAATAATAGCAGACATGAAGAATTGTCAATTTGTTTTGGCTGTCTCTATCCTATATAAGTAATTTTGTCCTCTTATCGAGCTAGAAGGTAGTCATGCGATCACAATTACAAACAAGGTAAGGCTCCACCTGATATAATCTCTGCAGTTATGGTGCGGTTGCGAGTTTGCAGCCCAAGTGTAAGGCCGGGTAATAATTGTGGTGTGTTAAATGGACAAAATTCTTTTATAATAAATTTTGAAAATCCTAAAAAAAAGTTCGTCTCCTCTCGCCTAAAATTTTGAGGATGTACGCTGTATGTTAACCGATTTAATCCCACCCTCATTAAATGACAGGATTTCCTGATTTAATATAGTTTTCTATCAAATTAATATCCTCTGCTTTTTTGGGATCCTTAGAATCAAATGGATTAAATTTTTTCTCTTCATCTGTTTTACCAAAATTTAAGATTCTGTTGTAAAATACTGTTTCTTAAGTTTGGTCATTATTTATCTTATTTTTTGTTTCCAGACGATTTAGAATCAAAAGAATCTCCTTCCATAGAAAATATACCAAGTTCCGAAAATATAAAGACAGAACCTTCACAAACACAAGAAGTATTCGTTTTTAATTTTACGCTTTTTTACTCGATGCGACATAAATATTAACAAATTTAGCGATGCACCATATCCAATTTTAAATGAGATAATTTTGATTTAATACTTCTCAATTATTCCTAGATCAACTAATTGATAATCCAAATTTGTGTAAAAATTGTGTTCTAGATTCTTAAGCAAATTCCTTTCCAAGCATTATTTTATATAAATTGTCATCTTAAAGTCTATGGCATTGACGGCTCTCGGAAACTATTTTTTGTTATCTAACTTGTATAAGTTCAAATAATTTTATTGTAAGAAAATTCACGCATAAGATCTTAGTGAAACTAAAAATTGTGAATATGTACAGTAAATACAGAAATTTACATAAAAAAAATAAAGTTCTAAGTCAAACAAAGAAAAGCGCTGGAAATTTTTTTTTCTGGGTTGGATTCGTGTTTCTACATTTAATATATTGATGCTGAGAAGAACATTTTAAAAAAGCGTTTTTGTAATAATGAACAGAAAATGATAGATGTTGCATTTTTCTAAACGTTGCTAGAAAAAAGTATCTGGGTGTTTAAGACAAGGGTTATTATAAAACGATAACTTCAAAGTTTATGCTTGATCAGATTTCTGTGGCTCCTTAAGAGTCAGTGTCTATGTAATGGACTGATTGATTCAAGTTAAACCAATGAAGAAACTGGAGAGGAACAAAATTCTGAATTTCAAACCTATCGAAAGACAGCTCCAAGATTTGCTGACATCCGATGGTGGATAAATGAGTTCTCTCTTTCTTGGTGACTACCCAGAAATTACAAACTACAAAACAGATCACTGGGCTTAGCAACAAGCAATAATTTAGATACCAACATACATCTTCACACAGAAACTTTTATAAAATTGATCCAAAAACACATACGAATTTGCGCTGTCCACTTTGCAATCAACACATACACAACACCTCTTCAACTGCCCACGCATCAATACAACGCTTAAATGCATTCATATTTGGTTCAAGCCAGGTAGTTAACTTCCTTGTAAGTGGGGAAACTATCTGGCTGAAGTTTGTATTTAAAACATATTTATACAACAAAGCCATACGTAGAAGTCTACACAAAAAGTCAAAAGTACGTAATGGTGGCTTTTATTTAGGTTGGTTGAAAATACACTTGCTCATCGTTACTGCTTCGAAAGTGTACCAAAAATTTTTCTGTGAGTATTTTTCTAGAGATGGATATACTTTCTCAGTTCAAATAAAAATTGTGTTTTTTGAACTGATAGATTACACAATTAACAAAATATAATCTAGGTGCTAACAACAATAAAAACTACCCAAAATGTTACGAGTTTATGTTGATCTTGCTTCGTGTCACCCCTCCATTGGATGCTGCCTCGTGCACATCATCAGGCTCTGCAGATGTCCACAATCATCTATAATACAAATATATATGCATTTGGTGAGCAAGTGAATAACAATGAAACTAAAATTGAAAAGTTGTGTTGGATCTGTTTGTACAATGCTCTCTTCTACGTGCGATACTCGCTGACAGCAAGCAAGTGTGTCGATGCACTATCCAATGAGCTTCAATTCTACAGTAAAGTAAGGTTGATGCAGATTTCTCAAGCAGCCACTACTTCTCTGTATCTTTGTTACTTGACGGAAAAAGCCATTGCGGTTACACTGTTTTAAATCAGGTACTAGAATTCGAGAAGAACAAAAACACCTGGTCCTCTCAACCGTTGTGCTGCAGTATTTGTCGAGTTTATGTCGTCCACCAAGCCTCATCTTGTTGGGAAAAAAACAAGGCTTCTGTTCGATCTCCTTGGTCTCGACAGTACTTAGATTAAGCTGACAACTCCAAATTGATGGCCGCATGTGTCATATCAAAATGGCTGAGCTGTTGTTCACAACGTCAAGGTAGTCAACGATCTGGTGGATAGCGCAGTTAATTTGATTGCTGATTTTCTTGCTATCACCAAGAATGAAGAGAAGAAGCAGTGTATTCTTCAAGTAGTCCAAGCTCATAGTCTTAAAATCTATCATCTTAAGCTTTAAAAAAGAAACTAAATAATGACTGGAGTTAACTTACTAGAACATGTTTCTTCTTTGTAGGCCTTTATTTTACAAGCTGGTTTATTGGATAGCATACTGGATTATTAAAACAAAGAAATATTGCGTGGTTAATTTGGGGTCGTATTTTCATGATTTTACGCAACGAAATGACGCGCCATCCTTTCCTCTGCCACTATAATCATCATCATTTAAGCACGGCACAAAATAATTTATTTTATACAAAGTGTGTTTTATTTTACCAATTGGGCCATTTATAACGGGATAATACCCAGGGAATGTTAGTATTGTGCCTTCCTTTTTATGGTAGACTCTCGTGTGCACATAATATGGATGGTTTTACTCGAACGCACTCATAACAAACATGTTATATATATTTTTCAATTTCAAATCTTTAGCTCGAAGAAGATTTTTATTGGTATGCGTATTATGACATTGGTAAAAAAAGAATAGTGATTGAGATTCAAATGAAGGAAAGCACTCATCATTCCTCAAATTAGTTAAAAAATGAGTGATTTATTTTTCAGAGGTGGACAAGGCTGTAAAAGATCACTCTTTTGGATGATAAAATTTAATATCAGCAATCTTTATTCTTTTATAAGGTAAACGTTGTTAAACCAAAGTCAATATCATTGCCAATAACATCATCTGCATCAACTACAATAACAACGTCTTTTGTGCTAAGCACCACTTCTTCCTCACTCATCACGACGACAGCGTCTATTTCATCGATTTCAGTTATTACTTCGACACCTGTTCCCACCTTAAAATCCATTCCTCCCACAACGTCTTCTAATCACCACACTTCCAAAGTCTGTTTTAACCATTTTTTCATATTGTTTATAAAATATCTTTTTCGCACTCTAATAATAATAATAATTAAAGCGTCGTAGACCATCTGCAACGATACACGCTTGAGCGATATACGCTATAGCGATCATTTTAAAGCGGCGAGATCGTTTGAGTGATACTTGCTTGGGCGATAAAATATTAATAACTATTTTTTAAAAAGACTTATTAAAAATTTTTTGTGTGTAGAGTTAATGATATAAACTATACACATACGTGCATAATCTTTAATAACTTCCCTTACTTTTGATAAGATTAGTTTTAATGCAATTTTCAAACACACGTTTATGAATAATTTATACATACTGTAATAACTTCTATATTAAAAAAATAATTAATCCATCAAAGGTATAGCGCACTATAGTATATCGGCTTGTTAATCGCTCATGCATATGAGTGCCAACTTTAACTTTTCAATATAAAAAGATATCTTCTAATTTTTATCATCAAAAATGTAAAGCAAGCTATTCATGAATTAAAAAATACTTTTCTAAAAATCATAATCCTAGCTTGTAAAGTTT
The DNA here is from genome assembly GCA_030549495.1 of Nectonema munidae. Classification (NCBI taxonomy): domain Eukaryota; kingdom Metazoa; phylum Nematomorpha; class Nectonematoida; family Nectonematidae; genus Nectonema; species Nectonema munidae. Next base: position 34,354 of record JAUIRK010000786.1, read on the forward strand.
TAAATTGTATAAATCTATTTATATTTTTTGCCAGGATCAATAAGGTGGCCGATTTAATGAATGACCAAGGATGAGGAAATGACAAAGAAAAAAATGCTAAAAAAGAATAAATTTTATCTATTTTTCTTCTTATTATTATTATTATCTTTTCAATGAAGTAAAGGAAACGGATTTAAGGCTCTGCAACATTTGGCGGGGGGGGGGGGGGGTATGGCTCATCCTTTCCTATTTTAGTTCATACTGTTGTTAAAAACTGGTTATATAAACTCGATTTTTAACCCATTATGAAAATCTTCATTATAACCGAAAACCGAAACCTACACCCGGTTATTCCAAAACCACAAACGTTTCATATCACTGGTCTTTATTTCAATAAAAAAAATATTAATTATTCAGTAGTTATGTTTAATATCATTTATATTATATAAAAGTAATTTCATGAAGGCTATTAAAAAAGTTAGAGAATATCCAAAATTACATTCTAAAAACTTACCTATTTTGTTGGTAAAGTGACAGCTAATTTTAGATTGTATAAATTAATGGACCAATCTTTATTATATGATTGATCTATATTATGTCTAAAAGTGTATTGATAAACTTAAACGGAAATGTTTTTGATTGGATTATTTTTCAAAAATTGATTGACATTTTACTTCCGTTGTAAATTTTTTTAAAGTTTGTATACTCTGATGATGTTAATTCACTTAATACTGACATTAATTAAATTTTGCTTAAAAAAGGAAGGAAATGAATCTATATAACAAAAATATGAACAATTAGCATATTCACAATTTATCCAATACCATTGATAGATTAATTGTAAAAATTGATTCTTCATGAAATTGAAATTTTTTCATATTAAAAAAATAATTTTTCTGAAAAATAATTTCAATTGAATTTTGAAATTTTGGATATGGTGGATTTGAACGCGGAATTTAATATTCATGAAACTTGAAAACAGTTGTGAACGTTTGATTTATCGTTTTGCGAGACAATATAGACCGAACAATAGGGCAACTAAGTTTAGTTCAAATACATATTTTTTATAAGCCAAATACAAATACTTTTGGTAGGGATAGGTGGTTCCTTTACAGCAGAAATAGAGAAACTTTGTAGTGTAATGGGCGAAAAATTTCAAAAAACAAGGACCGCGTGCAGATCACAAATACCAACTTTTGAAACTGCTTAAATCTTGTACATCACATCTAAAGCCGTGATGGGACGATTAATGGCGAATCGTGAGTATCGCGTCTTTTTAATATCGGAAAATTTCATTAGTAGCCTCCGATATTTCACTCCCGATCCTAAGTTAGGCTGTACTTGCCTTTCTTTATAAGTGAATGACTATGACTTTTACTAACTATGTTATAATACACTTTTATAGGGGAAAACTAACTTGTTTTTTAGATATGGATATATCAGTGCGTGGGCTCAATTTGGCCCCAGAGCGTGGGTTTCCCGGCCTTTGTTTTATAGTGTAAGAGAATATGTCGTGTCCAGACCATGCTCTGTGTTTTTTCGATAAATTCTATTTTTTGAATAAATTTCTTTCATTCTGTTACGTATATATACATGTTCAGCTCTGCTACTTTCACTCTAATCTATTTGTTATAGTCCCGCAGTCGGGAAAAATTTTGAAGGCGCTAAAACTAAAAAAATATCAGGAACCGGATGTCGAAATCTCTGTATCGTATTTTTACAATTGTAATATTTTCTATTCTAATTATTATTATTGATTTGAAAATTCTAGGAGGTCCGCAGTGTCCCTTCTAACCTATGCTTGGCTACTGGCCTCTATACATATATGTATAAGAAAACCCTATTTTGCAATTGTCCTTCTAGATCAGTGGCTCTCAAAGTGGGCGGTTGCGCCCACATGGAGCGTTTTGAAATTCTCGAGGGCTCTGTAAAATATTTTTAATCTTTCCTACAGATGGATTTAATGCTGTAAATAAAAATTTAAGCAATGCAAAAAATTGTATAAATAAAGTGGGTGTATGATATCAGAATAGTTTATGCTTTTTTTATTTTGAAAGAAAATATATTATATAAGTAATATAAGCTTTCTAGGTCGCGTTTCCTAGAAGTAATGTTGTCTAACGGGGCGTTTCATTTTAAAATTTCTTCTAAGGGGGCGTTGAGTTGGAAAATTTCGCGAAACACTGCTCTATGCTGAAGAGAACATCATAGCTCAATTTACAGAAATATATAGAGTATAAACTTCACTTTGTCTTTAAAAATTACGCAGTACTAAAATATTGATTTAGTGTTAATTTTTTGTACTCTGTGAAGAATTTAGTTTATGAGACCTAAATACTGTTCTTTTTAATACTGAAAAGGATAATAATTTTGTGCTTTCTAATACCATTTTATGCTAATTTGTTGAGATATAATGAAGGAAAACGTGTAAAAACAGTGTTCACCAACGGTCTAAGTTTTTCTTAACCTAAATGTTTAACTTCAAATAGCGATTCTAGATATGTAACCTAAAATATTATAGTAATTTAGATTAATAATTTAGTCTGGAAAAACCTCTTTGTTAACCGATTTTAATCATAATTTACCATTATATCAAGAAAGTTTACTTTATAAAAAATCATCGTTTCAACGCTGGTATTTTTTAACTATAATCTTGCTGATAAGTTGAGTCGTCGTTACTCCGTTAGTTATTGGAGGCGATTATCAAACAGCAATAGCTTCTCTTTAGAAATATAAATAGAAGGTATTGTTAAAAGTCTAAAGGCGCTTTTCAACTATAAGATAAATGATATTAAAATATTTTTATTAAAAAATTGTAACGTTATTTCAAATTTTGTTTGAAGAAAAGAGGTGTAAAAAGACAGGCTGACACAACCACTCCAAACTCTCTTACTCTCAATGGGCACACTTTTGAATCAAGTGATATGTCTGTTGCCTCCTTACCCATCAATGAAAACAAAGCCCCGCGCATGTTGGCTTCTCGTCGCGAAAGCATTCGCTCAATTCGCAAACCCATTAAAGACTTACCGGATTCCTTCGTAACTTGGCCTTTTATTTCCTTTATAATTTTTGTGACTTCATGATGTATCATTTGAAAAATGTCTTAGCATCACTCAAGAAAAAATGAAAAACATCCTCTTATGTTTCAGCAAAAGTTTTGTATGGAGTTGATTAAGGATTTGTTTTCAAAGAAATACCAAGTACTTTTTTTTTTTACACATTTCCAAGTATTTCGATCTTCATTTCTTATTTTATAGACATTCGCTTGGCCTTTTTACCAACCTGTAAATGCTGATGAATTAAATTTACCCGATTATCACAAAATTATTAAAAAACCGATGGATTTGGGAACAATAAAGGTATGTTATTGCATATGTATTTTGTCTATCATTTTTTCATGTTTATTTTATTTTCTTCACTTATCATAAGAGGAAGCTTGAAGAAAAAGCGTACAAAACGGTTGAAGAGTTTGCGAGTGATGTGCGGACAGTGTTCACAAATTGTTATAAATACAATCCCCCAGATCACGAAATCGTTTTAATGGCTAAAAAACTTCAGGTATTTTTTAATCGTTCTCTTTCTCTCCTGTCTTTTTATTTGCTAAAATTTAACCCAAAGTCAACTATGCACTTGTGTTTTTGCCAACTATTTTCTCCCGAAAGATTGTAGAACGCCTTATTATCTGTATTCTTTCTTGTATGCAGAATAGGAAAAAAAGTGTGGTTGGAATGTTGTCTTCATTATTTCATTTTTGGACACCTCCTTCACTATCATAAGAAGAAGTTTTCTTTGCCAACCTACGCCTTTTGTATCACGTTTTATTACGAATATGGTTCAAAAAAATAAGTGTTATAAAAATGATATAAGCCTCCTATTTTATCTGTAGTGCTTTAATCCTTACCTTTGACCTTATTCTGAGAACAGCTATCTATAATAATTTGAATCTGTTGCAGGTGTCAGCCTTTAATTATTTATTTTCGTTTTCTCCTTCACCATCCTACCTTAAGGCATTTCATTATGATTAAACATATGTGTGTGTTATCTTCATCTTTCTCATTTGCACACTAATGTACAGATCTTTTTATGGAGTGTTGTTTGTAAAGTTTATTACAAATATTTTGAACTATTGGTGTCTTTAATATTTAAAAACATTATTTGTTTTTAATTTTTGTAGGATGTGTTTGAGATACGTTTAGCTAAAATTCCAGATGAACCCGAAGAAGTAAATGAAAAAGGAATATACACAGATGATGATGATTCTGTATCTGACGTTGAGGTGGATAGTAGATACATACGACAAATATCGAAGCTTCAATCTCAAGTACATTTAATACATTTCTAAAGTTAAAAACTATTCAAGGGAGATAATTTTTTCTTTTAAATGTTGGGCCTTTCTTGTTTCTATTTTATAACTTAAATTATAAAAACAAGGAAAGTTTTTTAGTTTTTACTGATATTTAATTTTAAACAAATGCAATTTTGTTGCAAGAAATTAAATTTTTATCATGCGTAGTTCTTTTTAAAGATAAAGGTAATATCAGATCAAATGAGTTCCTTGATAAACGAAATACGTCATGGTAGAAAACACAGAGAAAAAAGTAGTTCCAACAGTGGTGAGTTGAGGCGCAACAGGCACACTCATTTTAATCGCAAAAAAGAAAAGATAAAGAAGGTGAAGGAAGAAAAACTTGTCAAGGCTGATATCAAGACTAATCAGCTGACCCACACTTCATTTGTTGAACCAGAAAAAAACAATCACACGGATTCAACTACAGATATGAAGGCAAATGGTGGCGAAATCAACCTGCACCATAACTATTCCACCACACAAGAAGGCAGCACTAAACAGAATTTTTCTGAATCTGCTCCTATCCACAATAAATCAAAAGCTTTTGATTCAATCACTGAAAATAAAAAACCAAATGCTTCTAAGTAATTTTTTATTTTCAACTCCATTCCACTAAATATCTTTTTTGGGCTTTTTCAGATCACAAAACAAAAAAACTAAGGAGCGAATTTCTTACGCAACTAAGCCATTTGATAGTGATGAAGAAGATAACGCCTTACCCATGTCATATGAAGAAAAGCGACAACTTAGTGTTGATATTAACAAACTTCCTGGTAAATTTGATATTCAATAAATGTATGATTTTGTACATTTATTAATTTTTAGGAGAAAAATTAGGAACAGTCATACAAATTTTAAAGTCACATGAACCTCTATTCAGAGATTCAAATCCTGATGAAATAGAAATAGATTTTGAAACACTTAAATCATCAACCCTTCGAGAATTAGAAAAATATGTAACTTCTTGCCTGCGTAAAAAGCCTCGAAAAACTTATTGTAAGCGATGCTATTTAATCTTATTTTCATACTTATGACGACAATGTTTCAAGGCTAATTCTTAATTAGGAGGTAGATGTTATCAATCATTCTTCAATACACCTTCTTTTACCCCCATGAACACTTTATGGAGCTACTAAATTTTAACATTTATAATAATAAAAACAATCAAATTGTAGGATTCAATACATTTTTTTCCAAATTTTAACTATCCGTTCGCGACTCATTTTTAAAAGTAGATTCTTTGAATCATTAAGAAAGTTGCAAAATATCAATTTCAGAACTTTGGAGCATACTTGTCTTTTAGTAAACCCAAAAAAGTGTATTAATAAAGCATATATTGAAATGCCTGATGAAGTGTTACAGTAGCTGATCTGAGGATAAACGTAAGCAAAGTGTTTGCATTTTTATGTGGGAATAAAGCTTTATAATTGTGAAAGATGCCATAAAGTCTAGATAATATAGTAACTAACTAGATGTTTAATGTGTAAACACCAAGAAAGCGAATCAGATAAATAAATACCAATTATTATTGGAAAGAGGAAACATTTTCAAGGAAGTTGATTGTTTTAACATTGGAAACAATATCAACTTACATTTAGTCATATTCATATTGATACCGTTGTGTATACACAACATTAAGACGAGTTAATGAAAGTGATTGATTATGTGAATAGAGTTTGAAGTGTAAAAGAAATACAAGTGATTCATAACTTATTGATTTGAATGCCTTAGAGACGTCTATAAGATATACAATTATGCTTTTTAGGCACTTTTCTTTAGTCGAATATTCTTAGGATTACTACCACGCATAAAAAGCTTGTCACTTTAAATATTTTGATTGGTAAGGATAATTTTTTCTAAGATTTTTGAAAAGTTAGAAATATTAGACATTGGATGAAAGGTATCCCACAAATCACGGGAAGAAAAATAATGAGTTTGACAGAAACGGTAACCGGTAAGGTAAATTCTACCAGAGGAAAATTTCACCACTGTATATTCCACCATGGTAAGTTGCATTACCGGGAATATTGGAATATTACCATGACTTAGTTGTTTGCAACAACTAAGCTTGAATGATAGGTTATACACACACACATGCACACACCATGAATGTATTTCCGCTTCTCTTGTTTACGACTTTTAAACTAAATTGTTTCGTAATTTGTTTAAATGCGCACACGCACACACACAAAATTCCACCACGGTGTGTGTGTGTGTGTGTATAACCTATCATTCAAGCTTAGTTGTTGCAAACAACTAAGTCACGGTAATACCCCATAATGCAACTTACCATGGTGGAATTTACCTAGAACTGAGAGAAACCCCATGCCAGTCGATTATTTCCATGTTTTTCAAAGAGAAAAAAGGAATATATCTTATTAACAATAAGATATATTTTTTAAAGTTGTCCAGTCTTTTCTTTATAAAAAAGGACATTTGAATTCAGTATATTTGATTCTTAAAATTAAAAAAAAATTGTATTTCGGGGTGTTTGAAGCCGTTGGGTACCGTTCAGAGCGCTTATAGAGGTTTCTAAATATAAAGATTTGATATTGTCTTTATATTTATTATAATTTTTAGTCAAATTAAAAAAAAAATTTTGTTTGAACTCAACAATTACTATTTACCTTTTCTCAACCGAATCAATTTTTTTGCTCATACAAATATAGTTTCTTTTAAATAAAAATTTTTTTATATGGAAAAGTTGATTTGGGAAAAAGTATTAATATTACTTTCTTGTTCTTCGCGTCATAACAAATAAATTGGCCTTTTGTTAGTGATGGTCGTTAACTTAATTTCCTCAAACTATTTAAATTAATTTCTTCTTTTCCAGCATTTCAGAAAGTAATTCTCCCTTCACCTCTTCTCATTCCTAGCATATAAAGTATAAAAGGTTTTTACTATTTTGGTAAAGTCTCGTTTTTCTCTTTGCTGAATTAAATATTAAACTTTATTATTTTATATTTTAACCCCTTTATGCATAATGGGTCGCGGTAACACCACTGATTCACGAAATATAGATCGTCTGCTTTAAGTTTCATGCAAATTCATTAAAATAATGTCAAAGACCTTGTTAGATCTATAGATGTTATTCATTTATATTTATAAGTTTTATGTTCAAAGTATGTTAGAATTAGATTAAAAAAATAAAAATCACTTTATTTTTTGATTCGTGAATGAAAAGAGTATTGTCGCGTTTGTTCTCCAATAACTACTGTTCGACGCCATAGCTTCAATTTTTCGAAAAGCAAGGTTGTATTTCCTGACACACAAATATACGAGCGAACAAAAGACAGCGATTTCTGTAAAGTACTTTAATTTCGCGAATTACGGTTTAAAACAAATTCACTATAATTTAACTTCGTGAATAACATCCTTAGCCTAAAAAGTTTAGTTTTTTACTTGTTCATTATCACTTAGTATCGAAATTGCAGCGATTTCTAATTTTATATATCGACGATTTTAAATGTTATAAAAAAACGTGAAACTCAGGAAATTATATTCTCCAAATTAAATTCCGTGCGAAAATTTCTTACTCGACAGCATTTCTACTACTTTCCATTTTACAGAATTGAAAATAAATTTTCCATGCATAAAACTTCAATAACCTAGGTAGTTTGATAATTATTTAGTTTTTACTTTCATAGGTTTTTACTTTTCATAGAGGAAACTATTATTTAAAAGTTCACATTTTTTTAGCTAAAAAGCAACAGCTACACCAATCAGCTTTACAATCTTCCACATTACCCCATACTAAGACAAAAAACGAACTAATGAAAGAAAAGAAAGAAGAAGTGGAAAGGCGTCTAAAGGACGCCAAGAAAGAAGACAACAGTGGCGCCGCAATAGTAGTCAGTGAGACTGCAAGTGTTGCTAATCCCAATCCTATTAACCCGCCGCAAGACTCTTCCATTAAAAAAAGACAGACCATTATCCACAATGCTGCTCCCACTACTACAAAAGCTCTAAAAGTGGACGATGGAAAAAAACGCAAAGTCATAGATAAGCCAAATGAAGATAAGAAGCAAAAAAGTACTTTCATGTTCTTTTCTTTCATATTTTTGTTTGCGTGAAACAAAAACAATAATCTTCTTTCTACGAGAATATAGTTCGCGTGTGAAGGAACACAAATTGTTTGGATCTCTACATAAGCAAAAGATGAAATGGTGTGCATAGTGGAATCCTGTGAATGCCAATTTACATATCTGTAAAAATCTGACTTTTGTCTACACCCAAAAAAGAATAAGATTTGCATGCCCATTGGTCGCACAAACTGTTTACTTACCAGCACATCAACATTTTACTAAAAACTGGATAAAACATATTACTAAAAAATCAAAATTACCTTTTAAAGTTAATTTTTAAATTAAAAAACTAATATAAGACCTAAAAGAATTTGAAGCTGATAGATCCACTTAATTTTTTTAGATGTCTTCTACTTCAATTTCGTGACTATCAGCTTCAAATTCTTTTAGGTCTAGCTAGAGTGAGTATCCACTTTGAGCAATTTAGAAGACATTCCTTCTATTTTTTGAGTATTAATCAAATTTTTTCCATTAAAATACGTTAAGAGAGAATAGCGCTCATTCTCTCTTATTCTGCTTTTTAACCTATAAAATTTAGAAAACAACTTTTTAAATAATATGAAGTTATTTTTACTAATAGCAAAAAAACTTAATTTTGATATATCTTAACTTGCTGTGTCTTTGAGCCTACATATACATTTCTTCATTTCATAGAGCTTAAAGCTTTGTATAGCAGGCACATAGAGGATGCCATCTTGTGGGGATTTGGTGCATCAAGAAGCAAAATATTCGAATATATATAGTCGACACTTTTTTGATGAATTTTTCATGTTTATCGGCAATAATAAATAAATATTTTCAAAAAAAAAAGAGAATAGTCTCAAGCGTTTTTTCAAAGGTAAGCAAAAAGGTGGAAAAGCAAAAAATCGTTACGACATTAACTATTTTTGCCGCGAGTAAATGAACAAAGTTTATAAAGTTAATACATTACTAGAACGCATTTAACCAAGCCAAAGCTTTAACAATCAGGTAAAAGAAATGTATGTTGGCAGCTTAAAAATTTAGTGACAATTTGTTATGATGCAATAATGCATATAGCTCTTCATATATTCTATTACGTGTTGTTTAGTTGCAGATATGAGTGTAATTAAAAATTTTTATTATGAGATCCATCATAACTATGAACAGATTACATATGTTCTTTTATCTCCATGTGTAATGTGCATCTTATAAATAAAAATACATACCTAGAAATTTCTGTGGCCGTCGAAACTTTGGGTGACCATATATTTTTCACAGTTAGTTTTGTGGCCCTCTAGAATTATTTCATGGCCCTGGTCTAGTGCATAGTATTAAAAATATATATAGTTTAAATTAAAAAAACAATAGAATGTTATATATTAAATTAAAAAAACTTATTTTACTTTAAAGACCGAAATTTGTGGGATGTATTTAAAAAAAAAATTTTCTTCCCTCTTAGTATTCCCACAGATAAATAGCAGGTAATTTTAGAAAGAATAAATAACAGATATATTTTAAAAACAATTTTTCCCTAAATACTATACTCTTGAGACTTTTATCGACAGAAAAAAAACTTTGGATACCCCGAAATCTAATTTTTCCCAAAATTTGCTATTTTTTGGAATTCTTTGCCACTAGATTTTGCGATTGTGCAAGTTGTTAAAGACTAGATTTAATCGATTCGAGGTTTATCGAACAACGTCTGGCTTTAAAAATAAGGAAATAAACCTGAAATATAAAGTATATATGTTATACAGTTACTTTACATATTACTATACTGTTTGAATATATTATTTTTCAAAGCATATGAATTATTTTTTCAAGTTTATATTTTTTTATCGTTGTGTGTTCTAGATAAAGAAACTTGTTTAGCAACAGCTAGTCGTTTGAGTGAAAGTAGTTCAGGAAGTGAAACGTCGTCTTCTGGATCCTCTAGTTCTTCATCTTCAGACTCTAGTGAAAGCGATTCAGGTATTATAACCTCATGTCTTTCATCTAGAGAATATTTATACTTTTATTTTTTTGCTTTTTCTCCTCTAATGTTTTTTGGAGCAGTCTTATTTTGTTTCTGCAATACAAAAACCGTAGATACTGAAACATCCTCTATTGTGTTTCATTGTACAATTTTTTTTAATTTTCTAAACTTTTTAAACTTTAGAAAATCCCAAAGTTAAACGCAACGAAAAAAGCGAAGGCGTAAGATGACAAATTTTCATCAAAATTCCTAAATTTTTAATTCTGTCCTTTTTTAAGATTAAACAATCAGCTACTAAAATAATTGAGAATATAAACAACAATCAAGAGTTTGCCCTTTCCGATACAGAGGAAGGAAACAATGAAACGAAAGTGAGCACTAACACCTGGCATACTAATAATTATGAAGGCAAAGACGCTACTAACAGCACTTTGTATAAGTGTCCTCGAACCGTTGCATCGCAGCCTCTTCCTATAAACCACAACTATACTCACCCGCTTTTAGCCACTAATTCTAAGCGTCACATTTCCTCTAATCTTGAAAATTCTTCTCTCTCTTTACACTCCAATGTAGCACTTAAACCAGAACTTATTGATTCTGACAAATCCCTTCCAAATTCAAATTCGCAAACAAGTATACCTACCCTCTTTATTTAATTTTTCCTTTCTATCTTATTAAATGTGTATTTGCAAAAAGGTCGTTCTCAAAACGAGAATGTTTCGAAAATCACATCAACTCCTTCCGAAACCGACCTTAAAAAGGTATATATTTTACTTTTTATTTTACTTCGGTTTCTAATTCTACTTGGATAGTCCTTTTAAATGGCGCATCTTTTCATTTTTGATACTCGTGTATGTCAAAAATTAGTCAAATTTACCCCAAAAAGATTTTCTACACAGAGATCGCTTTTAAACTTTGATCATATTTTTAGTTGTCTGTCTGTATTATTATTATTATTTTGAACGTATTGGTGGCATTTAGCTTATCCACACGCAATTATCAATACTCTGCTACTCTTTTTATAAATGATTTCTACATCTAATCTTCCATTCTGCAGGCAGTTGTTTTTTCAAGTATCTAAAAATTATTTTTATTTTAGACGCAGGATACTCGTTTAAAGAATTTTTCTTCATGGTCTAATATTGCAACAACAGTTGCTGATCATGGAAATCTAAAATCATCTCCAAATTCTGCAGATCGTATTAAAGCAGTTGCAGAAAATAACTTTGAAGCTTTTAAAAAACAAGCTATCCAAAAAGAAGAAAAGGTAATCCTTTCAAATCTCTTTATTCGCTTTCTTTTCTTAGATCTCAATGTCTTCTCTCTATAGCATCAATAGAGTCTCATGTAGTGGGAGATATAAAACTTTCTGTAGTAGTAGTAGTATAACTCTGGCGTTGTTGGTACGCTGGAAATTTGGGATGACAAGAATTTTGTTTCAAAAACTAGTTAAAAAGCTCAAGTATTACAAATGTAGAATGAAATAGGGATTGGTATTATCTAGCCACAGTAACACTTTGGAAGAATTCCATACGAATAGATAGTTTTGATATTTTTGGATGAAAGGTCTAGTCTAGAGTGTTAATTTTGTACAATTTCTCGTGATTATGATCATAGTTTCTGTTCAAAAATAAACAAAAGAATAGTTTTTTTTTGTAAAAAACGTGTACCGACTACCGATTCATTCGTCTTGAATAAAATAGTTCCAAATGAAAAAGTGAAACCAAGTTTGATATGATGCTCATTAGAATAAAACTTAGTTATGCTATATTACTCCCCTTTGTTTGGTTTATTTTGTTACTGAGATCAAAAGTTATCAAAAGTATACCATATAATCTAACTTAATGCTTAGCCTAATTTCTTTTGTATTGATTTTGCATCATTCTATCTTACGTCATTATAAAATCGACTTTAATCCATGGCTGACTTTCTTACTTTACAAACGGCTATTTTAACATCATATAGAAACTCTGTTCTAGATTTTTTAACTTAGAATTATTATCAAAAATATGAGATTTTAAATTAAATCCTAAAAATATTTATAAATATGTCAGTTTTTTCCTTTAAGAATTCTTTCAATTCGCAATTAAAATATCATTTTCATTAAAAACTTATTTTGGAGAATACGAAATCTTTATTCCTATTTTTTATTCCCTTTTTAACAGCTCATATTTCATGAATTTCTTGAATCCATCCTTAATTTTTCCAATTCTCTCCCAAATCCTGTTCATCATTTAACCAAAAGCTTCTAAATTAATTGAAAGATAATTAATATGGTGTTTGGATAGTTATAGTGATAGAGTTTTTTTAGAATGTTTCGTTAGATATGTTAGGAGTACCTGTGTAGGATAATTAATTAACCTTTTTTGGACTATAAATTTGATTCTAAATTTATTAAACGTGTGTGGTATGTTTGTTTTTAGAATTGATAAAATCAATTTATAAGCACAACTTTTTGTCTGCTTTACTAAACAAGGGTTTCTCAGCCTTTTTGTTAAAATCGCAAAATCTTCAAACTTCCAAAACTCTTTTTTAAAATTTTTTTCTTCTGATTCCATATTACAAGAAGCATTTATCATTCATTCATCCATCTATTTTAAGCAAATCCTTTATTCTGAACATTAAGTCATCTTTCAGCTAAGATTTAAGATTATAAAAAATTGACCTTGATTGAAATTCTGACTATATTTAAATTATTGTGTAAAAAAATTAAATATTTGCTTAAAATTGTCCACCTGAATTCCATTTACGCCTAGAAGTGCGGGATTCTCCCTCAATTGAACCCTGGGCTATCTCGTGCATCAAGGCATGTTTTGTTCAAGCATTCGCCATTTGAAAAAAGCAGGTTTAACGAAAATAATTTCTAAAGCTAGTAGTTCATTCAAATCTACTATTTTTTAAATGTAATTGACACGTTTGTTGTATTAAGCAACGCCAACTAAAGGAACAAGAAGATATTAGTAGGAAAGAGCGTGAACTCGCAGAAAAAATTAAACTAGAAGAGCAACGTGAGAAGCAAAGGTATTTATTTTCTTGTTTATTTCGTTTTTGTGCTAAGGTGATATCTTTATAAAATTATCGTTTATTTGCTTCCTTAGTGAGTTTATATTTTGATTAAATTTATCTCGTGATATAATTGATGGTAGGCCAATTAAATGATAGCCTTTTTACCAATAAATTCAACAACTGAAAGTAATAGCTAAGTAGAATACAATGCTTAAGATAAAAAAAACTGATTCCGTATTGGATACATTATTGTTATTTCATTAGATTCGAAACAGTTGTGTGCTTCAATTTTGGCAGGGGCCTATTAAGGAGTTGAAAACGCGGGCAGCATAACCTACTTGTTTAATACTTGTAAATGTTAGAACAGAAACTGGATGGTAATTTTATTAACAGGAGGTTCTCACCTCCCTCCTCTTATTGACGGGCCTTGTGAGAGGTAAATATGTTTTTTTCACACAAATAGACTAAAGCTTTTTAAAGATATGTCTAAAGTTTAATTCAATTCACATATTTAAACTTCGTTTGGTAAATTTTAGTTAAAAAAATTCTTACAAAATTGTAAATTAGCTCAATAAATTAAAACTAAATTTATATTTATGGGACATCCATACTATATTAGGTAGGACAAAAATTTTGTAATTTTGATTCCCTATGTCTATTCAGCATACGTAACACAATAAAGCCCCTCTTGGCTTTTAGTCCTTTTTTTTCAAAAGGTAAAAAATATTTATATACATCACTTTATTTCTTCATTGGAATTTTAATTAAATCTTACCTGTAAGTTTTGTCAAATTAAAAATTGTTTACCTTCTAACATTCACCCACACCTACCCAGTTAGAACGTTTAGTAGAAGCTAAAACGTTCTCGAATATATGTATGTCCCTATTTCACTTTTTTTCTGTACTACTTTGACAAAATAAATTATCATTTACTCATAAAAAGCACTGTTCGCTAGTATTAATATGTATAGAGAGATTTTAAAAGAACACGATTATCACAAACTGCTTAAATATTTGCTCTGTTTACTTAAACTAAATGTTATGAATCGATGTTTCATATTCCTTTATATTTTTAGAGAAAAAGAAGAAGGCGTGTCAGGAGGACTGGATCGCGTAAAGAACGAACTAAACAATTCCCTAGACACCACTTCCTTACAAAACATATCCAGCTTAAGTGATATCGAAATCCTTAAACTGAAGGAGCAAGAAAGGCGCAAACGAGTTGCAGTATGATTTATATCTATATACTCGCTTTGCCCTTCATAAGACTACTCATGGCTGTTATTCACACATTCTAATTTTGTTTTCCAGCAAAAACCATGCCCGTTGAGCTCAGTTTTCCCACACCTGCGTATTCAGGCTTTGTTACATCAATGATACATCCAATGTTTGATGAAATTAAATATCTAAAGGTAACGGTACTATGAGGTGTTTTCATCGGGAAGCCACAATTACACCCCTTGTATCGTACTATGAAAAAATTACGCTTGATGCGGGATCGAACCCAACACCTTGAGTTATCGAAACTCAGTATCCAACCAACCTTACTCACACCCCCTCCTCCCTATCTAATTTTGTTATACGGAGACTTGTAATCGCACTATACTACTTAGTCGTGCTTATAGCACTGCATTTAGTGGCCTAGCCAGAAATTGGAAGTTGGACTACTTTATACATACATGCTCATGCTTATATAAAAATCTACCCTAAATCCAAAAAAGAAATTTTAAGGGCAGTGAAAGTAATTGGGGGAGGGGGCTCTGCCTCCCCCACTGGGTCCTGACTCCATGGCTACGGTTAACGTTAATTTAAAAAATAATACAGGAGATGGGTATGTCAAATTTTGTATGAATTCAAGTAATTCGACATTTATATTGCATTACAAAATAATATAAAGTTTGGCAATTTTCATTAAATTTTTTAACAATTAAAATTCCACTTGAGTATTATTTTCTTATCAGTTCTGAATGATAACGCACTTTTTGACAATTATTATTAAATTATTTATTATAATGTGTGGATGTTTATTAGTTTTAAATTTCTCATGGATAAACCCACAGTAGTCTCGCTATTTTTTAGGATATACTTAATTATGAGTATAGCAATGTCATTTATTAATTAATTATTATTAAAGCCACTTCTTAATTGTAAACCTTTTAACGATAAAAACTTTTAAAGGTTTTTTCATCGTCGTTTTTTAGTAATTATCATTTTTCGTCAGCATACACCAAAAAACTGCGCTATAATATATATTTTTAATACTATACTTCGTATGAGAAAATTAGTTTATGATTTGCCAAATGGAAATTTACTCTTTGGGCTATCCTAGTTGTTTCATGTTTTGGTGTGGGCTTCCTCGCACCCTTCTTTCATAATCATAGTTTTTGTTCCTTATATTGACAAATTCTTTTTAATTTCTTGCTAATGATGATGTTTTTTTCTTTTAGCAGTCAAACTTAGGAAATCTGACATTTCACAACGAGTTCCTCTCTAACTACGATTAAAATTCTGTAAATTCGTTCCTACTTCTTCTTTAGATGTGTTTCTTCTGCCTTAATGCTTTTCGTCAATTATACCATATCAACTTTTTAAAGTCACTTTTAAAATGTTAATAGTCTTATTTATTCCACTGCATACAATGTAATGTACATATATTGACTGTATTCATTGTCCCCTCTTATAATGTTTATATATATACATATAAAGAAGTGTACATTTCTCATTCCACTTTATAATAGCATTTCTTAATGTTTTCAAGATTTATTTGCATAGCGTATCATCTTCTTTATGCTTCTTTGATTTATATTTATAAATGTTTGTATATGTTTTCCTTTACTAACACAAATTTATCTAGTATTTTATAGTAATATTCTCTCTCTCTCTCTCTCTCTCATTAATTCGAAACGCGTATTTTCTGCTACATATATAATTCAAATGTCCTTACATTTAATTATTTCGTCACTCTAAACGACTTCTTTTACCTAAATTTTGAGCCAAGATACTCTGATAAAATTATTGATAATTATTATTATTAAATGTATTTATTTTTTAACTCTACGTACCACATGATATTAAAGAGTTTCTAATTTAATCTCTCTCCTACCCTTCGAACTATAACAAACGCCAACATACTATTTTTAATCTTTCTATTGAAATAAAAGGTTTTGCCAATTCTCTCTAAGTAAGCCATTATATTTTGCATCCTATTTTCTTGTCAACAACTTTTGAATGTTGTGAGTAAGCATCAAGCGCAATACTGGACCGAAAAACTTCTCGACAGGTGCGTCACATGCTTACTTTCTCTCCTTTTCAAAGCGAACGTTTTTGATTAAGAAGTTTAACAATGAGTGTTTAATAAATATATTTCTACTCTCTTTGTGTGATTAAGTTGTTTTTTTAACTTAATCTATGGATGACTAACCTTTCTTGGCTTTTCTTTCAAAAGCATGCCATAAGCAAGCCTAGTTTGCTTCGGTAAATAATGCATATAAAATTATAAATTCTAAAACATTCTCTAAACCCGTCCTTAGTTTAACATTCAGGATATTTAATCGTGATAGTTTCACCTTACTACTACACGTCCCGTATTAATTATCCCTCGCTTAGTCTTTAGATCTATGGATAAAATTAGATCCCGATTTTGAAAAAAAATAAAATGTCTCTAGTCGTTTTATTGGGTGAGAACTAGCCACGCTATTAGCAGGATAATTGACGCTGAAAGAGAGTTCGAAACGTAATTCCCTATTAATTTTCAGCCTATTTCTGTACTTGGTTGAAAATGAAACTTCACAAAGATACGTGGATGCGAACATGGCTAAAATCGAAAGAACCTCTTGTGAAATTAGAGGATATACAGTTAGTCTTAAGATCAGATTCCACCAACTCTTTCTTAGATGTGAAATTGAACATCTTAAAAAACTTTTTCCAATTTATCAAAAAAAATTTACTACTTCATACAAAAATAGCTTCTAATCTATTCTCCGGAAGTATCTGATTAATTTTGTTTTCAAGCTCAACATCTTCCAATTCAGCTTTGTCAATAGCCTTTTGTATTTTTCCTACTACCATTGAGAAAGCTCAAATTTTTGATGTATCAACCTTCGTAGGACACAGTCATTTGTAGTTACACAATGGACAAGTAATCGACTAAAAAGCCCATATACTTCGGCAAGCATTTTATAAGAATATTTGATTCATTTATTGCTCAAATTTTTTTGATAACTATGAAATCATATTACAACCTGATAAATTGGTACGTTGTTCCTTCAAACTATCGAAAAGGATCCATTGTTCCATTCAATATTACAGAAATAAATAAATTAATTTTAATGAAAACACATAATAACTTGCTATTCTTGTGAAAAAAGTCAATTTTATATCTTTTAAAGAAAGACATAAAGAGAGAATGAAAAGAGCAGTCAAATCGTACTTTCTCGTACAATCTTAACAAATAGTATATACGCTATTTTTATTTTTAAATGAATTCTATCTTTGTAATTTTTAAGTTTTAATATATTTTATACAATTTGTCAATGTGTGTGTATGTTATACACATCCAACCTCATAGATGGGAGTTTCGTGCATAAAAGGGGTGGGCTAGTAGTTTATATTTTATTTCAGATTCTTTACTCATGTCCAGAAAACCAGTGTAGAAAAAAGAGTTTCTTAGCACTGGATTTTCGTGTCTCACCAATGATGGAACCGAAAACCACAATACGTTGTATGTGGAGAAGTGCTCAGCCACGAGTCGCTCAAAGAGAATAATCTCAAGAGCCTTCCAACTCTCGGAGATAAAAGTCTTGAGTATTTTAAGAGGAAAGAAGAACTGAAACGTCAGCGGTTAGACAACTCTATGCACAAGGGAGTGTATTCTGTTCAACAACCTACACTGGCATCCTATCTTGTTGCAAACAAAATGCTAAGTGTATGTAGCCACACACACAATTGGAGATGATGCAGTGAAAAAATTGAAACTATTCCGCTCTCAGATAACACAATCAACCGAAAAATTCAAGAACAGATCGTGGCTGCCATCATTGAGAGTGGGAAATTTAGCTTGGAGTTGGATGAGTCAACTCTCTTCTGGGCGATGCCCAGGTATTGGTATATGCGTGGTACCAAAGGAATAACAACAGGTGAAGATCTTTAATTTCATCAAACAAAAATCAGATTAGTGCTACAGTGTGTGCTCGGATGCTCCACCCGCAATGTTAAGTGCATGTCAGGGTTTCACTGCAAGAGTAAAAGAAGTCAACCCCAGAGTGAAAGCGACTCATTGCCTACTACGAGAAAACTTTGCTTCTCGATATCTGTCATTTGTCAGCATTGAATTCAAGGCTGTCTAGTCAATAGTGCTCTGATATGGGAGCCGAATATGAACATTTGCTTTACTACTCTTCTGTCAGGAGGCTATCACGAGGAAAAGTGCTTCAGAGAGTGTTTTACATGCGTGCAGAGGTTGAAATCTTCCTAAACGAGAAGAAATGTACTGAAATGGCTTACAGAACCAAAATGGTTGCTTAAACTATCATATCTGATGGACATATTTTCAGAGTTCAATTTGCTGAATATGTTCATGCAACGAAAAGATGAGTCTATAATATCTGTCAGAAAAGTTCAAGGCTTTCAAAGTAAAGCTGAGGCTGTGGAAAGGAAAGATTGAACTAGAAAAAACTGCACTCTTTCCACTTTTTCTGAAAGATGAAAAAGACGCCTCACTTCTGGCCGAATAAAGTATCATTGTTGGCCACCTTGAGAAATTGAGTTAGGAGTTTGACAGGTAAATTCTGGGTGGAAAGCTGTATGAGAAAGACAAATATTTGCGATCTTTCATAAGATGAGTCTTCTATCCAAAATCTTCAATGGGGGCTTATAGTGAACATAAGGAAACTCCTCGTCTTAACTTTCAGTGACAAACTCTAAGTTTGTTCTGGACTGCTGTGAAAAAAAACAGTCCTTGGATTCGAGGCTGTAAAAGTGATATGCCTCTTGCTACAACCTATTTGTGAAAATCACGATTTCCAGCGGTGACTGCCATCAAAACTAAAACGGTTGAAGCTTTGGCTGCAACCGAAACATGATTTGAGGGTAGCACTTTTAAAGACTAAACCACGAATAGAGGAACTTAGCAATATGATTCTAGCCCAAGGCTCCTATTAAAATTATTTACCATTTAACAGAAAAAATATATACCTTTAGCTTGTTTTTTAAAGAATGTGACAATATCATTCCAGAAGTGGTGGAAGGTATGGCCATCTGCAATTTTTTTACTCGCCAATTTCTTGAACCGAAAAGATAGAGCAAAAAGACACTTTCATTTTATTCAAAATTTGCTTAAATTTTAAATCTGGTATTATTTTGAAAAAAGCTTATTCTTTCTTTCCTTTTTGATGTAAAAAACACAAGCATAAATGCGTCTAAGGCACAGCTTTTCAATATTTTCAGAAAAATTTTTTCATTAGAGAATTATTTTTTCTCTAAACAATTCTTTGAATTTTTCTAATTGCTAAACCAAGTCCTGAAATGAACTGATCATCTTAATAAAAAATTAATATTAATCTATTTTTTTTTGTGAAAAACTATTCAGAGACAATTTTTACTAAATATATAATCTGTGTCATAAGAAATAGAACTAAAATAGATTTACTATTCTATATGATAAATGTACTGTTTATATAGTTAAGGTTTTTTTTAATATTCAATACCTTAATTTTATGTAAAAATTAAGTTATGGTTTAAAAGGATTTGTATCAAGCTTTCTAGATGAAAGACATCCTAAAATTTACATAAATTATTATAAGAGAATAACTTCTCTTCTGAATATTTATTATAGTTCATCTATCAAATGGTTTACCCCTATTTAAACAAGCTTTTAATCAATATCAATGTTATCATTATAAATACGTTTTTGTTTTAAATAATAAACTCTTTCTCTTAATTGAAATTTTAAAATTCCATTTTAGTCAAAATAAATTTTTCAAACTTCCTAATAATATTTTTTATTTACTAAAAATTCTAATAACTAAGACAAAAAAAATTAAAATTCTAAATAGTTATAAACTTGAAATTTGATTTAAAAATTAATATCTTTTTACTAAGTTTAAAAAATTATTTATAATTTATGTATTTTGAGTATCTAAAATTTATTATAAATTTTCAAAATTAGAAAGTTGAATCTTTTTTAGAATCAATAATATATCAAGGAATAAATTTTTGTGTCACTCAAATTTGGTTTTATATTAGCATCATCCCTAACTTCTCCCCCCACTCTAAAAAAAATTTAAAAAAAGCAGACGATATTTTCTAAAATTGAAAGAACAAAATATTTTCGGAAAATTTATATATGTATATATAAAGTACTAAAAATACATTTTTTAGAGTGGGGAGGGGGGGATAACAGAAAAGTGTCGCCTTTTTTAGATTCTAAATTGTCTTTTTTAAGTTCTAAATAAAGTGAAAAAGACAATTTAGAAGTAAAAATGGTATATATATATAACGGGATAAAAGTAAAATGCTAAATATCTGATAAAAGCTTATGCAATATAAAAAAAGTGGAAATCATGTGAGATAAATCACTAAAAATTACTTATTTGATAGAGTGTAGAAATGCATACTTTTTATAGTATCAAGAAAACCTAAAATGCGTGCTTTGCGCGACGGAAGTAAAAAGGTATTTTTTATTGAAAAAATGATATACTTTCGTTGCCAAAAAGGATAAATTTTACTATATTTGTGGCAAAATTTATTTATTTTTGGTCTAAAATGTCGAAAACCAAAAGCGTAAAACTGTAAAGGCTTTTTTAGAAAAAAATTAGGGTCTTTTTGTTTAGACGGCCACATCAAGTAATCACCATTTCGTCTCCCTTTTATAGTTAATTATATTTATTTATTAAGTTATTATATATTAATTATAGTTATAGCAACCAGGACATAACTATAAAAGCAGACGAAATGGTGATTATTTTATGTGGCCGTCTAAACGAAAAGACCCAAAAATTATTTTATTTATTTAGAAATAAAAAAAAATTTTCAATATAAAGAATATTTTTATTTATGAATTATGATTTTAGAAAAATAATAATATTTTTTTCCACCAAACAACAAATTTACTACAAATAGAAGTATAATTACGCATAGTAATAATTACTAAGTATATATAGTTGTGAGTACTACTTTTATTCAGTGAATCATTTATGTAATTTATATCATCATATAAAAACATGCTAAGGAAAGAAAAATAAACGCAAATTATATAATTTTAAAAATGGCGATTCGTTTTACAGAAAAGATGTTTTGCGCTAATATATGGTAAAAATATTCAATGTAATCATCCCAACAAAAAGGGTGCATGAAACATCAATAAGCATATAAAATAGTTGTCGTCTTACTAAGAAGCGAATTTTCAACAATTTTAAGTAAGCAAAGAAGGAGAGTTGCATAAAATGTGGCGATTTATTCACGGATTAGCCTGGCTTAGAACAAAATTTGAATGGTGTTCAAATCACAGTCAAATTAATATGGGAGCGTTTTCTTGTAGGCCAATCAAATTGCCTCCTTGCTATCCCGCTATAACTCCAACGCCCTCCACAGCGTAGAACAAAAAATATACAAAAATTTAATTTTTTATTACAGCAAAGTTAATCTGAATAGGTTAAGAGTGTAAAAAGTGGAAAGTAGGCGATATAATATTCAAAGATGAAATATGATTAACAAGAGTATAGAGTTATGAACATTTTTTGGTTCTTTTTCAATAATAAAATTATTTAATTTCATTCTCACAATCTTGGATATTTTATAACTAACTATGCCTCATAATCTGAAAAATATATATTAATTTTAAATTTTATGTATTTTATACTCAAATAAGTTCATGTAGTGTGCAAATTTGGGGTCTTTTCGTTTAGACAGGCACATCAAGTAATCACCATTTCGTCTGCCTTTTATAGTTATGTCCCGGTTGCTTAATTAATAACTTAAATAAATATAATTAACTATAAAAGGCAGACGAAATGGTGATTACTTGATGTGGCCGTCTAAACGAAAAGACCCCAAATTTGTACTCATCTTCTTACCAAATAGCAATTATAGTTAGCTATCAGAATAATTTGTCATTGATATAGAAGTAGTAGGAAATTTTGATTTACATTTTCAGTACTTGCTATCATCATAAAATGATTTTTTGAGACGATTTTATATAGCCTAGAAATTGCGAAATACAAGTCTAAAGCATAAAAAGTAAATTAAAGCATTAGATGTAAAAATTGGTTATATATCTTTTTTAGAATATTTGCTCCGAGTTAAAGATTTGGGAGCACAGTTGTTGAGCATTTGAAAATAAATTGAGCAATGGCGTGTATCATGAATAGAAGAATGAATAGCATAAATAACCATGCTAATATAATAAATGAAACAATTTCTAATTCTTGACAGTTTAGTTAATTTTCTTCCAAATTAGAATTTAAATTTTTGGTTAATGACATATGTTTAAATATAACCGCTTTGATCTTCATTCTGGCGGTGAATTATTGGAGATATAGAAGAGAAGAAAATTAATGTCATGTAAAAACAGGCACATCAGATTGATAAGTTGTTCATGAAGTACTCTTAATTCTTGAGAAAATAGCTATGGTATATTTCAAGCTATATTATAAGTTATAACACAAATACGTTCATTCTTTGTTTTTCCATCAGGGTAAAATTTTTAGACGATTTTGTTGATTGTTTTTCGAAACAACACACTTAAAAGTTCATTTGTTTGGCATGTATCTTTAACTTGCGTGCTTTATTAACACTTGCAAAGCTGGATACAGTGAAGACGTAACACTTATTTGAAGAAAACAGTGCTACTAATTTGGCCCGTACTTATCGGATGATGATCGCCTACGCGCATTGTTTCTCAACGAGTATGTTTCTAGCTTTGTTGTGCAGCAAATTTGTTTATGAGTGAGTGTGTATCTCTTTCTCTCTCTCTCTCGTGATCTACTTCACGAAAGTGAGGATCCAGCGACGCCAGCAGCAACAAGTATAGAACTAATGAGTGGAGAGGGGTTGAGTGTCGTCCGCGCCGATTCGCCCACGCCTTTGTGAATGTGTGCAAAACACACTTAATTGCCACCCACACACGTAAACAGTGCTGAGTGGTGGAAGGCCTTTGTTTGGTCGCGTCAATCACGCGAGTGCTTTGCAGGAGTAATTGTGTGGATAACATGTCGGATTAGGGCTAATTACGCGTGTAATTCTCCGAGACAAAGCCCACTCCCCACGATCCCATCGAAGGTAAGTGCGCACTTTAACACTAAACGTGACATATTACTTACTCCCTCCTTCCTAAAGCCCGCTTTGCGAACAATGGCGAAGAAGCAACCGTGTCCTTCTCCCCCATAAAACCCCTAACATTCTAACTCACGAACGGGTGTATGAGTAAACAGAGCGAAATAATTGCCAATAACAGGGCGTAAAGTGACCGCACTGCATAGAAAAGTTTCGAAAAGTCATTGATCGATTCGAATTTATTGAAAAGTTGAGACAAATGATTTTAAGATGAAAGCGAGAATCTTTGAAAAAGGAGCAATCAGATTTAGATAAAGAAGATTTTCAAAACCAGTCTTAGGATGGATAAGCCTATATAAGATATGGCAATCCTCTTTACCCTAATCCTTACTGAACGAGGATTTTGAAGACCAATCTTCTGCTTTATTTTTCAATGAACTTTTATATATTTAAACTAGACAATTTTCATTTTTTGCAAATTGGTTCTCAAAAAGTTAAATTAAAAAAATAATGTTAAAGAATTTTTTTTTATATTTAAAATTTAACAAAAATATTCTTTATTTGTTCAAAGAAACGAAGAAAAGTGCAAAAATTAAAATCGTTTAGAAATGCTTAAGATCAGGAAAATTTTTTTGCAGCCGTGAGAAATCCTTCTCCTTTTTAACTAAAAGTATCATGAAACACTAAACACTCTTGTATTTGTTCCTTCGTATTTTAAGAATAAATATTGTAATCAATGTTTTTTTCATTTTCAAGGTCTTCTCTTCTTGTAAAAATTAAAAATTTCCAAGGTTCACGTTACACGGGGAATGTTAAAACATAGCAAGGAGAACATACTACGCATAGCTACGCCACTGGAACCTCCAACGAAATGTTTGAAAAGTTGATATATAAAAGGACTAAACAAATAAAATTAAAAAGAAAATGAGAGCTTTCTAAAAATGAGAGATTTATAGTATCCAGGATAAATAACATTATGCGAGAAATGCGGTTCATAAATTGCTGAGTAATTTTTGCAAAGAGTTAATATTAGTGAAACAAGTAGGCTTTTGATTTTTATCCGCAGAGAACATTTAAGACATATTCTAGATAAAATTACTGGATTTACTCTTTTAACTTTTTTATACAAAGGCACAAGAAGGTGGAAAAAATTAGGAGGGAGGGGGGAATACACATTCACCTGACCCGTTAATGAAGAAGGGGATGGATGGTGTTCAATAGCGTTACGAAATGTGATATGTGTGCAATAATGCAAGAGGACGAAACATTGTATGTAAAATCTTTTCTTCAGATACAGAAGATAGTGCTATCAGTACTTAAGAACTTTTGTATTTCGCTAAATAAAAATTTCAACGAAAAATAAGTCAATTTTATGTTATTATTTTTCAAATTCTTTACGAAAGAGAAGGTGCGATGGTTATAACGCGAATTTGTTATATTACTGATACATTTTATGGATGGGGGATAAGAAGTTGGAAAACTACGCAAAAAATTAGCTAAGAAAAATATTTGTTTTTAAAAATGCTCAGTTGAACAGGACGGACGGACGGACGGACGGACGGACGGACGGACGGACGGACGGACGGACGGACGGACGATCACAATGATCCTGTCCCATAAATATGCGCCCGATAAATTTTTAATTTTTAAGGTTTATCATGTAAGAACTTATATTTATCATTCCCTTCATAATATGCACACCCGAAATGATGATGACATAATCACGTCTATATTACAATGAACAGTGGCGTACGATAGAAGTGCAGCCAGCCAGCCATTAGTTGAGACGACGTGTGCATATCGTTAATCTCTTTATTAGCGCAAACATATGTTTTACCACCTTGTGAAGTTAAAACACATGGCGTGGATGATTTTGTTAACACGAAAAGCCTGCTTATGTAAAACGTTGAGTTCAAGGGATAGAAATAGATTAACAACTTTTAATGTTTACTCGGGAACTAAGAAAAGCCTGGCGTCATATGGAAGTCAATTATTAAGCGAGTTATATAGGCAGTGTGTGTGGAGTTGCACACAGTGAAACTTTGTATCAATGGTCTTTCTCTGTCATAATGGGCAGGAGGCTGCAAGCGCCTTTATAATCTGTTTACGGCATTCTTTCACTTTCTTTTATATAGCGATCCATTTGCGCTTGTACGCGAGCAGCTCGGAATCATTCGCGCTTTTAAAAATTTCACTCCCTTTTGAAGCAGTGGAACGCAGGGTATTTAAATTTTAAAAAATTTATGAAAACATAAACAGAGTATTAAATTTATTTTGTTAATATTTAAAATTTCGTTCAAACGAAAAATGATAAAACAAAATTTTGACAAGATATAATAATTTTAAAGACGTGTGGGTTTTGATGCAGTTAAAATTAATTAAAATTTTTAAAAAGTTAAATTTAAATTTTTTTTCCTTTTTTTTTCTCTAAATCTGTTTTTTGCCAATTCCAAATTATTTTAAACGTGGACGCTTCTCGGTAAACGAAACTTACTATTTTGGCAAATCCGTATTATCGCAACAATTATTTTTTTCTCAAAAAGTTGTATTCAAAAAAAGCGTAAAGTAAATAAAAAAAAACATTTCGGTATAGGAAAGTCAGGATCTGAAAAATCAAATCAGTTCTACAAAGACAAAATTCGTACATGAAAAATATCATTTTTTTGATAATACCAAATTTTGATTTTCAAAAAATATTCAACTATCTGTAAGATTCCTTGTTATTACGAAAACAAAAAATACTAATAAAACACGATAAATATTACCCATGCAAACTATATTGTATTTTTCACGATCCAAAAAATATATATGTCTGATTAAAAAAATTGTCTAATTTGCTAGGTATACTAGCGGACACCTGCTAGAAAACTTATTAAAAATGGCATATGTAAAAAATATTGAAGATGGTGTCAAAATCTATATAGAAAATAGATTAAAAAAAATTTAATTTCTGTGAAATTTGACATTTTTATGGTAAACTAAGATCTACCAGCTATATAATAGGCGATCAAATAAATAATTTTAAGAAAACATTCATAAGCAACTAGATTTCCGTAATATGAAACTATTTAAAATCATCGAACGACTCAAATGTCCTTTTCAAGAGCACCATCTCGCATGCTGTGAATTGGCGCTACACTATTTCTTCGCTAATTTTCAGGCAATGAATTATCGCTTCATTGTGGAAATGTAAAAAAGGTTTTGCATAACTCTAGTTCTTGCTTTTATCATTCGACAAGTGCAGAGTTTTGAATTTTTTTTTAATACTTTTTATATTCTCACATTCGTAATACTTCAATTTATACTTTGCATAAACTTGAATTATTATATTCCTAAGATAAATCCAAACTTCAATGAAATATATAGATGATGAAAAGTGGCTTACAGAAAAATTGTACAAAGTTTTAATTCAAAATTTGTCCAAGATAAATTTTCCACGCCTATAGATTTTACTGCAATCACACGAACTCGTCACCCTCCCCTCCATTTGGGAGTCAAAATCTGTTGATGACCTTAGTTGTCATAATTTATATTAGAGAAACTTTGAATAAAGACTGTTTATTATTTTTCTATCACATTTTAATCAGGTAATTACCCTCTACACACTTTTTCCCTAAAATGTCGGTTTCAAAATCCCTCAATTCTCTTATTTATTTATTTATTTATTAAAAAAAACCAATTTAAGATATAACATTATAATATATAATATATAATATTAATAATAAAACATGCATTACAGTAACAAAAGCTTTAAAATGAAGAGTTTGAAAAAGATATTTAAAAAAAAGGAGAAAAAATCCTGATAAGACATTTTGAATAAGAAATTAGTTAACAACAGTATTAGAATAAGGAAGAAAAAACTCCACAAACATATCTTTCTCAACTACATCAAGTTCAGTTAAAATATTTCACAAATATTAATTAAAGAAAAATAAAAAAAAATATATAACATCCAAATACTTCAGAAAACAATATGTTGAAAGAGGATGCCACTATTAGGACTTAAAATTAGTTGAAGGAAAAATTCTCATTGCAGACATCACAGGACATAATTGAGGTTTGTGGAAGGACATATGATCAATTATCTAAAAAATGAAGAAAAAAACACATGAGTATCAATTTCTCGAAAAGGATACACTTCACAAAGCTACTTAAAATAGAATATAATTTTTACACATGCGTTTAAAACACTTGACTTTTTTTAAGCGTCTTGTATTAATAGGTAAAGAATTCCATGCCTTTATACATTTTTTATGAAATGTTTATTATATTTAACGTACTTGTACCTAATGTTTCTCAAATTATATTTATTACGCAAATTGTATTGATAAAAGTATTGGTTTTCACGAAATTTATAACTCATTTTACAAGAAAAAATTCTACATTTGAAAACAAAAATTGACGATTGAATTTGACTAATTTGATTAATATTATGAATTTTATACAAATTACGTATGTATAAAGGAACTTTATTCAAAATTGTCTTTATGTCTCTGTCTTGTTTAGTTTGTAATAGATTCAATTTAGAAATACTAGAAGTACACCAAATAAAGTTACAATAAAGAAGTCTGCTATGAAAAAGGGCATAATAGACACCTATTCTATTTTTCTTATCAAGTAGGCTTTTTATTTTCTTATTTGTTATATCACCCTATTTTTCAGTGATATGACTGAAATGTCTATATACCTGCTTGTTCTGATTTATTTGCGTAAAAACTGTGAATCTTTTACAGATGGGTATAAAGTTTCTTTCAATAAATTTTTCTTTCATTTTTGCTTTAGACAAATGCTTTATATCTATGGGTGTTTACGCTATTCTCTTTAGCATAAAGCAGTTTAGGATTTTGTTCATTTTATGACTTCTGAGGATAACATTTATTACATTTCATTTTTCCATCCAAATAGTTGAAATAACGTTTTTATTTGCATAAAAAATTTTTAATTTCTTCCTGATATAAAGTTTTTTAAAGAAGTGAATCAGCATTTTACTTTAGTTAATATGGACTTTTGATTTTATAATCATCCAATTGGAATATTGAGAAACAAGTAAAACTTGAAAAATTTCAGGGTAATTTAAAAGAAATAATAAATAAATTACCTTTCTTAACTAGTATTTTAAAAATTATGTCTATTTCCCAAACTAGTTAGATAAGACAATGTAACAAAAAAATGTTTCAATCTATTCTTGTTTATTCTTGTGTAAATGGAGTTGACTGAATACAGTGGTAGTATTTATTTTTTTTGTAAAATCAATATTTTCAACATTTTTAATCAATCCAATTTTTAAACAAGCATTTTTTGGAACGTTCACCTACGTTTCTATCTTTCAAGATTATACATTTTTTATTTGTCCAAGTAATTATTTTGAAAAAAAACTATAAGATATAAACTGATAATTTTTTTGTGAAATTTATTGTCTCAAAGCAAGTAATATAGGTTTTAAGTTCTATAAAATATTGAATCGCATATGAAGAATATTTTTGTGTGTAAATCAGAGAACCGGATAAGATGTGGGTTGCTCATGAAAATCTGTGGCTCTTTAAAGTCAATTCTACAAGGATAAGTAAGCACTTATGGATCGACGATGAGTTGCCAAATCTTGTATGTTTAACAAATAAAATCTACATCCAATATTGATATTTTCGATCACGATGATGACTGGAACAGAAAAAGATGTTAACTTACAACCAGTGCCGGTTCTACCTAGGTAGCAGATCGATTAAATTTACAAATGATAGTCAGGAAGTAAAAAATTTTTTAATAAAATCGTTCTAGATTCTACAAAAAAGATAAAACCCACAAAATTCAAGAGCAAAAATTTATTTTAAGGAGAAAATATAAAAGAAGAATTGAAGAAAACTTTAAAAAATAACTTTAAATCTTTTTTCGACGCATTTTACAAGTGAGCGCGGGGCCCTTGTAAAGCGCGAGACCTGTAGCAGCTGCTACATCTCCTACTATGGCACTGCTTACAACAAAAGCTTCCTTTTCCAGACTAAAAAGAGCTCGTCAACCTAATGAATGATATAAGACGTACTAAACAGGAGTTGGGTTGTCTGCATCAACGTAAATAATTGAAATTTATTGGCCATAAGCGTAAAGAGTTTAAAGTACCAAGCATGTCAGAAAAGATATTCCCGTTACAGAATTTTTAAGTGTACGCAAAGATAAAAGGCTTAAGAATTAGTCTTATACACCAGATCAATTGTGTATACTCCTTGACTCTTTAAATAAAAGTCTCAAGAGTGTTTGGTTTGCTTCACAACAACATATCAATCTTTAGTTACTATGTTAAACTAAAAGAAGTCTGAGTTAACATTTTTGCTTAATCATTTATAATGAGCATAGATGGGACTGATGTGCTAACTTCTAGATGTTCAGAATCCTACTGGGATTACATGTAACGTATATTAAGCACTCTATGTGTAGCTAAAAGTAAATTGCTAGAAAAGGAATCTCCTCAAGTCTGTGTCCCAAAAATGTGAAGTACGGTTATCTTGCCTCTGGCAAAAACAAAGACACTTCACAACGTATAAAAACATTTATTGAAACGTTGAACATGTGGAAAAGTTCAAGCATGTAGCACTGTAAAATAATATTGAAGATAATGGAGTCCAGTTTAAAACACTTCGAGATAAAAAGTAATCTTTTCACTCCGCCGAATTTTTGAGATTTGAGCAGCTTTTATAGAGAAGACTAATTATTATTTTCTAGACAATTTTCATTGTCATCATAAATGTTTATTAAAATACTTTCTAGATTTTCTTTTCCTTAAAAAAGTTGAGTTAACTTAGAGTTACTTTGTAAAGTTAAAAAAACGAGACCTACTTTTATGTTATGTTATTTGAAAAAAGAATGTATGTATCAATTCCAAATGAAGTAAATTAGTGAGCAAAGAGTCTAAACTTACAATTAAATTTATTGATGATTAAAAATTTTTATAACAGATTTTCAAAAAATTCAATATGTTCTGAAGAATTAATATAAAATCAATTATATCAAAAATACACCCTAAATATTTCCTTTATATCTTTATTATATGAAACAACAATAGGCCATAATATATTATACTGTGAACTAAAAATCACGTTTAATAGAGATAATGCAATATTGTTTTCTTTAATGTGAAAAGTTGCTCATATTCAAGAAAAATGGTTCGCAAAGCTAATTAATTTATTTTTATGTCAATCTTAATATATAGCGAATTAGATAACGTAGAATTTTGATTGACATATTATTGAAGAAAACTTAAATGTTTAATATGGAATCAGTGATAACACAATAGAGATACAAGGATTATAGCAGAATAATTGAAAATTCATAGTATGGGGTCCATAAAAATTCATTTATATGTTATTATATGTTAACTTCATCATCATCTCATGGCCTCATCATTTAAAAGTGTTTGCTAAATAAAATAATGATTATTTGAGAAAGTGCTATTATTCTTGATTGAAAGACCCCCACACAGTCTTTATTTACTCTAGATTATTTTTATAATGACAGAAACAGCAGCAGTTCACTACATGGATCATTTGATTAAAAAAAATCCCCCACAGGTAAAGATTATCTTTTTTTATGTATAGGTAAACAATTGCCATATATATATATATTTATTTATTTATTATAGGCTTTATTAAGTAGTTTTTGCATCTAATATTTTAACAATATTAAACTTTTTGCTTCTCGTGTTGCTACAGAAAGGAAGTGTGGTGCACGTAATTGGAAATAACACTGTATAGACGAAAATGACATATGTCGTTCAAAAGTTAAATTTTATGACAACTTAATCAAATAGCAATATTTGATACCGGGATCTCCAAAACGCAGCTCACACATGACATACAAAGCGGGCGCGGCAAAAGAATGAATGAAGGAAAATTCTTGAACTTACATTATCATCACGTTCATTATCGTTTTTATCAATCAAATGTATTGATTAAGGCAAGATATTTTGGATGTATTAAAAATCAAAAATAGACTCTAATATTTTAAAAAGTTATTTCATATAGAATTTTATAACTGGCAGTATGCTTACCAGCAAAAACTAATTTCAACTATTTTAATCGTGGAACAATGTCAAAAAAATAGTATTCATTTGATAATAATAATGATCAGTCTTTTCATTTCTTTTCATTAATTACTGATTCAATTGAAAAGTAATATCCTCTCGTTAATTAAACAGCAGAATACTGAATAAGTTCTGCAACATCTAAGAACTCCAAATCTTCTTCACATCTACTACATTGAAGCTTAATATAAAATGAAATGAAATTTTCAAACATACTTTCATCGCCATTTTGTCTTAGAGGGAACATTTAAAAACATTTTCTTTTTTGCTTTATACCGTAAAGAAATTTAGTAGTTCTTTCTTTGCATGATGACGCCTGATTCATTTTAGACTGTGCTTTAGGAAAGGTGTGTTTATCGCTGAAAGTATAAACGCACTTCAAGTTATTTGAAGAAAGGTGGGGGATTTTTGTTGAGAAGGAGATGTGGCGCACCTTGATATGAAGTAACATAGATACTTGCTAGATCAAAATATCGAGTGTACTTTTCCTCTTCATTCTCTTTTTATGAAGTTAGTGGAAGTGATTAGAAGGGGATGTTGTGCTTTTTTCAATCTTCTAAAGGAATACTCATAACTTGAGGAAATGTTGTTAGTTACGTAAAGAATGTTTATATTTCATAATTAAGTAATAAAATATATAATAAGTGTAAAATATAATTAAATATAATTTATTTATACGTCCCAAAACTTTCATTAGAAATGTTTTCAATTTTTTACATATAATTTTTTTCCATGTATGGCCTAGGATTGGAAGAACAAATTAAAAAATATCTTTTTTTACACTATCAAGTTTAATATCTTACAAGAACAATGCTGGATTCATTAAGCTGAGAAACCATATACCTTAGGCCCTCAAAACGTATAGAGGATCAAAAATGTTATATTTTTCCGTTAGTTTAATTAATTTAAAATTTTTTGAAAGAAATATCTGTTGACCAGAAGAGACTCAACAAAAAAAGTATTTAAATTTTGCTTAAAAAGGACGCCGAAAAAAAGTTTATTAACTGTTCTTCGCATTTTGTGTATGGAAAGAAATAAACTACGTGTCTACAATTTCATGTGATACTCAATCATTTTGTTTTGGGAGAGTGGAGACAAAATGTTTTAATCAGCAAATTACAAGATGTTATAGCTATTTTTTCCAAATAAAGATTAAAATACATTTATTTTGATATGAGATTTTTATCTCTTTGCTTTTTTTCGTTTAAATGATACCTTGCACAAGACACTTATATATCTGAGTAAAAGTTTGGGTAAATTCTTTAAGAAGGAGAAAATAGTTATCACATTTAGACATTTAGCAAAATTAATACTTAGCAATATTAATTAATTGTTACCCCCTTCTCAAAATAAATAACCAAACTGTTTGAGTTTCATTAAATAAGATATAAGTTTGCAATTAAGATATTTACAATTTTACCGATGTAGATGAAATGATGTTGAGAATTTGTATGAATAAACACAATTTACAATTGACAGGGGAAGAGAAAAATTTTTTGATGATATTTTTATATGTTTTAGAGTTATTTCTCTTCCTTCATCAATTTCTTCAATGAAAACATTTTTTAGTAAAAATACACAAACTACAAACTGGGTGTTTCAATAATAATTCAAAGGTGATTGGAATGAAAACTTGCATCGAAAGTTGTTGGGCAATCCTTATATCTGTGAAGAGATGTGAGTATGCTCATCATCCCAACTTGATCTTAAGAGATTCTGTGAGACAAGTTTGATTGATAAGTTTGCCGACCAATCAACAACTCATTCCTTCTCGCATATGCAGCAGTTCCGAATTTTAACGGGCGAAATCTTCTTCCGAAATCATTTTTCCAGCATTTCAGTGCGTAGTTCGATCAACGTTGCTCAAATTTGTGAATGAAGAGATGCACTTTAGATCCTTGAGATGATATGAAATCTTATTATGTGTGTATTACGAGTAGTACCAGCTTCGTAGCTAGACTCCAAGACCATTTGAGAGGGTGGAGGGGGGGGGGGGGGGAACTCATAAAAGAAAGCAAAACTGATTTTAATGGGGCCAAGACTATTTATAAAGTGTATATATTTATATATTCAAAGGGGGCAAAGCCGCTACTCCCCTTGCTTCTTGCCCCGTCCTTTTATCGACGGGCCTGAGTAGTACTTTATATATTGAGCATTCATTCACACGGTTTTCGTAATATATAGTATATACTGGCGTAGCGTTGTAGGAAATTACACCAGTAAAAATTACTAATTCATTATGTGATTTTGGCTCTTCGCATACTCTTGTTCTTAGTGTCAACGAAATTTTGTGATTCTTTCGACAAGTAGAAAATA
The DNA here is from genome assembly GCA_030549495.1 of Nectonema munidae. NCBI lineage: Eukaryota > Metazoa > Nematomorpha > Nectonematoida > Nectonematidae > Nectonema > Nectonema munidae. Next base: position 68,364 of record JAUIRK010000786.1, read on the forward strand.
AAAGATTTCTAATATTTTATGTTTGTTAAATTTTTTAATTCCAATAAACTTAGCTTTTCATAAACTCATCTTTTGATCACTAGACCGTATGATCCTTCCTCGTCTAACTTTTCAAAATTGGAAAATATATGTTCCATATAACTATTACAAACTTATGAGTGAGTTATTTTTACTATTAATAGTTAACTAACTTTCTAATTTTCTATTAGTTTGTAACCAAGTAAATTAACTAAAAAAGTAAAAATAATTTTATTAAAAAAAAATCTAAAAAATAATTTATTTACAAATATAAAAGTGATTATTAGTGGAATTTTTTATGAGATCAAATATAATGTGAGACCACGATAATAGTACCCACAAAAAATAGCTCTGGATTAAACAAAAAATGAACAGAAATATTAAATTGTTTCAATAACCAAGAAATTTGTTGATATCCAAACCAACTTCATCCAAAATATAAATTTAAGGTAAATAAAATAATTATAATCATTGTCTACACAAACACGAATTTCCGCCGACAATAAAAACAAGATTGTCTAGGAGGCAAAAAAGTTCATTTAAAATGTAAATTTAATTTGTTGACAAAACTAGAGATTTCGTAGACAATCAAAAGTATATTTTATCTTAGGCTAAAACATGATTAAAAAAATTAATTTAATAAACATAAATATTGGAATTATTAAGTTTTATATAGTTGTAAACAAAAACAAGAGATTAATTAAACAACAATTTATCAAGTCCCAAATAGAATTTATATTTTTTACTTATATATTTAATATAAAAAAATATTGAAATTTAAAAAAAGGTGAATAGTGGAGTTTATCGAGATATTTCAGTAAATATTTCAACCACAAATAATTTGGGGGCGTGAGTAGGGTTGGTTAGATGCTGGATTCCATAACTCAAAGTCTTGGCTTCGATACCGCATCAAGCCTGCTTTCCTCATACTTCAATACAAGAGGCGCAATTATGCCTTTTTAATGTAAACACCCCACAGTAGCTTTACCACAAAAGTAGGAAGAATAAAAAAGTTTTTTTTAATAAATTTTTTTTAATTCTTCCATTTTTCCATATTAAATTTATATTTTCAAAATTTAGTATATAATTGGCATAAACATAAATTGCTAATGTAATTTTGAATTTTCGTATACAAGATAGCAATCTTCACTAATCCGATGTTACGTTCAATATAATTTTATGGACCATTTTATACTCGAGATAAAGATTCCTTCGTTTAAAGCTTACTGAAAAAATTATTTAATTTTGTACATAATAAAGTGTAGAAGGGGTATGTCAAGGAAACGGATTCCTATATTGAATAAAAACATGCATAGAATGCTTAAGCTGCAACCCTTAGAGTCGCCAATTCTTTGCTGACGTTATCGGTGATAAATGCTCAGAATCCTTTCTCACACTTCTATCAAAAAGGGAAGTTGCATCATACACGAGATATTCCATGGTTTTTGGATGAAAAATTTAAGGCTCGCATAATACAAGAGAAAGTTCGATTCAAGAGATGAAATAAATGTCATATAAAATGGCTCGGGTGAAATTTTTGTTAAATCCCCAATGGCGCGCATTCCACAAAGGCTTTTTAAGTGACGTCGCTATCCTTTGTGAATTTGATAAAATATCATATTTTAATTTTGGCTCCTTTTGTATTAAAATCCACTTCAAAGCATCTTCAAAGTTTCTTACGCCTTCAATATTTTTGTGTCAAACAAAGCTTGACTACTTTTTTTTTTATCTTAACAGTAATCATTGTTATCAGTTGATCCAGCAACGGCAGTGTCCTCTCAGGAGGGAGCGGAAGTGCAATACTGCCAGGGGGGTTAATTTTCCGAAGAATTATCGGAATCAGTAGATCGGTTATTTAGAACCGGTATCGTTAAAAAAATGCCGATTCTTTACCGATTCCTTATATTTGTTTAAAATTAAAAAACAAATCTAAAACTAATTTAAATTTGAAAAATTATTTTATCAAATTTTAGATAATTTAAATAGCTAAAAAATTTATCTAATTTACCAAAAAAATGTCAAAAACATATGATGTTTTAAAATTCCTTTTTTATTATAATTTTTCCTACGAATTGTAATGAAAAGTTTTCTTAGTTTGATGTTGAATCAAAATATTTATATTCAATTTATAGGTGGAAAGTTAATGAAAATTTATTTCCAGAAATATCAAAGCTTACAAACAAATTACTTTCCTATCCTACTTCATCAATTGAAAGCAAAAGACTTTTTAGTATTGGAGGAAACTTTTGTACACAGCAAAGAAACCGACTTACATCTGAAGTTGGGAAAAATTAATGTTTGTGAATTTTAACACGAGAAGTTTTAATTTTAACTACTGGAATATGTAAAAGTTAAAATAAAATAACAAGTAGTCCCTTAGTTGTTATTTTTTAAAAGCTTTTTATAAAAAAAGCAAAATAGTTTTTGAATGTATGTGTATTTTATAATGTATAATCGATTTTAAATCGGATTTTTTTTTAATTTTTTAACTTAAAAATATACAATTTAAAAATAAGGTAAAAATAGCCAAGATAAAATTATATTTAATACTTTTAAAATATATTAAGGCAGTTTCTAGAAATTGCGGGCCCAATTAGATAACTAATTTCTCAGCATTTATCCTTCAAGAGTAAAAACTTTTGAATGACATCTCTTGTTCAAAATTCCTTATTGAAGGAATAAAAAACAGTTAATCTTTGATATATCAAAAGTTTGATAGAGAACATGAAATTTTATTTTTAAATACCAAAAATAGCAATTACAAGTATATTATGCACAGATTATTATTAATATGGTATGTCTGAGATCGGTACCCTAGTTGCAACGCATGGCTTAAACTTTTTTCCGCAAAACCGTTACCTCGATAAATATTAATAAACGAGACAATATTTACTCTTACGCTCTCTCACTCGGCGAAAAGTTTGATTCTGGCAATGTTAGAAGCGTTCCGCCAGAGCACTACCCTATCCCTAAGACTAACTAACGTTCTCCCAAACTCACTTTTCTTGAAACAACTGAAAAGCTGAGTTTACAGTCTGCCAATCAGGTAAAAGACAAACTAAGTAAAATTAACATATTTAATTGAATAATTAGATTTAATTGTACCTTGTTTAACAGTGAAAGAATGAGATTGTTTCTATATGTATATATAAAATATAGATATTGGTGGATATGCTGGCATGTATTTGCATGAAGTGACGTATTTAACGGGCCATTCGGCTATTGCGTTCCTTTCTTATCAGGAAGGAGTCAATTTTACATAGTTTGGAAATAATGATTTTAGATGAGCAATATTTTTTCTATCATTTTCAAAATGGCCACCTACACTTTTTGTCCCCTCCCGCTCTAATATTTTTAATATGCCACGATTTGCATGTATCGGAATTTTGATTTCCGAATTTCAATATTGGGGAATATGAAGTGCACCCGTTTGTTGGAAGAAGGAACGGATGACATTTTGTGTTTAGATCAAATTGTCAAGGTAAGGTCTAACGTCTTACACATTAAAAAATAGGAATTATGGTATTAAAGTAGGCATAACACAGAAAAAATTTACATTAAGTATTCTTTGGTTACGTAACTTGACGAAAGGTATCTCCTAGGTTTTTAGCGGGAAATGAATGAAATTTGAAATATCAACTTAACAAGTTTTAGTCGACTAGAGTGGACTTTACAAAATTAAAAATTCTTTTTTCATACAAATATTCTGCTTTATATTAGCAAGCAAAGGGCTATTTTGCTGTAGCAAAAAACTGTTGGTATTTTCCTTTTGAAAGCCAGAATTTAAAAGAGTAATCGTTTGCTTTTTTTTCAATAGAAAATTATATATTTAAAGCAGATTATTTTTACTTCTCGGGATACTGTTATAACACTGACTCTTAAAGGGTTAATTTTCTCACTTTCAATGTTCTTTATCAAAGGATCTACTTTTGTACAGAGCAACATTTTTTCAATAAGGTGTAAAAACGATCGTTTGTATTCATCTACCTTTTTGCGTTGAGTGGCAGAATATTAATTATGATGATTGCGTCATTCAAGTCATACGTAATTTTGGCATGCATTAATTTTGTTACACTTTTTAAGAATCTGAGCTACAATTCCTTCACAGACAACAAAAGCATCAAACTAGAATACCCGAACTTCGCCTGGTTCAACAACGATCACCAAGTCAAGTACGCGCATAGAAAGAGTCAGCTGGTTTCCGCGAATGCTTCAAGCGAAGAGCACCTCGCCCACTTTCTAGGCTCCAGCATAGAAAACGCACACACCTACTCCAACGTGTACGATGCAAACATCAACCACAGTCCCCACCTAGAAAACCCCACCTTCAACTCTTCCGCCTATGTCCTACACAACCAAGATGTTTTGGCCAGGAGAGAAGCTGCGAGTCTAGGAAGTAAAATTCTAACCCCATTTACGATGCACTCCTAGGGAGTTTTTTCTTATATTGCTTGGGTGACTAAAACCGTGACCAGGCCAAAAGTGTGTCCTCCGGTATTTACGGGTTTTACCCGCAAAGCAGTTAAAATAATTTTGTAGATATAGAACCTAGAATCGATTGTAGAATTTTTGAGAAAACTTGCCGAAAATACTACAAATTATAGAATGTTCTTTTGAACTTGAAGCATTAAAAATACAAAACGATTTAGAAATAGAAGCAAAGTTTTTTTGCAAGTTCTTGGTTTCTTTTGTCTGGAAAATATCCTCTTCTCGAAAAATGTGCCTTATTTTGAACATCTATTTTTCTTCAACATACTCGCGTGAATTAGCATTCTCGCATACAAATGTGAATGGAAAATAAATTGCCTTATAAAAAATTGCTCTTGTTAGTGTGGACACAGCTGTTATATATACCCTGACAAATCACACATGATTACGTCAAAAGTAGGGTTCGCAATAGTTTCCAAAATTAAGAACCGGTACCGATACGAAAAAAACTGTAAAACCCGGAAATCCGGGTCCTGGAGGATTCCGAGAAATTTTACTTTTTACCTGTTAACTATGCTAAGGATTACGGGAACCTGTAGTTGTTATTCCTGCTAATTTCAACAAATTTCTCGTCGGTTACGTATATGTAATATATAATCATTAAAAAATAAGGTTTGCTATATAAACAATAAAGTGTAGAAAACCCATATAATCGAAAAACAAAAAAACAAAGTGCATTGTTTTACAAATAAATAGACTTTTTGGAAAAAATTATTTATATAAACGCCCAAAAAGAAATAAACAAAACTGAAATTTTAATTAAAAAAAATTTGTTCACTGATAACAATTTTTAAAGTAATGTTTTAGAAAAACTTGCGCATTTAAAATGGAGTCCTACAATCCAGAGCCAATTTTCGATAATAAAAAAAAGCCCAGAAACTGAAAATGCTCTTTCACTTTCTACACTTGTAGGTTTAATTGAAAGAAGTGCAGCTAAAAGTTTATTCATTTTTTCTGTTCGTTTGCCTGTCGTTTCGAAAAGTTTAAATTCTTTGTTGGCATAAAATATATCTTCACTAGCTATAGTTTTGAAGTTAATACTTTTTAACAAAAAGCTTTCAAGTTTTTTATTTCATTAAAATATTTTTCAAGCAGTGCATCATATCAACTGAGGATATTACTTTATTATCTTTTGCAAAGAAAGAAAGAGATGCAAACTTCTCGAATATTCAATATATATTTGATAGAATGATAAATCAATGAGCTACATAGAAACAGAGAGATCCAATTTTTTGATATATTGATTTTTTATAAACAAATGGGTGATGTTTTTTTCTATCATTTTAGCTTGAAAGAATTTTAAAGAAGGGAGAACTAAAATGTTTAAAGTAAATAAATAATCAGAGATAAATGAGGGAATAACTGCAAGTCTCGGAAACGGCAATAAGTCACGGTTCCGAGACGATTGCAAAAATTTAGGAGCCGGGAGCGAACCATAGTCAAAAGTTATCGTAGCAAGAAAACGAGGGTTTTTTAACTTGACATTTTTTCCCGAAACGTGGGAAAATAGGTTTAAATCAATTTCAATTATCATTTTTGATAATTTTTCATATCCTTTACAAATATTTTAATACTTGAAAAGAAATTTGAGCCATTTCTAACAAAACGCATAATTTTTCTTCAAAAGGCTGCTTTTTGGCATGCAATGCTAAAAATGCCTCATACACAATTCCCCATATTTATTATTATGTGCTAGTAGTGAATTCATGAATTTTAGAAGTGTATTTTGTTTATTTGAAGTAGATTCACCAGGAATATACATATATATATATGCATGTGCGTGTGTGTATGACTTGCTTAAAATTTGCGAAAGGGGTTTTACATGCTTTTGACTTCCGTGCAGGCATAATTTCAACTTAAGTAACTCTCTCCAACGCAATTTGAATTCCTTACTACAAGAAAACTCTATAATTTATATTCGATTTGACAATTTAAATGTTTTTAATACGAAAACGCCTTCAAGATAAAGCGGAGTTAATAAATTTCCCTTTAATTCATCAAAAAATAGGATAATGCAGGGGCAGAGGTAACGATTAAATTTACTTCCCATCGTCGATGCAGAATAAAACAACCATACCCCTACATCAATTCGCATATACACATAAAATATTCAGGCGCTCATCCGTCTACTAAGTCTTGCTTTCTTACAGAGACTCTGAACCAAAACGTATTCTTGAAGATTTAAGTCTTGAAAACTCATTACCCTATTCCAAGTTGCGAAGAATGAGAATACTTTGTGCGTGATGCAACTGCAATGCACGGACAGAATGAAAGAAAATGTTTATGGCATAAAGAAAAATGCAATCCCTACTTCCCACTTTTGGGTAGATTGAAGCACTTTTTGGGATTTTTCTGAAAATAATTTTCCAATAATTTGGACAAAGTAGTGAAATTTTATATTGAATTATTTCCAAGAAAAAAAGTTTTTCTTAGAATATTTCATTCCTAAAATGCATGCTTTTTTATCCACTCTATTTTTAGTAAAACTCATTTTTTATATAGAAAATGAAAACAGTTACTAACAATTGCTTTACAAGTTCTAAATTATGTATTCAATACTTCTTTCCTAAAGTTTAGCCGATTCCTTGTCGAAAATTTTCTAAGGTTCAACTTGCATAGAACTAAGTTTTACTTATGGATATACATTCAAGATAAACATTAGTTATACGCAAAAAATTTTTTTAGATGTCAATTTAATCACAAAATGAATGTGAACTAAAGGGGGAAATATTTTCAGAAGGTACCAAAATTTCTTCATATCACATAACAATATGAGTATTTTTGTTTATATGGGTCATGAAATTTTCTCTGGGGGACCCCAAAAAGGCAAATTGAATAAAATTAAGTTCGATACATACCGTTAAATAACAAATTCATGTGAAATGTATTTCAGATCAAAAAAATTCATAATGTCAAGATGCAGAAACAGTTTAAATTATTACTTTTCTCTTGTATATAAATTAATTCGCTAAACATTCTTTTGTAAAATTAGCTTTAAAATCACTGATTTATACCATATATGATATTCTTTATGGGTGATTATATTACATGTGCTTGTGGTGAACAAAAAAATCACAAAATCTTATTGACGCGAATATCTTATCACTCAAGCAACGGTCTTGAACTTGATAAATCTATTTACAACTCACAAGTTGGATAAATTCATGCAATTTTTATATTTTAGGGACATCGATTCTAAGATTACAAGAACTTTTATAAAACTAGTTTACATGCACTAACTTTTTTCATATTTTTCCATGGTAAATTTTGGTTTTTTCACTGAAGCAATATCCTAATATTGCAGATGTTGTATATGTTTGGAAACTCAGAATATGATCAGAATATTAAATTTTTTAATTTTTGTACTAAACAAAAGCAAAGATATTTATCCCAAAATATTTTTTATTTCTCAATAAAAGCTTTCCCCTAAAAGATAATAGTAATTTTGAATTTATTTTATTGGTTAAGAAGGATCCTTATTTTTCAATCCAACGGAGATTATTTCATTCCCCATTTCAAGGGTAAATTTGCAAAGTCTTTACCCGGTTAAACGAAATAATCACGCGCCTTCAAAAGTTCACATACTTTTTGAATTATTCCTGAGGTATAACTAAATAGTTAAGCTTTCCAACAAAATATAAAAACAATGAACTATCTACTTAACATGTTATCCTAATGAGGAATGAATAGGATTTAATAAGTAAAATCTAGAAGCGTCTCTATATTTTAGTATCCCAACTTTACCAAAATCAGTTAAATCAAAGAGAAAATAGCCAGAAGTACTTGGCGAATAATCACAACACAGAAAAGTTGCAGCCTCACGCAAAGATGTGCGTATACTCCCAAGCCAAAAGCTATGCCCCTCACTACTACAACGAATTCAATCCATACTACTCGCACATATCTCCAGCGTATAATGCAAGCATCAGTCCCCAGTTCCTAAGATGCTTCAGAAGTCCCATTATCAAACATGTAAGCCTAAAAATCAATTGCCATCTCTTCCATGACCCCGGTTTCCTTACCAATTCATTTTGCTGAAAGGGAATCACCTGCAAATGGATAGACAAACAACCTCTGCCTTTTGCGCAAAAAAACGCGGCACCTTGTAATCGCAAGTTCTTCACAATGCACGAAATCGTCAGTCACATCAGTCTGGAACACATTTCCATGTCGGCAATCAACAACTCGGAAACGACGGGTACCGAGCACTTGTGCTACTGGGAAAACTGCTCACGCGCCTTTAAACCCTTCAAGGCCAAGTACAAACTAGTGAACCACATCCGAGTGCACACCGGCGAGAAGCCTTTTTCCTGTCCTTTTCCTGACTGTGGCAAAATTTTTGCAAGAAGTGAAAATCTCAAAATACACAAAAGAATTCATACTGGTTCGTTTTCTACCCAAATTTTTCACAATTTATGACGTCCACTGTAAATTTTGGCAAATTTTATCTTTAAATTAAAATTTGAGAGTGTAATAAATTTTGTTATGATAAATAGACTTCGCTGGTAATCTATAATCTTAAATTGAACACGTTTCCTAATAAAAATACTCAATTATTTCACCATAATGTTCTATTCTCTGACATTTTAATTAAAAAAATAAGGAAGTCTTTTAGTCTTGTGATTATATTTAATTTATATTAAAAATCAATTCTAAATTATTTGAATTCTATTTAGGCCCAAATTTTTTTATTCACAAAAAATGGTCACAATACAATACAAGACAGACTTTAGACATTGAAGTAGGTTTGATTTTATCGGGTTAGCATATTTAATAAATGAAGATTCAGCTTAAGAAGGAAATATTTTTATCGATTAAAGATATTTGGAAGCTTAACATGTTGTTTGTTAGAGATGAATGCAGTTCTCGAAGAATTACAACTCTTTTAAACTACCCAAAAATTGTTTGTTTTCAAATTTATTTTTGCATTCTATCAAATGTTATATAATAAATTAAATTTATACTTGGAATGAACTTAACCCCTTTAGTACCAAAGTTCCAAAAGGAAAAGAAAACGAACTCTTTTTTAAATAGAATTAAATGGAGATTACTGACAAAAATTTGTACATCCTCATCCGCAGATCATTTAAGTTTCAACATCCGCAATTTTCAAACATTTTTATTTTTTCTATTTACTGTAAAGTTTTTTTTTAATTTTTCTATTTTTAGTTTATCCAAAATTTTTACGATAAGTACGGCTTTATGATAACACATATACATTCACATCTTTTCTCAAAATTTTTAAAAAGTATAAAACTTCAGTTTGCTTAGAATTGTAATTATGATATCCCCTAAAAAATTATTCCTCACAACCGGAAAAAATTTCACATGCGCTACATCTCTAATTTATACCTAAAGTTTTGTGAGTGATTTTTTCATCTTGAGAAATTTTTAAAGGAGAAAGACCGTTTTTATGCGAGTTTGACGGCTGCGACAGAAGATTTGCGAACAGTTCAGACAGGAAAAAACATTCCCACGTTCACACGAGTGACAAGCCGTATATTTGCAAGATCAAAGGCTGTGAAAAGAGCTACACACACCCAAGCTCTCTTCGAAAACACATGAAACTACACGGAGAAGAAATGGAAGAGGAAAAGCGAAATGAAGAGACAGGAGAAGGTAGACACTTTTCCATTTAGGTAAAATTGCACCCAAATAGGATATGAAATAATTGCACGCTTGGAAGTAGCGAAGTGGGACAAAGTGGGAATTTAGTATGTCCTAAGAAAATATGAAAAATGTGGAAGTTTAACTATACTTGTGAAATATAGCATTTCAGAGTATTAATAAATCATAACAGTTAATGCTTATTATCAAAGGAAAAGTGAAATAAAATTACAAATGTATGTATGCAGTAACGTAGCTAGGAATTTTTATTTAGTCCCGCGAAATGGGGCACTATAACCTTTAATGTTTATCTACAGGCCTTGTCTAAGATTAAAGTAACAAATGTAGCTCTACCTTATTAGCTTCTTTATCTATACTTGTATCTTTCTATTTCTTCGGGAACATTTCTGATTTTATCATGCTCAATATTTCTTATCATCGTTTCGCATACCAAAGAGTGATTTTTTATTATAAATTTGTTTTCTTAAAATGATAGCAATACTTTTTGAATACTTTTATTACTTAGATAAAGGGCCAGGCCCCTAGTGCTGCTAGGTGGCTGTATGTATGCATCTGAACTTTAATGTATTGAGGAAAGATATATGGATAATTTATTCACTAAGCAATGTGATCATTTATTTAAACAATATGCACATTTTTATAAATCTCATTAGAAAACATCCAACTTCTCAGCAGAAGTTAAAATACTCACTCAACCCAAGACTGAATGGCTTCAATCAATCAGGAACCTATCTATGATTTTTCTCATTTTAAATAAATCCATCAATAATGTGGATAACTTGTTCAAAATTCCGAGTCGAGACCCGAAATGCCGTCGTTAGGAGATTTTCTTGAGGTCGCGAAAATGTAAAATTAATTTGAAGATTGTTTGATCTAAACAATGAAAGCGATTAAAAGCACTATTTTTACTGGAAGAAGATTTTTACTGAAAACGTTTTATCTGATAAAACAAAAGAGCGTCTCTGCAAATTTGAATCAATTATTCTCTTTTATGGAATGACAAGTTTAAATTTTTTTCTTTTTTTCTGGTGAGGTGGCAAAATTTATGATGAAGTTGAAAGGCGATCAATATTGAAAGTAAAACTAGGAACCACTTGTCCAGACTGTTTCAAATTTAGGTATAAAATAAGATACCAAGAAGTTTTTTTGAAGAGATACGTCTATTTATATATTGTCCTCATAAAAAGACAAAGTAAAAAAACCTAAGAAAAATTTTGTATAAAGAAATAAAGATTATTTTCAGAAAAGATATCGTGCATTAAAATGTTAGGAAATCATGATTCCATTCTTAATATTTTATTGTGCTTTAGTGTTCATGCCAGTTTGGACAACTTTTTCTTCTAGGATTTACTTCTATCCGTTATACTGTCAAAAATTTAATTTTTTCTTCGTCCTGAAATAAATCAGCCTTTCTAAATATCCTAGCATTTACTTTTCGCTGTGAGTTTTTTTCCTATACTTCTCAACAATCATTTTTTGTGCACATCTTTTAAAATCAATATTATGTGAATGTATATTTTTTTTCTGGCAAAAAAAAAATTGTCTTCTTCTTTGCTTTATTTGTTATTAAATTGGTCTTTCCTGCCATGAAAAAATAGCGTAATTTTCAAAACACGACATAAATATGATCGGTGGAAATGCATTAAACTACGGTTTTTGAACCGCAGGCAAATTGCCCATTTCTGAAGAAAATAGGATTTCAAATGGACAAAAAATATTTTGCACTTTTTTTGTTACACATTAAACGAATACACACACATATATATACGTCTTGGTAGAAATGAGAATGTGGTATGCTTGCGATTTGTGCCGGCACAAATGAATATTGTTTGGTAATCAATATTCAAAATTTGATTTATTTAGTTAATTTAATGAAATGATTGGCCTTTTAATAAGAAAAATGACAGATTGTTACAATTTATTAAGGAAGTTAATCGGATTTTGCTCATAGAATCGCAAAAAACTTTTTTTCCATGAAAGAATATTCTCATTGATATATGATTCGCAATTGTGTTGGGTGCTCATTTTTACCATGATATATATATGAACTATTTCCAAATCCTCGTACCATTTTTCAATTATGTTACACTCTTTTGCAATTCCGTTACACCATTTTACAATTCCGGCACACTCTTAAAACTCTTTTTGAACTTATCACCTTTCTTATAAACTGTTTCCATACTGCTTCATTGATATCAGGAAGAGCATCAGATTAAAATTATTAAAAAAAATTAAACAAAACTAAAAACAAATTCATACTGGCTCATTTACCCTTTCTGAATGTTTTTTTGGTACACACGACAAAATTAATTTTGACGGTCGTTAGTTAGCTTGTCTTTATTGATAGATCAATAACGTGAGATTAGCAACATTTATCTACATTTAGTTTGATCAAGTTGAGCGATGTATTGTGGGTCAGATTTTTTAATAATAATTTTTATCTCTATTAAAACCCAAGTTTTGTTCAGATAATAAGCTTTAACTTTAAGCATTTAATAAAATTAAAATTAAAAAATTTTTGAAAGACATTTGAAGTTTTATTGGTACTTTTCACACAGAAAATTAGAGTTTATATTTATAAAATCCGTTTTATGTCATTTTTCTGAGTTTTCCTGCTCAGAAGTGCATATAACCAAAGAAGCTCAAAATGAAAAAAAGCTTTACAAAAATGAGATAAAATTTAAAAAAGAAAAAGGAGAAAAATTAGATTAACTTTTAGAAAGTACGAAAAAATTGTACTAAAATTTTATTTGAACTTTATTTTCTACATTTTTCTAAAAAAAAATTACATCTAGCGGATTGTTCACACTGATATATTTATGCATATTCTTTTATTAAATTTTCTTCTGACTATGATGGTCGATTTGGAAAAAACTTTCTATAAATGTTTCTTAGATTTGAAAGGTAAATTAGAAAGATTATTTAATAGACGCGGCTGTATTTTGTAATATATATTTTAGTCAACACGTCCTGCTTGTCAACGAGTCAATCTGTGGACTTTGAACAAGAAAAAGGAAGCATCAAGGAATCACATTTCAACGAATGGTACTCCTACCAAAAGAACATTTTCGGAATCCCAACACCGCCTTCTTCAGAAAACTCTCCAGTACAACATTTAACATATGTTAATCACGCCTACCTATAGCAAAAGATATACTTTCCATCCTTTCTTTCTCTGCATGCAATATTCGTTGGCAAACCGCTACAACACTCTCCTTTGTTCCAATTACTTCGATCTTCATCTCAAATATTATTTAAATGTTTTCTCGATAAAATATGAATAAATACAAGTCATATCAATTTGTTAGTTATAATTGTTATGGACATACAGGATACTTATTTTATATTTTAACTTTTTTTTTATAAAAAAGGGAATTTACATTATTTATTCAATTACTTGTTACTCACAGAACAAACTCATGCATTTATGTAAAAATTATTAAATTTAATAAATTAAATCTTTTATAACTTCAATTCGTCATCCAGCTTGGCCTTCTGTTGTGATGTCTTGATGACGTCATCTTCTCGTTGTTCTCTTCTGGTTCACAAAAACAGGTTTCAAATGTTCTAATCGCCAAATATAGCCTCATTATCGATCCACGCCTTCTTGTCTAGATGGACGTCATAATCATTCTTTCCATATATGCAGTGCTTTATTCAGAAATTTGAACCAATCGGGCCCAAAATTTTGCATAACCCATAACAATATAAAATATTCTTCTCAGGGCAGGTAGAAAATTTACTAAGTGGCCGCCATTATTCAGGACGTGTGAGCCCTCTTGCACACTTCTCTGTATATTAAAATTAGTTAAATTTGATCTAGAGGAAAAAATATTATATGTTTGATATTTCAAGAATTATTTTCTCCTTTAGTCTATTATTTTGAAAGAAAATTCAATAAAAATTTTCATAATAACTGAATACACTATTTCATATAATAATTTTACCCAATTTGGTTTAAAAGTTCAATAAATTTTTTTATTATGGAATTTGGAGCTGGCAAAAAAACATTGGTTTGCACTTCCTTCCTTACTAAAGTCGCTACAGGGGGCATTTCAATTGTTAGCGTACTTACGAACTGATCAATTTTGCAAATTCAAAAGATTTTGATGATTTTTTTTATTGAAAAATAAATATTTATAAAAAAATTTCGAAATGCAAATTTTTATGAATGAAATCCATAGCTTACAATCACTTTCTCTTTCGAAGAAAAATCTTTGAAATTTAGGATTAGGATTTGGATCTTGAATTGGATCGTCCGTTTTTGGTGTGTTGCTGAGTTCCACTAGTCTAAGTCGCTTTTATATCTCTGAGCGCTTGCAGCTCGCCTTGTAATAAGGTAATGGAAGCAGCTCTGGTCAGGATCGACGCGTCGGTCTTGTCCTGGCTCATTACTTCGAAACAGTATTTATTCTAAAACAGAGCACTAATATACAGCTTACTTAACAGGAGTCAGTAAGCGAGAGAGAAAAGATATGTGGCTTTAAATTGTTGGAAGTGAAAAGACTACATTTTAATCAATTGTGAGTATATTATATTTCAAACAACTCAGAGACAGAAACTTGCATAAACTTTTCATATTTTACTTGCAAAGTATTTGGAGCGAAATTACTCTAAGTGATTTGAGCGTGATATAAGTTCATTTTGTCAGTTGAATAAATTGTTCGATTCGACACTAAGAACATTCAATATATATTTCATTTCACTAAGTTTAAGGTTTATTTTTATTACCATATCAGGCTTTCATTTAAATATTTTGACTTGTTTTTTGAGTTATTATTAGTTCAATAATTGATCATCATTACTTTGTGATGTAGATGTATTAATTTTTATAGCATATAAAAATAAGGACAAAATAAAACACTTTTAGACCTATGAAACTTGTAGATCTAACTTGAAGTGTGGGTTACTCAAAGAAGCCCAAAATAGCATACCTTTCGCAATTCGAAATATTTCGAGAAAGCCAAAGGTTATTTGTGAATGCTTCAATTAACCTTAAAAATTTGAAAAATTATTTCAAGTTTTGTAAAATTTTTTTAAAATCCTCGTTATTTTTTCTACAAATTTTTTTTAAAAATGGAACATGCGCCTAAAATGAGTTAGAAATATGTTTATAGAACAAAAAGTGTAGAACAAACCAACTTGCATTTCAAAATTTTAAATCAGTAAAGATAATAAAGCAACAAATCTTTAAATGCTTTATCTACTTCCGCACAAATGAAGTGTACTTTGTTGTGCGTATGGACACATCATTAGTTACTTTTTTATAAAATCATAAAATAACTAATAATATTAATCATGCTGATTAATTAATTGTATTATTCAATTCTCTCTTTAACATAATAGATTATATGGTCTAAAATATGGATATATAAACATCTGATTCCCCTGCACACAAAATGGCTCATCTTCGAAAGCATAAATATACCATTATTTGTAATTTGTCTTTGGATTCCTGTATAGTGCTGGTTTCTTTGCATTGTGGGTGATTCACTGCATCCGCTTAGAATTCCGATATGTTGTTTGTGTCATTTGTATGGTTTTTGGCTTCCTTGAGTCGTTTTTTTAATTAGATTGTGCTTGAATTTCTTAAATGGTACTACTTATTGTTTTCATTTTTACAGTGATCATTCCCTACAAAACTCTTTTTTTGTATAAAAATAAATGAATTAAATTTATAAAAAGGAAAATTGACGATCACACCTACTAAGTTCGAACTAATCTAAAAAATAAAAGTTCAAGCATTTGAAAATCCTTCTTTTATATTGAAAGAGTAAGGTTTACTGGGCATTGAAAAAGTTATTCATATACCATTTTTCGCTCTTTAGTGAACTAACTGCAATCATATAGGGAATTAAAGGTACCGTGGGGTGTTTTCATAGAGAAGCTTGATGCGGGATCGAACCCAAGACCTTGAGTTATGGAAACCCAGTACCTAACCAACCTTACTCACTACCTTTTTTGAATTAGAAATGATTTGTTTGACGTCAATGCCCACTGAATGTAAATTCCATTTAATTAAAATTCAAAAATTTGTATAAATATTAAATATTGAAAGAAGACGTTTTTATTTTTAATATGAAAACCATCAGTTTCTTAAACAGATTAGACTGTAATTCAATTCAAAATATATAAACCAAAAATAATATTTAATTTAACGTTTGGTATTTAGTAATTAACTAATAAATTTCTAAAATTATGTTTTTCTTTGAAATTTTGATGTTTGACTAAGTTTAATTAAGATTGGAAAACTCACTATCATTCACAAATAATTCCTTATTGCAAATAGTTCAGTAAAGAGTGCAAACCCCTATATATGAAATATTTTAAAGAATAGTTGCATACCGTAGTGGCCTATAATGCAGAGGTGGGCAAATAACGCTCTTAGAACGACATGCAGCTCTTGCTTCAGTTAAATGAGAGTCTCTTTATAATTTCATTTTTTAAATCTAATTTTTTTGATTTTAAGTAAAATTAATAGTTTAGTCAAATAATTGAGGTATATATTAAAGACAAATTCAATTATTAACCTCTTATAGAACTGTTTTAACACAATTTACGTCTCCAAAATTCAAAGAGTTATCTAAAAAAAAATTTGCTCTAAGGGGAAAAGTTGCTTTGTCTATATTATTTAAAAGTATAAAAATTGAATATATTCTTTCTTCCTTATTTTATTCAGCCATATACAAATAGCTGGCTCAAGTGGAACCATTGAGCTGTGAAAATAAAATTTCTTTGCAAATTAAATAAGCTGTAGGGTTTGACATGATGTATGCACTCAACCCTTGATTTAGTGTAAAATTTAAACACGGCATGCAGGCAAAAAGCCGAAAAAATCTAGTAGCCTTTTGAAAACGAATAAAATAAACTTTGATTTCATGAAAAAAATTGTGTGATCATTAACTCATTTTGGAAATATTTTGAAAGTTTAATCTAAAAGTAATTCTGAAAGTTTAGTCCAGTAAATTTGATCTAGCTAGAGGAACAAATATTTTATGTTTGATATTTCAAGAATTATTTTCTCGTTTAGTCTATTATTTTGAAAGAAAATTCAATAAAAATTATCAGAGATTTTTCAGAAATTATCATCAAATTGATCTATTCATGTTGTTATAATCATAATAATTTTTTTATTATTTTAATTCTGAAAGTGATAAAAAAAAATACAGAATGTTTGGGCATGCACAACAGCAAAAGGAAATTAACTTATGTCAAAACTGCCTAAACCGAATCTTTGCTAACCCGGAATTCTGTATATATCGAAAAAAATTGCAAGTCCCACTTTTACTTCTATACATTCAATACCAATTTATCCTTAATAATCCGAATTTTGTCTATTCTGAAAACCGAACTAAAATTAAAAAAAATAAGGAGCTACATTTTGTATAAACTGAATCGTCCTTTCATAGACAATATATGACTAATGAAAAATTGTTTTTCTTTATATCAATTGTATTTGCTAATGATCATCACACACATCATATTTATTACGCTTCTGCAAAGATGTAACGAAATGACTAATATGTCAGTATAATGAAAGATTAAACATCTTTGAAAGTGTGATTGAAATAAACAATTGTATTCATATTTTATAGTCGCTTTTCTTCATTTTTTGATGGGACAAAAAGTTAACATATTTAATGCCAGATGTTTTTTTACTTGATTTTTTCAATTTTTTTTTAAGTTTTTCAGTATCATTTTTTGTTTTATTTTTATCTTCTGCTTTTCATGTCTTCATTCACGTCACGTAAAAGAATTAGATGCGAATTAGATTTGCAAACAAAAGTCAAACTAATTAATGACTTACAACAAACGCCTAAACCTACTCAAAAAGAGATTAGTAAAAAATATGGTATTGGTGTAAGTACAGTGAGCGAAATAATAAAAAAAGCCAACTTTTATCTTGACATTTATGAAAAAAACGCCAATGGGAAGAAAAAAAGATTTGAAAAGTGTTGTAGATTCGATAAAATAAATCAAATGATGTATGAATGGTTTGTTCAAGCCAGAAGCAAAAATTTCCCTATTTCTGGCCCAATTATACAAGCCAAAGCTGTCGAATTTAGCAAGCTTTTGGGTAATGATTATTCTGAATTTAAAGCTTCCGTTGGTTGGCTTTGTTCTTGGAAGTCTCGTTACTCCATAAAATCATATTCATTTTCAGGCGAAAGTGCCGTTGTCGATGAAAAAACTGTGGAAGATTGGATTCAAAGACTTCCTTATTTACATGAAGAATACGATCTAAAAGATGTATTTAATATTGATGAGCCTGCTTTATTCTACCGTGCATTGCCAAGCAAATCTCTTGTCAAGCAGCCATTGTGGTGTTAAAGTTTGTAAAGAACGTTTAACTGTTCTGCTTGGGTCTAGTACTACTGGAAAAAAATTAACCCCTGTAGTTATGGGAAATTCAAAAATCCAAGATGTTTTAAAAATGTAAAAAATTGTCACTTGCCTGTTAATAAAGAAATGAAACGGCAAAAAAGAAAGATTCTTATATTTTTAGACAATGCAACTTCCAACACGTCTACAATGGAGCTTTCTAATGTATCTTTGGAATTTTTACCAGCTAACACCACTTCACGTATTCAACCCCTTGATCAAGGTGTCATTCGATCGTTTAAAGCCCAATACAGAAAAACAATGCTTGTGCAGTTAATCTCAAAAATGGATGCTGCAAACACTGTTACAGACTTGATAAAATCTGTAACAGTTCTAGATGCTCTTTTTTGGATTTCAGCTGCTTGGAAAGAAACCAGTGTAACAACCATTTCTGAATGTTTTAAACGTTGCGGTTTTCCTGTAAACTCTTTAGAAGTAGCAGGGGAAGCTAATGAAGACAATTTGTCCTTACAACATTGTTTAAAACATATCGAAGTGGAGCCAAACAAGGAAGATGAATACATAGAAATTGACTCTTTAGAACCTACAGAAAGATTAGAAAATTTTGAAACAAGTATTGTTGAAAACTTTACTCAAGTGAGCGATTCGGAAAGTGCGGAAAGTGAGAATGCTCTAATAGAATTAGAACAAGCATCTTCTAATTTGACTCATAAAAACGCAATAAATATTTTAAAAGAACTCGAAATTTTTGCCATTTCCAAAGAACCAAATATGTTACCTCATATTCATCAATTGATGCATATAAACAACTTGTCTATAACTAAGAACAAATTATCTCAAAGGCAAACTCTAATTGATGATTACTTGGTATGAACAAATATTATAATTTTAGTAAGTTCATTTTTTATTAATAATCTGATCTATTTTAACTTTGATCTTGTATTTAATAACTATTTATATTTGTATTGATACACTTTAAATATTAGTGTAATTTTTACCGTTTTTATTTAGTTATTTAAGTTTTACTATTTTTATTTTGTAAGTAAACGCTGTGATAAATTTTTCACAATATTAAATTTTTAAGATTTGCTATTATTTTTTAAACTTTAAAAATTTTTATTCAAAATTTTTGTTTATATTTAGATTTAAATTTTGTTTATTTTTTAAAAATAAAAAGTTTTTAAATAGTTAATTTTAAAAAGTTTTTAGTGAAGAATTTATTTTTGGTTAATATGAAAATATATTTCAAAAATATTTATTTTTGATATCTCTTTTTGTTTTTTTAACCTTTAGAAAAGTTTGATAAAAAATTAGTAGAATAAATTAAGAAATTTTACAATGAAATTTTCTGTATACCGAATTCTATATAAACCGAAATTTTCTTTTAGGCCCAATGGAGTTCGGTTTAGAGAGTTTTCACTGTATAAGGTTAAATAATTTTGCAAAGAAATTCGCTTGTTAAAACATAGGGTTAGCAGATGTCCTTTTCTCGGAATTTTCTAGGTTTGACTTCGCGTATAACAACTGAATCACGGAGGATTTATAAGAATTGTGGTTTTTCATTGGCTAATCTTTATGTCAAAAATAGAGTTTAGAAAATTTGCCTCTAAATGCCATTGTTTATCTCTTTTTTTAGTAATAAAACTCATTTTTTATCTTTGAAGTATTTTTCATATTAATTATTTTCGCAAAAAATACACATTTTGTTCTTGACTTCTTTCAAATTCATTTTTGTCGCAGTCTGATAATGCCAAAATAGACGTAGCCTTAATATAACACAAATTAGTTTGTTGGAAATCTAAATAAACAAATGTTGGCAATGATTCCATAGCGCTACCAAAAAAATCGCTGTTTCATCGCATTGTCAAGTGTGTACATCATAAAAAATGATTATTAAATAAAATCCGTTCTTAGTCGGTTAAAAATTGATTGCTTATTAATGAGATGCAAATAAACATTTGCATGTGTATAGGGGATAATCTTTTTCAGTACTTACTCATATGGTATCTAAAGGTGAAACAAAATATTCAGGTTAGAAGTATGGTAGTGACTAGTAAGTGTACACGTGTAAGTATTGGCCTCCCAACTGAAATATTTCTTTCTGGATTATTATGATCAAGTGTACCCCACAATTTAATCATTACAGTGAGGGTCATAATAACAAAACATAAATATATATATATCAGTTGCGACATGTGGTGTTTAAGTAATGGACATTGTAAAAATTTTTGGTTGTCTTTTTTCCAAGCTACTGTACTATAAAGAAAAATCTTGTAATTTTCCATAGTTTCTCATTTTATTCTGTGCTTTTTAAATTTATACTTCACTCTATAAAGTAATTATATTTGTTATTTTTTGTTTGACGAGTAAAAAATTGTCTTAATTTCTCTTTATGACAAATAAAGTTTTGAATTACATGCTTATGATGGATCTACTTTGGAAAGTACTTGAAAAAGCCGGTATCCATTTGAAAGTTCACTTTATTTAAGTCTAAATTAAAAATATACTAATGACCTTCTTCGATGGGGCTTAAAATTGATGAAGAAACTCCCAGATTTTCCAACGTATCCTAACGCCTTGAGGACAGCAATTTTTAAGACTAAGTTTATGCTTTTTTTCAATGAAACCTTATATATTTAAAGCAGAGAATTTTCATTTCAAGGTACATCGGTGTTACATTGATCCTCAAAGGGTTAAGGACGGGTTAATAACGTCCTGTTCTGTGTGGCCGTTAATTTCAGTAGTTCGGTCCTGACATGAGATGTTGTAGCCAAAGTATAGACGGTATGCAACAGATTTAGTCTGAAGATTATGAGGAACAGACACACTGGCACCGGGTAGCGAACAGGCTAATGTATTGTAATAATCTGAAGAATATGTTGTGCTAAAATGAGATAAAGAAAGTGCACGAGAGGAGGTTCGTTTTTTTAAAACATAGCGATAAATATCTAGTGTTTCCATGTTTTAGCTTTGAAGGAATAGTGGAAAACCTTAAAATAAAGTGTTTCGACTTTGTGCTCGATTCTAGCGTTGTTGCTAAGTATCAGGAATGAAAACTGCCAAAAATAAGCATAATGCGCTTTAATTTGCCAAATTCGAGCAGCCCAAAATTTTCTTGTCGCCAACCAAACTATTTAAAAAAATTTTGGTCGCTTGTGCCAATATATTTATGTGCACTTGGTTACATGGCGCAAACTAAATCCAGGGCTTGCACCCTCCTACCCGTTGATTAAGAATAAAAGCATGCTCATCTAAAATACTGTTATAAGTGAACATTTTCCATGAAATTTATACTTAAATAAAATTATTTGTATAAATGTACATTTTTCACTAAACAAATGCAGTAAAGATGTTAAAAGATGCACTAAAGCCAATTTTATTAAAAAATTTTAATAGAAATAATAAAAAAGTACAATTACAAAGAACAAACTAAATTTTAAAAGAGTTTCATTCGTCAAATTAGAATTGCAAAATGACAAAGTAGAATTACAGAAATGCAGAATAGAATTTCAAAAGCCAAAAATGTTTGGTTTTTTTGTGTTTCAAAATTTTTTTGGCATTTTATAATTGGTGCATATCAGTGTTCTTCAACATTTTTACTGGCTTTTTTACTGTCTAAATTCTTTAAATTTAGACCCTTAAAATTTTATTTAACTTCAAAATGATACAGTATATTAAAATAGAACAATCACATTAGTTTAATTTTTGTAATAGATGTCAAAATATATTCAAATATAAGTATATTAGTGAGATATTTGTTGTTGTTTTCCTCCAATTCAAAAACTTTCATCTTTTGAAGTGTGATTAAAAGTAATGGGGCCCAAATCTTTTTTCACAGGGCTCAAAAAGGACCCTGAGCCTTTGGTTGAAGAAGCCTGGTCTATATCATAGCTCAATTGTTTGTTGCTTTGACTAACAAGCAGCTAATGCGTTTGTACAGGATACAAAAGGAAAAAATGGTTAAAAAACTCGTCATTTTGACACTTAAACATGAATATAATGTTATATATTATACACCACTATTAAATGTTAATAATAATAATTTAATCATCATCATTAATTGCTTAAATTTAAAGAAAATTTGGTGCAAATATTTTAGAGAAAAGTGATTAATTGTTGTTTTTGGGAATGCTAATAGGATTTGTTTGAAAAGAGCATGAATGAAATGCGTGGCCCTTCATCTCGTAAATAAAAATGCGAAAAATAATAATAATAATTAGCAGACACAGCTTTTGGAGGAGAAGTAAGACAAGCTTATCCTCGCAAAGTGTATTTAATATTTCATGATGAATTCGAAATATTTAGATGTCAATGAAATGAAAGTGTGGGTGTGTGGAGTGCTGATTGAGAGGCAGGGAAAGATTGTTGCGCGTTAGAAGCTGGGCCCCCAACCGCGATTCTGCTGGGATCTCAATGGAAGAGTTGGAGTCGTGTTGAAGCCAGCTCAGCATGCGCTCTCAATGCCACAGCACTCACCTGCTCAGAGCAGGCCTCTCCTCTCCCCATCCAAGAGCAGGACACACTCAAACGAGTCGCTGTCATGAATATTCATTCATTCATTCATTGCTGCTTCCCTCATCTCGTAAAGGGGCATCAAGCATCAGCGTAAAGAGGTGACAGAGCAAAGCCACAAAAACAAGGCTCTCTCTACTTTCAATGACAAATTGTGCGAGAGAGGGCGCACCTCTAGACAATCAGGGAGCAGAGTTAATGCATCCCATCCATCATCGTTGCGCTCGACATCTTTTGTTCGCTCAAATTCTCCCTTCCTCTTCTTCTTCTCCTTCTCCCCAGCATCATCATCATCATATCTTCATTCATTTCTGCGTCAAAACTCACACTTTCTCCTATTCCTCCTCACACACCTCCTTGTAATTATATCTTTATCATCATCAGCAACATTTTGAAGAGTAGAGGCCTGCCTGCTAATGCTAAATAGTTGGCAAATTAAAAACATTCTTTCACCAAACTTTGGCTACCATTATCGTTTTGGTTAAAAAAAAAAGATCGAATGATATGATAGCAACAAATGGATTAAACTCTAACAATTACACTTACACAGTACACACTCTCTCTCTTTTTTTAAAAAGAAACTGTCAAAAAATGCGCGTAGAAAAAGTTTCTTAGATAAATCAAATATTGAGTTTACTTGAAATTTTTTAATTCTCCCATGTTTTGCTTTAAATGTTTTGCATCTCATTAAGAATTTCGACCAGATGGGTGCAGTATCTCTTGATGAATTTTTACGCTTGGAAATCAAGGAAATTATACATATGAAAATTGTTCTCCTACATAAAATTCTTCAGGAGATGAACTTTTTTTATTTCACTTTATTTTGCTCATTCATGTTAACAAATTTGTGAGATCTGGAAAACTTTGAAAGCAACGAAAACATAAGTTTTTTGAAATAAAATTAGAATAAACTCTTAAACTCAGGAAAATAATCGCAAAAAACTTGAAGCAAAGCTAAAACAAAATTGAAATTTTCCACTGTATATTTGAATATAATTGAAATGACGCTATTAAATTTATAGAACTATTGATTTTTCATCGAAAATCACGAGTTTTAAACATTTTGGAAATGACATGCTTGCAGATTTTGCAGAAAACTTATGAAAATAGCGTAGGTAAGACCATTAATGTGTTGTTGATTATTGCAAGAAAACAATCATCTTTCAGGTTTGGTATTACAAGTTTAGTTTAATATTTTAAAGTTTTTTTCGTCCCACGTTTTTCCGGTATAAAATAATTAATTGAGCAGAGTGAAGAAAAAAAGCAAAAGTTTGAAAATTTTTTCATAATTTCTCTCACTTTAGATTTAACCGTCCTAAAGGTAATGCAGGGGACTGTAAATTAGAAATATTTTTTTATTGAAAGAACTTTTAAAGTTCCCATGAAAAATACATTCCGATAAAAGGTTCGACGAGTCTTTGAAGGTAGAAGAGGGAAAAAGAAGAAGTGATGATGAAGAGTTTAAGAATCTGATTTTATGTTTTAATTTATCATTCAAATGAAATTGCTTCCAATACTTCACAGATAATTATGTCAAAACGAAAAAGAACCTTTGCTTAAAGTTAAAGGCCTTAACTAAGTGACTTCAAAGTTGGCGGTAGCTAACAAATACAATAACGAATGGGTCTGGGGACAGAAGATATTCGTCAAAAATTAATCAGGCTGCTTTTCTTATACACCGGAATCTTAATGAAATCTTTTGGAAACACAGGTCTTTCTTTAATTTGGTCTCTCGCAACATCAGCTGCGATGCCTTCGAGAAAACG
Source organism: Nectonema munidae (assembly GCA_030549495.1). Classification (NCBI taxonomy): domain Eukaryota; kingdom Metazoa; phylum Nematomorpha; class Nectonematoida; family Nectonematidae; genus Nectonema; species Nectonema munidae. Next base: position 93,119 of record JAUIRK010000786.1, read on the forward strand.
GCTTATCTCTCCTCTTGTGCTACAAATTCGAATCAGAAGTCATATCGTATTATACCAGGAGATTGCGGAAGATAGTAAATATGGAAATATATTAATTATTTTTATATAAATTTTGGTCGTGTTTGATGTGTTAAATTTAAGTATGTAACTTGTTTTAACTATAAGAGTGGTTATTTTTATTGTTTTCACTGTTTAATTTGCGATTTCGGTTAGATTTATTCTGATTATAAAGCTATGTAAAGTGAACATCGCTTAGTAAAATAATGTTATTTTCTGCATATTTTAGAATTCAGTGTTAAATTGCCTTTAAATTGTCCTATTAAATGTGAAAATCTACACTGTAATTTTCAAAAATTCAAATAGGTATGTAGAATATTTATAATTTTTTTTCAAAAGTTTCTCAAACAGGTTCTTTACATTTTTTAAATTAAATCAGTGTGATTCATTGTGCAGAATAGAAGACTAAAATTTATGTTGGAAAAAACATCAAAGATTCATGTTAATAAATTACAAAAATTGAAAGCTTTACGATAAGGTTCGAAACCTAAGCCTATTTCCAACATTAAACAGGAAAAAAAGTAGAAATCATAAGTCTTAGATAAAAATAAGATTTAACAAATCAAACAACCAAAATCGATTTTGAAATAATTATTATCTTTCTGTATTTTTTTGGTAACCTTAGGTATAAAGTCTGACCTACATATTCTATCATTATCTCATGAAAATTCTAAGGTGGAAATTTTCAGAAGTTCTAGTCATTATCTTTTATCTTTCTTCTTAGACTGCTTTTACTGCTCCTAAAAAATTCTAAAAAAGTCTCCATTCTGTGAAACGAATAATAATCAACTGGTCACTACTTATTCTCAAATGTCATGTCTCTAATTACTGTAGATTAAGTAATTTTTGCGATTTGCCAGTTAAAAAAAGTACACGTACTGTTATTTCCGCAAGCAATCATATACTTTCAAAATTGTCTTCATATCTTATACTTATTTCTATCTGCAAGAGTTTCAGATTCGCGAGTTATATTTCCTCGAAATATCAACTTTTCGCAAATTTCGCAAAATTATATACATTTATAAATTACAAGTGGAAAGTATTATTGCTCTTTTTTAAACGGGTCATCCCATTTTAAGCTTGATTAAATGACGTTATATTGAATGCATTCATATGATCCCTCGATAATTGAATAAGGGGCTTTATTAGAAGTTGGTTATAATGCAAATTATGTTTACCGTTTATTCCAGACTAAAATATGTATGTGTATGCTGTATACATTTATATTTTCGTATAAGCTAAAAATGAATCATACATCCTCATGTTCTTTATAACGAGTATAGGAGATGGTATGAAGTAAACTCATTCCACACTCTTTTGATTTATTTGACATATTTGTTAAAAGTTTTTTTTGTATTTTATTAAACGATATCAAAAAGTAAAAAATATCTGTGTGAATCTGTGAAGTGTATGTAGGCATATGCTTCATAGGTCGACTATCCATAGTCACTCACTGCTTTGTGTGTTATAGTTGTCAAATTAACCTTATAAGAATGCAATCAGCTTACTTCTGAGGTATTCCTGTCTCCGATCATCTACTATTTTCACCATTGTATATAACACTAATTTCAAGTCCGTGAGAGAAAGTAACTAGATTTTAAATGTTTATAACATTTTGTGTTCAACTAATATTTCATGTAAAAATTGTACACAAAAGAGGAGAATACATAACATGACTTGAATATACAAAATCAAAGAGAAGTAAAAAAGTGTTGTTTTCAGAAATGTGAAGCGAGCTAAAACAGCATAACCCTTATTTCTGTCTATTATTCTTGGAAGAAAAGATGGCATGTTTTGTTGGTAGGGATGGTGCATAGGCGAAATTAAAAGAGTTGCAAGACAGACGGATAACACTTTTACTCACTATTTTTCTCATATTTACCTTAATTACCTGTCATGTTTAAATGATATTCATGCGCATTGATGCTCGTTCTTCAAACGCAGAAGCATTGTAAAGTGTTTTTCATGGTAAAATTGGTATTCTGTAAGTAACACTTTACAATGGCAAGGAATGTTAGCAATAAGAAATAAATTGACAAAAGTATGCTAAATGATATTGCAATATTTTTTTGATGTTATTATGTATGTAAATTACTTTGTATTCTTGTTAATACGCAATATATAGGCATATGTATAGATGATAAATGTGAGGACAAAATTAAATATTCACATGCATATACACAAAGTATAGGATGCTTATATGCAATGTATATATTTATTATAGATTGAGGCAGGGGCAAAGGATACAAGGGCCTTTAACAACAAAATGACCTTGACAATGACAAGATTAATCGTTTTTAAGATGAAAAATAATTTTGGTCATTGTGCAGCTTCACCATAAATAGAAATAACACATAATTCATGGAATAAAATAATAATAAATGAATTTTTATTTACGAAGGATATTACGTTTATAATTTGGATGAATGCAGAGCCCGCGCTAACAAAAATTATATGGGGAGGGCTCAAAGGGGCTGAAACTATACATTATGAAAATACGCACTAAAATTTTCCTTTCTAGAAGGAAATTCAATCAACATTGGAAATAAGAGCTAAAGAAAGTCATAAAAGTAAGGTGATGAGGATTGAGGGGTATATAATTAACTATTATAAAACAAAAGTGAAAGAAGAAAATCATTTTATTAACAGTATATCATTTTTAGAGTAATAAAGCAATTTACATGTCAAACATTCAGCCTTCTTGACTTTTCGTTGAAATAGTTCAAAAACTCGAAATCTCTTTTAAGGGTCAAAAAACTTCTCTCACAGGGTGCAGTTCTGATTCCTATTGTTAGAGCAGCTTGATACTCAAAAAATACTCTAGACAATTTTATAATATATTTATTGAAACTACCAATGTACAAAGAAAAGACTTCTTCACAAGCGCACTTTATCAGATGGAATTCATTTAAAACTTATTTAAGCTTGAAAAATTGAGTGGAGAGGCTTGGAAAATTGAGTGGGGTGAGGGGTTGAAGGGGGGGGGGGGCTTAAGCCCCCAAAATAAATAGGGTGAACGGGCCCTGGATGAATGTAAGATGATTATATTTTTAAAAAACCAAGAAAAAGTCAAAAATTACAATTTATTTTTGCGATTAGAAATTGTAGCATATAATTTGGAGTTTACAAAGTACGCGTCCAAATTAAGTTTTGAATTTCCTTCACATATAGAAATTACATTAGTAAACATTGTTAATACAACGAGGGATTATGGGAAAGGCAGATAGCTAATTACATTAGCTGCAATTTGGACTAACTTCGAAACCTTGAACCTGTCTGTGAAACGTGGACATCAATTATGCGTTTTTTCTACATATTTAAAGAGATGAGTTTGACTTTTTCTAAATTTGTATATCAATATGAGAATCAACGAATTCTGTGGAAACACTTTAGAAGAACTTACTTCTCTAAAATCTATATAAAAGATTGGAACAAGCTTCATAAATACTTCATCCAATCACTTTGATCATAGATGAACATTGGCCTTACCTTTATGTAACATACAGTGAAATCTGTTACAACGAAGTCGGTTATAACGAAATTCCGTATATAACAAAATCTCTGGTCAAAATCTCCTCTTTATTATATTTAAATTAAACGCCTATAACGAAGTAGTCAGCTATAGCAAAATTTTGGGGATATAATGTACTAATTGTCTAGCGCGTTAAGCCACAAAGTCGTTATAAATTAACTTGATATAAAGTGCCTCCCGCCAAACAACAGAAGTTTGCTGACGTGTTGGAAGCTCTTGCATGTTTAAAAGACTATGGTTTAACCAAGCGTTTGATGAACTTTATTTCAATCGTAAATAGACAATAGTAATAATCAATTACCTAACCAATAACCTTTTTATAGCTCATGGTCTCATTTAAAAAATAAAAACCAACATATAAACTAGAGTAGTAAAAAAATTGACACAATTGTTTATTCAAAAATTGTATGAATAATCCAATCAATGTTAATGGGATGGATGCATCTGCTTTGTGTAAACCAGGTTTTCTAGGTTTGGCTCTGTATTGGCCAATTTAACTCTCATATCATTACTCACTTTCAATCTCTTTCGGGATTTGTTTTCAATGGCAAGGAACATGGAAAACGCTTGCTCATACACATATGTAGTGGCAAATAGAATCATAACTTTCACAACCATCTTTCCAACTTCAGCCTGGGACTGTCGCATTTCAATCGAACAATCGCTATGAGACATTTCACAAAAAACATGTTTTGCACCTCCTTAATCAGATCAAATCCATAAACTGTTCTGGAATTAAGAAGTTTTCTGAGGCCAGATGGAAATTATAAACGCGTTTTTGATTAATTGATAATTTTTCAAATTTTTGTAGTTTAGGAAAATAAAGAGAAATTTCTTGTCTAATATATGCTACACGGTGTTTTATTGCCTCCAGGATATCTTAAGATTTTCATCAACAAATATTCTGGAAAATCGAGTTAAATTTTTTTGGTCTAAGAATGCCATAATTCCAGCTTCATTTCAAAAGCTGTCAATTTTTTATGACAATTGAGTACTGTGATTACTTTCCTTGCAAGACATGGAATTGATAAACAAGAGTTGAAGGCATTTGCTTTAATTAAATAAGCAGTTTTATTGACTTCATTGAGAACATTTTTAACCCACAATATATTGTTTTCATTATTAACGCTTGGCGATGAATAGCGCACTGTGTACCAATAACATTTGAAGATTTTGTTTTAATCCAAGTCTAAAAACAATCTGAGAGCACGGTCAGTACACACTTCAAGTGGACGTACTGGTTTAACATCTGCTGTAAAATATTGTCCACTTTGTCAAATATTTCTCTTGCAGTTTTTCTATTGCTATGAGCTTCGCAAAACAAAAAATTGCGTACGAGATGCTTGTCATACGTAAACGCAAGACTGAGCTAAGTTTGCAGTATCCATCGTTTCATTAAGCTGAATTGCAAAAAAAAAGTTGAAAATTAAAGTCTTCTAACGGTATAGTTTGACAGGAAGATAGGCTTCAACTTTAGCTCAGAACTTCTTAGCAGATTCAATATGATATTTGCAGCAATGTAATATCAACTGTTGTCCTATGTTGTGGGACTTTTTGATAACAGATATTTTTTTGAAAATTTATAGAAGGCTAATATTTTGAAAAAAGAATCCCATGTTATCAAACCTGGATTTTTGTAATCGTCCAGCTTGACCTTTAAAATAGTCAATAGTTTTGTTTACTGAACTCGAGTGCTTCACTTCTAGTGCAGGCTTCACTTGACGGGCTTTAGATAAAAAAAAGGATGAAATGCTAGAATTAAAATTTTAAGTATGCATCGCCATATTTAATTTTTTATGCCATTAAGAAAAATGCACATTTATATCTACAAAATTATGTCCGAAAACTTATAAAAGAATAAAAATTGTACTCAATTCAAAGACTTATTTATTCTTTTAAATGTGACTTATTGGCAAAAATCGCAAATGACTTAATATCGATGCAACAGGTTACGCAAAACTATACACTCATTGACCCATTCTCTGCCACCATGGAACAGCTTCGCGATCCCCTAGGGCACCGTGGTCTCTCAGGAAATCTTCCATATGGAAATCTGTCTTTTTTAACGTTTGCAATATGTAAAGTTTCCAATATTTGTTCGAATAAGTTATACGATTTCAAATTTTTTCTAGAACTGCAATCATAGCCCATGAGTGAGACAAATGCTATACAAGATGATAACTTTGAAGTGAAAAGCTATGAGCGGAAAAACAACGCAAAGAAAGATGATAAACGAGGTAGAAAGAGTCAAACTTAAATCAGAAAACTTCTTGCAATACAGTCTCTTCAAAGCAATCATCGTGTGTGATAAACACGTGTGTTAGACAAGACTTCTTTGTATTTCTTTTTCCAGTTTATGTTTGATAGAACCAGATGTTCTCATTTTCATAAAGTGTCTTCTAATCAATTCTATACAAACTAACTCATCTCTTTGTACCTATTTTCTACTATTACACTCGATGGAATTGCTTAAAAATAATAAGGGTGGAGAAAAGCTATGTTATGAGAACTTCATGTACACGAAGAAATATAAGAGTAATTCAAAAATCCGATGGAAGTGTTCTCAAAAAGTAGCTTTTGGCTGCAAAGGCGCGATTACAACTCACCTGAATTTGTCCTCCATTTTTGTTCTGTAGAACATAGTCATGAGAGTAGTGAAGACCGTGTCTATGTAGCAAAAGCTAAAAATTTCATGAAAGAAAATTCTACTGCAAACAGAGGCAATCCAGGCCAGATCATGGTTGATGTCGCAGTTACTATTCCGTTGAATGTTCGCGCAGCTCTCGGAAATCCTGACTCTATAAAACGATCAATAAGAAATCAAAAACGTGGATCACGAAAGAACCAGAATCTCTACAAAGTTTAACACTTCCTAGAGAATGCACGCTTCATGATGGTAAAGAGTTTTTAATACATGACATCGGTGAAAATGCTCTTGATAGAGTTCTTGTATTCGCAACTGAAGAATCTCTACGTCTCCTTGCTAATTCTTCTGAGTGGTTTATGGATCGCACTTTCTCAGTAGCACCCAAACTTTTCAATCAACTGTATGTTATCCGTGCTTCCCTTTGTGAAACTGCTCAAACTTGTGTTTTTTCATTTCTTCCCAGTAAGTCACACGAAGTGTTTTACTGCTATAGTCAGAAAATGCGACAATATGGGTATCAACCTTGATCCAAGTACAATTGTATGTGATTTTGAACAAGCAGCAATAAATGCTGCTAAAAATTGCTTTGGTGAGCAAGCATATTAGTATGCATGGCTGCTTTTTTTCATTTGACACAGAACACATGGGAAAAAATACAAGAAATTGGTATCCAACAACAGTACCGTGTTAACGAAAACACAAGGCTTTTCTGTGGTATGATTAACAGCCTAGTTTTTCTTCCACTGGATAAAGTTTCGGAGGGACTGAATTATTTGAGAAAAAACATTCCAGATACGTTGACAGAGTTGTTGGACTATTTTGACAAAACCTACATCACTGGAACATATCGAAGCGTTCAGACACCTTCCTCTTGTGGAATTCATATGCGTTTAACCCTATTAGTGCTGGGGGCGTAAAGCGCCCCCTTCACTAAAAAATTAATTGTAGAAAATTGGCTGAATCATATCCCTTCAAATTTTGTGACTTTTCCTAAAATCGCTAGCTGCATCTTTTAAAACCATTTTCATGGTAGTTGAATGACCCTTTCATGTCTAAAACTGTCAATCAAAATAAAAAATTAAAAAAATTTTCAGCAAAATTTTGACATTATCTGTACTTAACCTTATAACTTAGGATCTATATTATATAATACCCTGAAAATTTATAATTATATACAGTTTGGAACGCATAACACTTTATATATTTAATTTTTTTAATAATGATGGCTACTTTTTAGAAAATGTCAATCAAAATTTTGATTGATCAAAAATATATCTAATAAAATATACCTTCAAATTTTACCCAAAATATATGTTTTTATACTAAATCGGTCATGCTGTTTTCATTTCTGGACTCATTTTTTACATTTAGGATTTTAAAATACCTATAAGTGTTAATCAAATTTGTGGTTTACTTCTGAAAATTGTCTCAAAACATTCATTCACATTTTACATAAAATATATGTGTTATACTAAATCGGCCATGCTAGTTTCATTTCTGGACTCATTTTTTACGTTTAGGATCTGAAAATAGCTATAAGTGTTAATCAAATTTGCGGTTTACTTCTAAAAATTATCTCCAAAAACATTCATTCAAATTTTACAATGAAATATATGTGTTGTACTAAATCGGCCATGCTGGTTTCATTTCTGGACTCATTTTTTACGTTTAGGATGTGAAAATACCTATAAATGCTAATTAAATTTGCGGTTTACTTCTAAAAATTGTCTCCAAAAACATTCATTCAAATTTTACAATTAAATATATGTTTTTATACCAAATCAACCATGCTGTTTTTATTTCTGAATTCATTTTTCACATTTAGAGGTTTTAAAATATCTGTCAATATCAATCAAATTTGCGGTTTACTTCTAAAAGCTATCTCCAAAAATATTCTCTCAATTTTACATGAAATATATGTTTTTATACCAAATCGATGATGCTGTTTTCATTTTTGAACTCATTTTTTACATTTAGGATTTGAAAATACCTATAAGTATTAATCAAATTTGCGGTTTACTTCTGAAAATTGTCTCCAAAAATATTTTCTTGAAATATATGTTTTTATACCAAATCAATCATGCTGTCTCATTTCTGAACTCATTTTTTACATTTAGGATGTGAAAATACCTATAAGTGTTAATAAAATTTGCGGTTTACTTTTAAAAATTGTCTCCAAAAACATTCATTCAAATTTTACAATTAAATATATGTTTTTATACCAAATCAACCATGCTAGTTTCATTTATGGACAATTTTTGCAGTTTGAATTTGAAAATAACTTTTTGTAATTGAACAATGAACATCACGAATGATTCATCAGAAAAAAACCTTTGAAATGAGAATGGTTGACAAATATTCAGGCCTGATAATAAAATACACGATACTGATAAAAAAAGTCTAAGATCATCGAGAAGATTCTTTAATCAGAATGCTTTGAGAGAGGAAAAAAGTAATTTTATAATTATAAAAAAATTTTCGAACACACATTAAAGAATATAAATTTCTAATTAAAAAAGAGCTACCAAGAAAGGATCATCATGGAATGAATAGCAAAATTACAATTATATATGACGTAGAGATTACAAGCCGATAACGAATTTGTAGCCAAAAAGATGGAGGTCCTATCGAGTTACATAAGTTACTGTAGAATGAAATATTTTGAGTGAATTAAACACCTAAAGTTAAATAAATTAAGAAAATAATTACCAGAGAAATACTGTAAGTAGACGTTATTTTTATGTTTATATATTTGACATTGATTTACATGTTTAATCGATTTTTTTGACAGGTTTTATTGATTTCATTAAAAATGAACATCACCATTAAATTCTACATACTTGAAATGTATAAAAAACTTTTTATAAGAATAAAAATTTTAATTTTGACATGGGCTGTCATATTTAAATTATTTTGTCAGGTTTGACTAATTTTTATAAAAATAAAAGGAATATAACCAGTAAACACAGCCTACTTGAAAATGGGTATATGTGTGTAAAATGCCATACACGGTAAACTTCATCACATCCCTATACTTTCTATTAAACGTAATTCCCTAATTCAAAAAACCGTGCATGATCCTTTCTTTGAGATAAATCAATTTTTTGACAGTTTTGATTGATTTTCATAAAAAAATGAATATCACCACTGAATTACCATGTTTAAAAATGGGTATATATCTGTAAAAAACTTTATATTATTACTTAGATAAAAAGTTTCTTTTTAAGATGAGCTGTCATATATAAATTAATGCTTTGATAACTTTAATTGATTTTCATAAAAAAAAATGAATATCACTGGTGAATTCAGCATGCTTGAAAATGGGTGTATATGTGTAAATAACATTATATAATTATTAGATAAAAAGTTTCTTTTTTGAGATGAGCTGTCATATGTAAATCACTTTTTTTATAGGTTTGAATGATTTTCATAAAAAATGAATATCATTACTGAATTCAGCATGCTTGAAAATGGGTATATATGTGTAAAAACAATATATAATTATTTAGATAAAAAGCTTCTTTTTGAGATGAGCTGTCATATGTAAATCACTTTTTTGACAGGTTTAAATGATTTTCATAAAAAATGAATATCACCACTGAATTCAGCATATTTGAAAATGGGTATACATGTTTAAAAACCTTATATAATTATTTAGATAAATAGTTTCTTTTTGAGATGTGCTGTCACATTTAGATCAATTTTTTGACAGGTTTGAATGATTTTCATAAAAAATGAATATCACCATGAATTCAGCATATTTGAAAATGCGTATACATGTGTAAAAACTTTATATAATTATTTAGATAAAAAGTTCCTTTTTGAGATAAGCTGTCACATTTAGATACATTTTTTGAAAGGTTTGATTGATTTTCATAAAAAATGAATATCACCACCGAATTCAGCATATTTAAAAATGGGTATACATGTGTAAAAAATTTTATATACTTATTTAAATAAAAAGTTCTTTTTGAGATGAACTGTCAAATATAAATCAATTTTATGACAGGTTTGATTGATTTTGATAAAAAAATGGACATCACCACTGAATTCAGCATAGTTGAAATATAATATAACTCTGAGAAAAATAGGGCCCACAGCTCTTGAGCGGACAAATTTTGCCCAGCACTAATAGGGTTAATACTTTTATGCATTTTTTAATAAAAAATTAACTTTTGATTTTTAATTAAATTAGTCTAATTCTTGGGTTCGTATGAAAACCGTATTTGTTTTTTCCTAAAGAGTTTATTTCTAAGGGCATTTTTTCGTAAGGGGATTTTTTCCTAAAGGGTTTTTTTCCTAAGGGCATTTTTCCTAAGGGCATTTTTTCCGCGCCCCGTTCTCTTTTTCGCTTTATTACATGTTATCTTATTGTTATATTAAATATAAAAAATTTATAAGTTGAAAATTTTTTTCGAATTTAGATAAATAATTTAAAAAAATAGTTAATAATTAACATCTCTTTAAAATACTCTAAATACATTATAAAACTTAAACGTTATGGATTTTATTTTTATTCTTAGAATTTTCTCACTTCCTTCTTGAATTCTAATTTACTAATTGATATAATTTTAATTTGCCACCATGTTCTGAAGTATCATATTTTTGGTCTCTGATTAACTATTTGATTCATATTTAACATATCTGTCAGAATTTTCTGACTGGTTCGCTATTAATTTTTATGTACTTAATTATTTTCTGAAAATTTTTTTTAATTTAGACTTACAAGGTTTTGTGTTTCATAATTCTAAAGTGTGTTTAAAATTTAGATGCGTAAATTTCCGAATTGTCTGTTTATTAATCTTTTTAATTTTAGAGATATATTTTTTATATAACAGGTAGGTTGGTAAGTAGGTAGATCTCAAAGCACTTTCCAATGTGTGCTGATATTCTAGCGTAAGCTTGAGATTTGGCTAAGTAGGATGGAGATATTGGTAAAGATAGGGAGGAGTTACGAATGTTATTCTAAAATAGAAAAGGAAGGAGGCAAATTAGTTTGTCATAGGTTTATCAACGGTGGTGAGAGTTGTTTTAATGGTGTCAATGAGGGTTGCAAGCGATTTTAGTAATGTTGGGTGTAACAGAAGATCTGAGAGTGCTGTTTGGAGATCTAATAAGCAAAGAAAGGCAGCAAATTAGAAGATCTTGGCGATGATAAGAGAAGATTTGACATGTGAAGATGAGATGGTAAGGCGTTTCTATTGTGTCGCATCCAAAACGACAGTATGGATTTTCACTAAATTTAAATCGGAAGAGATATGCTTTGTATGGGCAGTGGCATGTTAACTAGCAAATAGTTGAACACGGTGGTGTAAATTTTTTGTTTTTGAAAGCTGTTTATATTGTGCTGATGTGTGGTAAAAAAGAGATTAGTGCATTTTGAGATGAAGATATGGACATCTGCCATTGTTCTAGAGAGAATAAGTGAATGTACGTTAGAAAGGTATTGAGAGGTAGGGAGTTGATGAGAGGGATGTGGGAGGTTAGGTGTAAGTTTGAGGTTAAGTAGTCTACGAGGGAGTTTTCTGGTATGTTTAGGTTAGCAGGGCACCAGCATAGGTGTATGTGGAAATGTTTTGTAAGATTGATTAGGGAGGAGGCGAGAAGGTAGTTAATGTTTTCGGTAATCGTAGTTCAGCCGTGTAAAAAGCTGAAGATTTCGTATTCAACGATTGAAAGTAGAGGATTGAGCGTTGCCTGTGAAAGGGGCGAGTGGAAGAGCCTTTGAAGAAGGCCTAAGAAAAGAATTACAGAGCGATTTCTTGGAAGCGTTTGTTAAGATACATAAGGAGGTTGATAAAGAATTAAAATGAACGTGTGAGAAGGATTATTTTGCAAAATATAAGGGTTTTTTGATTTGAAGTTGTAATGGTAGGGTGTTTGTTAGAATTTCTAGGCATTGCTTGGAAGTAGTACGATAGAGTTTGGCGATGCAAATTAGGCAAAGACTATTTTTATTATTTCTCTAACAAAAATTTTGTAATAAAACAGGAGAAGGTAACTAAAAAAATTATAGGTTTTGAAACTTTTTTTGTTTCAAATTCAAGAAGAAAAGAAAGTTTAACGTTTCGATAAAAATCAGTGATATAGACAATATCTATAATTAAATTTTTTAAAGTTATATATTTTTTTCAATTAGCTCAATCTAAAATATTTATAAATGATTTAACTAAACTTATAATGTAGCTTAATATTATTTTTCTATGATTAGTATGTACATAATCAAATAGAAACGAAAAAAATTCTTTCAAATGAATTCTTAAAAATATAAATTTTTGGTATTTTCTTTATTCAGGTATATCACATTTTAAGAACTCCTGCTTTACGAAACCTCGGAATTACGATTTGGTCTTTTAAAAATGACAAATTCAAGGAAAAAGTACCAAATTTTAAAAATTTCTAAATAAATAAAATATTATTAATTACTGTTGTTTTGAAACATTTTCTGTTGACTTTTTTGCTTTCGTTTCGTTGGATGTTGAACGAAATGATTAAATGGAACAAACGTTTCATTTCTACTCTCTATGATGAATTAGACATACACTGACGCACTGTTGTAGCAAGCTCTTGTGTTCTTTCCAGATAATTGTTGCTCTACCTATCAACAGACTTATTTTTATTCTTACTTCATTAAATGCCTCCACGTTGTCATTAAAAGAAAACATATTGAAACTTTACATAATGATAGAATGAAAAGGAAGGCTTCAACAGAAAAACCTTATTTGTCCTTATAAACAAAATATGACATGATAGCTTTATGAATGTGGTGAAACGATTAAAGTTATTTCAGAGAAATTCGATATACCTGCCTCAATGGTTTTCAGAATAATGAAAGAAAAAGATAATTTTTTACAAAAATTAAAGAAGCTCAATCTTTGAACTCAATTTGGACAAAAACAAAAGAGGCACCGAATAGAAATTCTTTTAATAGCATGGAGCAACGACCAGATACAACGACGATATGTGCCTTTTTTCTTTTTACGGATTTTTGTCAAAACGAAAATTTCTAAGAACCATGCATGAGTAGCATTGGCTCGTTCTAACGCTACAAGAAAAGTGCAAATTCATAGGATTAAGGTTCAGGGAGAACCAGAAGTGGAGATGAAGATTTTGCTAGGAAGTTTCTTTAAGAATTGGAAAACATAATTTAAGAAGGAAATTTTATACCATCCTAAATTTTTAATATTGATAAAACAGGACTCATCTCGAAAAGAATGACTTGGAAACTTTTATTTTCAAGGAGGAATCCAGAATTGCAGGTTTGAAAGCAGCTAATGTTCGATTAATACTTCTCTTTGGTTGAAATGAAGAAAGTGATTCAAAATTTAAAAATATGCTCTTTATTTACCGTGCAGAATACCCACAAGCGCTAAAGGGAATTGATAATAAAAAAAGGACTCCCACTCATTTGGAAGAGTAATAAGAAAGCCAGTATGACAGTCACTCTATTTCAAAAATGGTTTTCACAGAATTTCATCGCAAAAGTGAAAATATATTACCAAAAAAGGCATTCCCTTTGACCCATCTTTTCTTAAAAATCATAATCCAAATGTCAAACCGATGTTTTTAACTCAAAACGCTACTTCCCTCTTGCAATCCATAGATCAAGGAGTGATTAATATATTTAAGACAAATTATCTCGGTTATACATTTGCAAAGTTAATTGAAGTCCCAGATAGTGAATGAGGACCATCAATTTCAGTAATTTGGAAAGGTTTTTACATTTTTAATGCAATGAAATTTATCCAAAAATGTTACACAAATGAACATAAAAGGAGTTTAGAAAAAACTTTCTCTCAATTTTTTAGTGGTTCTGCCAGTTTTGAAAATCCAGAAAAAAATTGTGCAAAGTGAATATGGAAACATTCTAAGCATCGAGCAGATATAAAGAAAAGGGGAAGGATAATGAAGAACAGAATAAAATTTTGATAAATTTATGTGTTTTCTTTTGACATTTTAATTTTTCAAAATCTCTAAAATGTCTAAAAAATTTTCTTATGTCGGTTATAAATAAAAGATTTTTAGTACTTTTTTAAATAATTTTTGACTATATTAATCATGAATAATCTATATTTTATTTTTGAAACTTTATATAGACATTTGCCTTATTTCTATTTATTGAATATTTTCTGATAATTTGTGTTTAACATTAGCAGGGATGCATATCCTCAAAAAAATTTTTAAGGGGGAGGGGGGTGTAACTTTTTTTTTATTAATTTTCAACATTTAATATAACAGACTTTTTGTGCAATGAACACACCACGTTTATTGCTCGAGATTATACTTGCACTATAAGCTCTCAATCCCAATACAACTGCACGGATTATATCAATTCAAATTACCTTGTTTGTAATCCTGATTGCATCACTACATTCAAGTTCTGTGGTTTTCAAACTCCTTATAAAACTCCCTATGTGATCGTGAAGCAGTTCCATAGGGACCGAGAAGAGTCACTGAGTAGATCGTTTTGCCCAACATTGCATTCGCATTGGGTCATTTGTGATTTTTGCCAATAAGTCACATTTAAAAGTATAAATAATTTAGTCTATGAATTAAGTACTAGTTTTATTTTATTATTACTTTTTAGGCCTAATTTTATAGATTTAATGTTCACTTTTCTTAATGGCTTAAAAATGAAATATGACGACTCATACTTGACATTTGGTTTTACTGTATTAACTTCTGGTATGGAAGAGGAACATAAGCCTTTTGTGTTCTTAAGTGTTACTATCCACTTTGCTAAAGCTCGTCAAGTGAAGCTTAGAGTGGAATTGAAGTACTTGAGTTCAATAAACAAAGCTATTGACTATTTTAAAGTTCAAACCGAACGATTTCATAAATCCAGTTTTGATAACATAGGAATGTTTTTGTAAAATATTAAGTATGGTTTAAAAAGTTTCAAAAAAATATCTGTTATCCAAAAATCCCACAAGATAGGAGAACAGTTGAAATTACCTTACTGCAAAAATATCACATTGAATGTTCTAAGAAGTTCTGAACTTGTAAAGTTGAAACATATTTTCCCGTCAAACGGCACCGTTAGAAGGCTAATAACAGAGATGTCTGATGACATATCAGATCTGGTTTTATTGAACCGGAATTCGATTTTCAACCTTTTTGCAATTCAGCTTGATGAAACGATGGATCGCAAGTACAATATGTATATGACAAGCACCTGGTAGACAATTTTTAGTTTTACAAAACTCTTAGCAGTAGAACCACTGCAAGAGAAATATTTTACAAAGTGGACAATTTTTTACATCACAAGTTAGTAAGCCAGAACATCCACTTGTAGTGTGTACTGAACGTGGCCTAGAATTTCTTTTTCTAGTATTGAGGCTCTGATTAAGCAAAAATCTCCAGATGTAATTTGCATCCAGTGCGCTATTTATCTACACTACCAATTCATTTTAGCTAGATTAAAGGATTCATCGCCAAGCCTTAATAATGAAAACAATATATTGTGGGTTAAAAATGTTCTCAATGAGGTTATAAAACAGAGTATTTAATTAAAGCAAATGCCTTCAACTCTCCTTTGTTTTCAGATTTATGTAAAGAAAATGATTTCTAAAAACTTTTACTGCACTCAAACATGAGGTGTCTTTCCAAAATAAAAGTTTCGAAGCGATACTGTGGAATGAAAACAAATAATTTCTGCCATGCAAACTAGACATGCTTTTAGAATTTTCTTTGATGTCCATTTTTGTATATTCCTATCCTTTTTAGTGATCTTTGAATTCCTTTAACCGTGAGCCAAATACTCCATTGGACACCATGTAGCCAAGAAATTTCTCTTTATTTTCTTAACTTACAAAAATTTGAAAAATACTATCAATTTATCAAAACTACGTTTATAATCTCGATTAGTAAACTGACCATAGAAGACTTTTTAATTCAACAACAGTTCATTGATTTGATTGAGGAGGTGCAAAACATGTTTTTTTTGTGAAATGTCTCAGCAATTTTTCTATTGAAAAAGGTTAGTCCTATGTTGATGTTGCAAAGATGGCTCTGAAAATCCTGATTCGATTTGCCACTATATATGAGTGTGAGCATGCGTTTTCCGTGCTACTTGCCATTGAAACCAAATCCCAAAACAGATAGGAAGTGACTATGATATGAGAGTTGCATTTGCCAAAACATTGATTGGATTGTCCAGACAATTTTTAAATATACAAGTGTGTCTATTTTTTTTAATACACTAGCTTATATGTTGATTTATTTTTTTTAACGAGATCTCGAACTATTAAAATTATAGAGAGTCCGCTACGGCGAAAATTTTTAGAAAGTTTGTACCACCCAAGTTTAACAAAAAAACAAAGTCATTCATATATGATAGATCACTACTCATGGGATGTAATTAAGTCTTTATCCCTCCTTATTTCCATTTACCAATTATTAAAACGGACCAAGTAAAGGTTTTATACCATGACTCTAAATATGGTCTCTTGTAAATCTTTAGGGAACAGAATTTTTGTTTTAGCCAATTTTATATTTAGTGTTCGAAGGTTGTCTTTGTCTTATAAAGACCATATGGAAAGAGTTGTATTAGAAGACTCATTGGTAATACATTCTGTCCTCATTTATCCGACAGTAGATTTTTCGACAACCCCACTATCTGATGCAATATTGTAATTTTTTAGGATATTATATTTTCCACCATATAGAAGAACATTGGCGTAGCTAAAGAGTAGCCAATGTCAAATTTCTGCTCCATTCCCCCCTTATAAAACATTTTGTCAATCCCTACTGAAATTTTTTGGTGCCTCCTTCAAATTCCTTTCTGCGTTACTGCATTCTCGTCTCGTGATTTTGGTATTCGACTCCTCCAATACCAGCTTCTTATGAAATCTCTTTTTATGAATTCCTTTTCTTCTGCTACATTTAAGCTTAATATGTGGGTGTCTCAGGACTAATTTCATGTCCGTTTCATATAATAGTCAATCCAAATTTTGACGATAGTTGTTCGGAGGCAGTAACGTAGCCAGGAAGAAGGGGCCTAACAATTTTTTAGGAGGGGGATGGATATTATTTATCTAGCACATATTTATATTTGATACTTTTTCTCGAAGGCCGGAAATTATTCTCCATAATTTAAAGCTTAAAAGGTTTATTTCTGTCAAGTACAGTAAAGTTAAATTGACGTAATAGCATGCATAAGTTTGGATAAATGCCATGATTATATTTCCTAAATATGATTCAAAAAATCAAACCTTTTATTACAGAATTCCAAGGTATAGGACTTTTACTCAGAGATATTAAATAAAGAGAATTTTAAATAAATTCATGTTATTTAATTTTTTAAATTTTTTTAAAATCAAGATTGCCTTTTGAATGGTTGGCGATGTTTTAACGTTTTTACTTAATTTTTGTTATAATAAATGGTCTAAATTTTCCTCATAATTTATTAATTAAGAATAATATTGTATCCAAAGAAAACCTTAAATAAATCATTCTTCACAACAAAAATCGTGAGATGGACATAGAAAATCAAAAATAATTCAGCATCGCATCCATTTTATTCAAAACGAAATAGGAAAAAATAGTATCATAACGCTCAATCAAATACGCAAAAAGATTTACAAAACTTTTTCTCTTAATCTCACTTGAAGCTATACGTACGTACACATTAAAATTATTCCTCTAGCTATTACAACACGTAAGATTGCTTGATTAAACGCAAGCTAAAGTTTGTTATTGATAGATCATAAATCTTTTGTAGTTTAGTAAACTTGAATGGAGACGAAAAATAAAACACAAAATACTTCCGAAACAGTTGTTGGAAATAATCAAAATTGAAGAAGTGTTTGCATTGGACCAAATGCAAGGACAAAAGAGCTGTAATCAGATTTTTTTGAGGTTTGGAGTTGGTGGGGTCGGTATCTATTAAAATGTAGGAGTCGAAGTTGGCGTCGCTTTTTTAAAAATAGTTTAATTTTTGTAAGCATAATAAAAAGTGTTCCTTCCTTAGTCGACGTCGGTAGCGAAGAGTTGGCGTTGAATTTATTAACTTTTTAATTTGATCTGCAGTGAATGCGGATTTTTGTAAGTACTAGAAGTCGGAATGCGATATTTTTCCCCTGACTCCTCAGCCCTGGCTGTAATGCAAATTTTTTGAAGTAAAAGCTAATTTTCTTTGTAGGATAAACTTTTCTAAAATGATATACGGAGGAGGAGTTAGGGCTTAAAGAGAAATCAAGTGTTGCAGAGGGGAAATATATCATTTTAATGCTTTTCATAAAATAGAGAAAACAAGTTGTTGAACACCAAGACGCTATTATACCATATGTCAAGGAAGGAATTGAAACTAAGAAAGAACGTTTTGCAAAAAATAAAATTACTTGGCCAAAAAACATTCATGATATTCTTTATTATAGGAAAATTGATAAAGCAGTTGAAATTTTTTTCTCAAAATGAGGAATTCCAAGATATTTTACAGATTTTGAAGGTGAAAAGCCCACATCCATCGAAAAACATAGCTTAGAGGCAAAAAATTTAACTTTATTGAGGAGTAGGCTTAATTTAACATAATTTCAAGTCGTACACGGCCCTTTGATTGCAAATATTAAGTCATCAGAGTAACTTTGGTAAAAAGATTCACTAGTTTCTAGGAGATCTAAAAAAAGGAGTGATGAAAATAATGAACAGTAAATCGGAAATATACCTTCTTCGCCGTGTAGATAGATCTGTTAGGAGTTTTACAAGTATTCCTTTGGTTTCTTACAAACACAATCCTTTCCCCTGGGTAAGATCTAACAAACTCTATTAAACACTGGAACAAACGCATTTTGGACATGTTTCTTAAAATGCACGAATGGCATGCAAAATTAAAAGCACTCTTAGATCTATGAAAAATGAATACTAATCGTCCGCTTCTTTCTCAATGCAATCTTACATATTTAAAACAAACGATTTTCATTTCGTGGCACACCGCTGTCACACTGATTCTCAAAGGGTCAGGCGTAAAAATATTAAATCCTGCCCTGGTCGTGATAAAATTAGTTATAAAACCTTGAAAATAATTTCACCAATATCCAATCCTTTATTCTCAAGCTTTATAATTCAATCCTAGAAATATCTCACTTTCCTACTCAATTTAAAAAAGGTGAAATTGTTCTGATTCCAAAATCTAATCTCTACATCCAAGAAAAACCTTTCCATGTTTTATACTGATATTTTACATGTCTATTTGTTTTAATATTTATTAACAATAAAAAATAAAAATCATAGTCAGCCAAATTTTGTTACAAAAACAAAATATACTTAAGATTTAAATAAAAAATTTTAAATGATATAAAAATATTTGTTCAAAGTAACAAAAATGATACAATTTTTAATGTAGAAATGTTTTTCTTTTCGAATACACTTTTTACAAACTTGTACCGAGCAACTTTGACAGTGTAGGTTGAACAGCTATGGCAACTTACTCAAGGCAAATTGTTCTTCGCCTTTCTTTTTCATTAGAATGAGAAGATCTGGTGATAATTAGAGAAGCTTTTCTCTTCGTTTTCTTCTCCCAGCTGTATCAAAAACTTTCCTCTACTCGAACGAAATAATCAAAATTTTTGCAAATAATAATCATCTTGTTGCACTTTAAGTTGAATACATCCTTAACATTTCATCAGCTTTCTATGAACTCTACCTTTTGTAGAGTTATAGAATAAAATTGAATCCTTCTGATGATGTTTTAATTTATCATGCATCGATGACAACTGGTAAACTACTTTATTTATTTAGCCATAAAGAAATATTTTCGTCCTATCATGTCATTTATCTTTCTTTCCATCTGGATTGGGAATTTCCTTTTGTTAAAGGCTAATGTTTCCACTAAAGAAGCGTAATATTTTTAAAGTTTTCTTGATAAACTTAGACTTGTGAAGAAATTATCTGTCCTGACATAACCCTTGATTTTTATGAGGCTGAATCAACTCTAACACAATATCTTCTGATAATCTATTCGCTCTTTCTTCTTTACCAACATGTGGAGAAGAGTTCAAAACAGTGTGAATTAGTATCACATATAGGCCAAAGTTTAACTTTTTTGGATAAAAACATTTATTTCTACATGGAAATACTTGTTCATCAATGGTAACATTAAATTTTGGTCTATAACTATTTTCACAATTTTTCATTATTGACTCCATAAATCACGAATAGGTGCACATCTGTCCATTTCTTTCCTTGTTTTTGTATCATCAAATCTTATATATTTTAATATGCTTTTAAATTAAATTTTTTGAGAGACTTTCTTGAATTTTTTTTTCACAAATAGAATATAAAGACTCATTCTTTAGAACTCCTTTGAGTATGCACAAGCCTAAAAATGCTTTTAGTTCGATTTCATCTATACTGAAAGGTTGATCTTTTTACTGTTTAGCTTTTTGCAAAGTTCTATCTACAATTCCTTCTATGTTCTTTCTTCCAAATAATTCTTGAAAAATACGTTTACAATTCCGTTCTTAAAACAATAAAATTTGTTTGGCTTGTTTTTCTGTGAATGATATTTTACAGGTACTTTTTGTGTTTTTATACAACACAAAACTCCATTTTGTTCCATCTTTGCTTAAAAAATGATTTTCTATAGAATCTTTATCACAACTCTCATTTGAAGTAGATTTACTTTCAAAATACGGTTGATTCAAAGCGAAGTTTGATCTCTAGAATAAGACGATAAGTTATCAGATTTCAAAATTTTTTTAGATGTCTCACTTGACTCAATGTAGAACGGCATACGGCTCTAAGAATAAAAAATTTAGCCACCGTTGATATAGAATATTATACATATTAATGCAGCGTTTTTCAGACTTTTTTTACTGCTACCCATAGCAAGAACCACGGTTTGCATCGCGACCCATAATACTTAGGTGTAATAAGACAAACTCTGATCACTACGTTCATTTATTCAACATCGACTATTTATATGTCCTTTCTTTTTTGTCACGACCCATTTTATTTTTAACGCCACCTACTGAAGGGTCGGAACCCACAGTTTGAAAAACGCTGTAATTAATGCATATTTATAGGTATACAATTAAAAAGCGTAAAAAACAGAATCATTCACCCACCATATGGCAATATTCTCATTTTATACTATTTTCAAACCGTGCCATTTTTCTGCTTTATGTTATTCTACCATTTCCTAGAATCAGACAACTCTTGGCTTCGGGCATAAAATTTTGAAATCGAGCGACTCTATATAGTCAAGAAGATATATGTACTTGCAATGCAAACAATTGAATTGATGTGCTTGATCTGTTATCTAAACCCCTTCAATAAACGACAAACGATATCTAGCGTCTACTGTTTCATTAAATTGACTAATATAACTTGAACATTTTCCTTTGATAATGCAACTTGACTAATTAAGATCAAAATAGCATTTATATTTTTTTAATCAACATCTACATCTATAAGAACATACACGTTCATTTTTTATGTATTACTCTGACAATTATTAACAGGGCTAGGTATAAATAGAGAGGTCCTTCCTTCTTGGTTCTCTTTCATCTTATTTTAGAAGCTTAAGCTCTCAAAGCCCGTTCTCTATATCAGCGGTCGCCAACCTTTGAAATTCATGGACCACTAGTTGTATAATTTTAAATTTGGCGGACCACTAGAATTTTTATAACCTAAAAACGTTAAATTCAATTTTATAATAATAATAAGTGAACTTTTATTTTGTTAATATAGCTTTTAATTATAACAGATATAATTTAATTATTATTATAAAAGATATTGAAAATTCAAAGTTTAATAATGCATTCCAAATTTTTAGTGTGATATTTGTTTCTGCTTCTTTGATATGAGGTTCCAGATATTTGGCTCCAATGACGTTATTGCAAGGCGCCGAGCTGATTTTATTTCAAGCCGAGATCGATACCTATTCTTAATTGCTGTGACAGATGAAAATGTCTTTTCACACGAATATGTTGTCGAAAATTATCAAAATTTTCATTGCCTTCTCACTGAGTGATGGATATTAACTTTTTATCGAGATCCATAAATGAGGTCTTGATAAGGACGAACGAAATTTAGTTTTGAGACTGTCGTCACATGATAGCTCAATAAGGCATTCTTTTTTGTTCATGCTCAAATTGCTGTCTTCAATGCTTGCCTCAAATGGATCTATTGTCCACATATTGCCACTCCTGGGATCCTTTGGAAAATAACAAGCAAAATAATTTATCAGGGACTGTAAGTGTTGTTGAACAATGGATACGACTTCCCAGTTGACATTATATATTCATTAAAATTTGAAAACATTTGAAGATCTTTTTAAGCCAAACACTTTTGCCACGGTGATATTTTCCTTTAAAAAACATCTATTTTGCCGCGTAGTTAACATCTGACAAAACTTCGTGTAGTTCGGGAGACATTTTTCTCCCACAAGTTGCTCGCGATGTATAATGCAGTGCGTAGACAGAATGTCTGGGTGACCAATATTTTTTACTTTCAACTCCTGAGCGATGTCCAGTCATGTTTGCAGCACCGTCAGTACATATTCCAATACATTTTTTTCCATTCATTTCTGTGCTCCAGAAAATAGCTATTGAGTGTTTCAAAAATCTCAGAGCTAGTTGTTCTACCCGGCAAGTTGAGCAAACATAGTTGTTCTTCATGTAATTCTCTTTCACACTCAGCCCTCACAAAACAAAGGAGAAGTGCTTTCTTACTTACATCCGTTGATTCGTCGAGTTGAGTAGAATAAAATTATGCATTTTTGCAATTTTTAATACTTGATTTTCAATGTCTTCAATTCTACGTTTAACGGTATTAGCAGACATAGGAATTACTTTCAATTTCTGTGCTGTCTGTTTTCCCAAAACCTTTTCAAACGCTTGAAACATATAAGGCTTAATTAATTATTCTCCTATCGTGTATGCTTTTTTTCATTTTTGCAATTTGAAGTGCTATCAGATAAAGCTTTCAACGACGACTCATCTTCAACAAACATTTCTTTCAAACTACGTACTTGGGTTTGCATGTTTTTTCGGATTCTTTGAAAATATTTAAGTGATTTTTTAGTTAAATCTGGGTGTTTTGATTGCAAGTGTCTTTCGAGTTTTGAAGGTTTCATGGCATCATTAGATAAACTTTCAGAGCACACAATACATAGAGGCCGTGGATCCAGCTCATTGTCAGGTTCTTGAATAAATCCAAATGTCAAATAGCTCGAATCGTATTTTCTTGACACTTTGACTTTTTTTCTTTTCGCCTCCGGTCAGAATGTTCTTTCTTGTGGTGCCCTACGAATGCTCTGATACTGATTCATTAGTTTCTTTTTCTTTGCTTTTATTAAAGTAATGCAAAATATTCGCTTTCTTTTTCTCGCTCATTATGAGTATATTATTTATTTAATTTAGATCTGAAAATAATCAAATTTAAATTTAATTAATTCTTATCAACATAAATTAATGATAAATTAATAGTAAAAACAATTAAAAAAAACACTATAGCTTATGTTTAAAATGGAGCGAAATAAATACCCTCACAATATTAATGCAAAAAAAGCAATAACAATGATGATTTACTATTAACATTAATAATGAATAAAAATTCAAATAAAAAATAAGTAGCTGTATGTGCGAAATGTGAGTGAGACTTGAAAAATGTGAAGAACAATATTTTAATAAACTGGGCTTGCTGAAAGGTGTAATACTATAAAAGTATTTAAAGGTTCAATTCTCAAAATAGTCACATCACAATATCAATTTATGCACTGCACCGACAAATCCTAAATACAGAGTTTTTCGATCTATTAAGTCGTTGTTGCAATCAATTACGTCAATTTTCATTCAATTACTCAAAAATTCACAAATTAAATTAAAAAATTTAATTTCTTCACGGAGGGCTAACAGACGTGTTAGTAGTTTTCCCCTCGAATGCCATCTCACCTCAGCATGAAAAAGTAGGTGAGTATATTGGGAGCCCATTTCTTCACAAAGTGCTTCAAATATTCGAGAATTCAGTGCTTTGTGACGATTTATCATTTTAATAACATCTGACAAAACTTCGTGTAGTTCTGGGGATAGATTATTGTATTTTTACAAAACTGATACAACAGATTATGCTTCTTGTCTGTGCCTCACAAAGATATCTCATCCATTTTTTTGTAAAAAAAAATATCAACATTTAGGAAAACAAAAACATTGTAGAAAAAAAAGTTAGAAATTGTGACATTGGGGCCATCTTGGAATTACCAAATAAGACTAGATAGGAAGTAAAATTTTAGATTAAAATGGCGAACTTTAGAAGTTGAAGGGTTTTTGGAAGAACTGTTGAAATCAACATTAATGTTAGGTTTAAGTTTTATAATATAAAAAATATTTATATAGGAAATAAAAGTATCGGAGTGCAGAAATTATTAAGATAAAAAAATGTTAACATTTACGGTTTAGACTTTAGATATTAACAAAAACGAAATCTCAAAATACTTGTTACTCTATAAATTTTTCCGATTTTCTTGCGGACCACTGTGGTCCTCGGACCATCGGTTGGAGATCGCCTTCTACTGCGCACACTATATCAGGTGTTTTTATATTGTTTAAAAGTGGGTAATCAAATGATTTTTTTCGTATCCAAAATATTTTTATTCGAATTCATCTTTTTCCCATTTTTAGGAAGATGTCCAGAAATGAGATGAATACACTAGCTACCTTGAAAATTCTTGTACTAGGTGATTCTGGTAGGTTTTTTCGAGTTAAAGACGCTTTGTACCAAAAGTATTTTATACTGATTTGAGCGTTTCTTGCCCAAGTTGTTAATTCAAAGTGTTGGGTACGAAACACCCCAATTGGATACGAAAGGGTAAAGGTACGGTGGAGTAAGGGAGAGGCGCTTGTATCGAACTATGAGCAGTGAAAGAAATGCTGGAATTCGAACACGCTTTCATCTGGAATCAAAGCCAGATTCTAGACAACCTTACTCACGCCTCCTTCATCCGTTAGTGCAAAATGTCCTAGACTCCTTTTCTTCATATCTACAAAAATATGTCTTTTTTAGATTTATATTTTTAATAAAAGGTGTTGGTAAATCTCCCTTCTTGAGTTTGCTCTGCCATGGAAAAATGCTTGAGAATCGCTCTCATACAATTGGCTGCTCCATACAGGTCAATAACGCAATCCACTATTTTCCTATATTGAAGTTTAGCAATGTCCAAATATTTACAATTTAGTTGTACGTATTTAAAGGAGTGAATCCTCAAGATCAAGATTATTTCATTGAATTCTGGGAGATTGGTGGCTCGAATCTTTATTACGATAGTAGAGATATCTTTTATGAAAATGCTGAAGGTATTCACGTAACAATTTTTACTTTTAACCGTAACTTTCTGTCCTGTCTTTTGCAGGCGTTTTTTTACTTTATGATGAGCAAAATAAAAAAAGTTTGAAGAATCTAGAAAAATGGATCGACGAATCATTTCCTTACATTTGCAATGACTTTCAAAGCTTTAAGTAAGTTTTTCAAACAGCCGACTCGTTCTACAGTAAATTGTATTAGAATTGATGTTTCTTTTTTGTGCGAATCATATTGTTTAGTAAATTTTCATTTGTTCGTGGAAATATTAGAGCAACGCTAGCTTTATGCTCCATGTTTGTATGCTATCAATCGCGAGTTTATATTCAGTTTAAGCCCTTTTACCCAAAGTACCCAGAGCAGTCCATAGTCGATATATTTCCAACCCATTTTTTCGTAATTAAGATCATTCTTTTTAAAAGAAAGAATCACATCAGTTATTTTAAACACTAAACTCCTGTTGCGAACATATCGTTCGACAATATGGTTGTCTTTATAATGATTAAAATTTATGTTTAAGCAACAACAACGAAGAAATTATTGACACTTTAAGTTTTCCTATGCTTGTGGTTAGAAACTCCACACGTTCTAGAAGCGTCTTTTCACATCTTTCATGGGAAAAATCAAATTTTGCAAAGAAATATAAAGCAGAAGAAATACTTATCGTATTTTTTTTAATTATCCCAAATATTAGTATTTTTTATGCCTAACAGGGAAACCTTTTCAATCCAGTGTGTCAAGGATTTAAAGTTATAAACAAGTGTAATTTATATCTTCTAAAATCTAGATTGGACAAGGAAGACAAGCCCTCATTATTTTTAGTCACTATAACCTATTTTATGCCGTCATTTATCTTTGTTTATGATTTGATAAAAGGGAGCCAACTTCGTTTACTTTTTATGAGAAAATTTACTCTGTGTTTGTTATGAGTAAAAGACGAGACATTTGTGTAAAAATTATGTTTTTTATAAGGTTTACCACAATTGAATTTTTATCTGTGTGGTTCAATATATTATTATAATTTTATTTAGGTATTATATTCATCTATATATCGTTGCATTGAGAATCCTGCTGCTGCTCAAGGCCATGCTGCCTTGAGTGCAGAGTCAAATAAGGCGTTAAAACTTGAATGTTCCCAACTTGAAGCGAAACACCCAGAACACACAAAGAGGAATGTGGATTTTTTTAAAGAAAGGAACTCAAAAGTCAAGGACTTGATGCCAAGGAGTTTTATCATCAGGAGAATGCAGTCGTAATTTAGGTCTCATGAAATTCATGAGAGAATAGAAGCCCCAAATAATTGCAGAAACACATGTGAAACCCTGTATTTTGAAAGCAGTACATCCTTCTTAGGGAAGGTATTTGGCTTCACCGTTGTTCTCCTTTCAACTCGTGGAAGTAAGATCATGTTCTCAACTCCTTCCCTCTTAAGATACCTTCATTTAGCTGACATTAAATACGAATTCTAGTTTTACAGTTCACTTGAAACCACTACAAAATCTAAAAATTAAAAACTTAAAACAATTTTCGAAAAGGCTTTCAATATGGAAGCCATGTGTGGTGTTTACGGATGGTGCGCCGGTTCTACGATTATAGCCAGGGTTCCAGTCAAAAGTAACAAGGTAACGCCTGAAGCCAAAGACATCAACTGCTATCGCCAGTAAGACTCTCTCCTTTACGTACTAATTGCTTGATTTTGTAACGAAAATTATAAATTATCTCAAAACTACAGCACTTAACACTTGACTTCAAAGAACTATATGAAAACAAATGCTTTAAAAAATTTTGTTATCGTGACCTCAAGAAATATTTAAAAAGATATTTTTATCTCATTTCAATAAAGGAGTAGGCATTGAAAATTGTTTGCGTGTTTTTTCAACATTATTTAACACCTGAACAACCTAAATTTGAAACTTCAAAAGACATTTTTACTTTTTTCAAAAAAATCTTCTAGCCATTGTGGTTAAACTGTAGAACTGGTGTCGGATAAGCAATCTTGGAAGTATCGCTATGCTTGAAATACTTCCTGGATTGATGGATGAGTCTCAGATCCATCCAGCTTCAGCTTATGAACTTTTTATGGGAAATTAATAATTCACTTATTGGTGCCCATGTATTTTTTGTAAAATAAACTTGAACCAAGTTTTTGATTTAGTATATAAATTAATAGATTCCTGAAAAAAATTTAGGTTATGTTTCTTACATTTTACTTAACGGAAGTAAACTAGTAAATCACGTTGCTGATAGTAGGGGGTCACAGGATTTTAAAATTTCGAGGCAGTGGTTTCTAATTTAAAAACATTGCGAACCACTGGTCTAGACAAATGGAAAATAGGAACATGATTTCAAGTGTACCATAAAAAGGAAGGTGATAATACTAACGCTCCCTGTCCATTATCGTGTTACAAATGCCCCAATTGGTAAAATAAAACACACTTTGTATAAAATAAATTATTTTGTACCGTGCCTAAATCATGGTGATTATAGTGGCAGAGGAAAGGATGACGTGTCATTTCGTTGCTGAAAATATGACCCCAAATATAACCACGCAATATTTCTTTGTTTTAATAATCCAGTATGCTATCCAATAAACCAGCTTTGAAAATAAAGGCCTACAAGGAAGAAACATGTTCTAGTAAGTTAACTCCAGTCATTATTTAGTTTCTTTTTTTAAAGCAGGAATTTTAAGACTATGAGCTTGGACTACTTGAGGAATACAATGCTTCTTCTCTTCATTCTTGGTGATAGCAAGAAAATCAGCAATCAAATTAACTGCGCTATCCACCAGATCGTTGACTACCTTGACGTTGTGAACAACAGCTCAGCCATTTTGATATGACACATGCGGCGATCAATTTGGAGTTGTCAGCTTAATCTAAGTACTGTCGAGACCAAGGAGATCGAACAGAAGCCTTGATTTTTCCCAAGATGAGGCTTGGTGGACAACATAAACTCGATAAATACTGCAGCACCACGCGTTTTTCTTTCTTCTTGAATTCTAGAACCCGACTTAAAAACAGTGCTAGAGCAATGGCTTTTTCCGCCATAATAAAGATGTCTGTACAGAGCAGTAGTGACTGCCTGAGAAATATCGGTATCAACCTTACTTTACTGTGTCAACTCCATATAGAATTGAAGCTCATTGGATACTGCATCGTCACACTTGCTTGCTGTCAACGAGTATCGCACGTAGAACAGAGAATTGTACAAAATCCAACACAACTTTTCAATTTTACTCATTTTCCCATCATCGGATGTCAGCAAATCTTGGAAGAACTTAATGTTTTCAGAACACAGACGCCTAAGTCTTCCTTTAACAATGTTCAGTGTTTTAAAGTTGGTCCTTTCCTTTAGTGACATACTATCTTTTTTGAACTCTTAGAACATTTCACACAAGATACGCGCCATCTTTGTTTGCTTATTTACGACCAAACAAGGCAGACGACTATAGTAATTCCTATTATTTAATTCATTGAAAGCAAGTTCCCTTTGGGAACATTGGTATAAAATGGGTCAAGTAACTCTTCTAGTTTCACTGAGACACGAAGATAACATCCAATTATGCTATCAACATTCCAAGCTTTAACAAATCAAATGATGCATTGGATTGAGTGCTATTAGGAATTATGAAAATACAGAGGAGTTAACCTTCTATGAAGTCCAGATTTCCATTTATAAATATATTTCAAGGCAATATTTGAAATATTCCCATTTATATGAGTCTTAGTTAGTTACGTTAAATATAATTTTTTAAAAATTTTTACGAACAACCTCTACATCATTTTCTTAAGAGGTAGGACAAATAAAATTGTTATTTTTTATAGCATAAATTCTTACATTCGAGTATAAAGCATCCCTAGAAAGCACAAGAATGGTATACAGTTCTTTTCCATGTTTTTCTCATCTAGTATTGTTTCCAGATGGTGCAGGACGTTTCGTACCCAAAAATTGTATGTCGAAACCTCTTGAACTCGTTTACAAAACACGATATACACCATTCTTTCGTTATATGCGCACGTTGGGATCAGAAACACCTACCGCATATTAGCAACCGTCATATCCGCCATCTCGGATCTCGTCTGAGAACGAGAAAGACATGAATATGCGAGATTCGGTGTTTGGGTTGTTTTTGGTATCTATCAACCGGACTTAGCATACAAAACAGGAAACGAAATTCAATACAGCAAATTTTATTGGAATTGATTCTCTCTTCTCGCTCTTGTCTGAATGCAAAATGCGATTCAGGCGAGGCGGAACATTCAAAATTGTGGACACGCATCTTCCCGTGTCTAGTCGGCTCGACTCGAAAATCATACAAAATGTCAAATGTTTTGGGCCAAGATGCCGCCGCATATTAAACGATTTTCATATTTTCCGAGCGCATTTTAGCGAAAGATTGGTATATAATAGATAAGTCTTGTAAGTTTTATTTTATATTCATTCCATTTTTGCGATGTTTCACGTTTCTGAACTGCTTTCAATTTTGATAAGTGTAATTAGTTTTATTAATTATTATCAATAAGATTATATTTAATTCTTAAAACTAAGTTCAAAACATACGTTTTTTGTGATCCCATTTAGTTATAAATTCTTTAAAATGAATATCCTTATTTTTAATCTATAATCTAATCTAACTATGTCGTCTATTAATTCGTACCAAGAACACATGGAGAACTGAATGGCTGGAGAAAAAATCCACAAGTTCACTTAAAATATCTCAATTTCTGAACGAAGTGATGCTATCTAAAACTTAAATTTTGAATTAATATATAAATTTTGTTTCTAGGTTGCTATTCATCACAAACAGAGGATATCAACACCACCCACAAACAACAATTTTTATACAACACACAATTTCAATAAAACTTTTTTATAAAGAATTTAAAAATTTTGATGCACATTTTATGTTAAAAGTTTTGACAACAATTCCATTATATAAAGAACACTGCAGCTTTATAAAATATTTACGGCTATAGAAAATGGTTGAACCATTTAGCATTATGATTATAAAACTTGATGAATGCACAAGCTTCACGTAATTGCTATGAAGGTTGGGTGCAGCGTAGAGGAGTGTCAAACAAAAAATTTAACAGAGTTATCCGCCACTTCTTCGCTTTCATAATCTTTTTGCTTCGTGTAAGTTGGTCCTTCAATACTCTCTTCCTATCGAAAAATGTTTTGAAATTAAAGGAAAATTTTATTAAAATGTGACTTACGGCAACGATTTTTTCACTTTGAATAAAAGCTGCATTCTGTCGTTTAAGATCTGATCTAATGAGCACTATAAAGAATCGCATCGATTTTTATAAGTATTGGTTATATAAATAGGGATAGCACTGATGATTCATCAAAAAATATTTCCACAAAAAAATAACATTTTTATAGATCCTTATCAAAGCATAGAAAATAAGGCTTTATTATAAAGTGGCTATAAGATTCTTATTATTTTGATATAAGAAATTTTTACATGATTTCTTTAACTGAGTAGGATCAAAGATATTTTTTATCTTATTTTTGTTAAGGAAATCGAAATGCTATTACTTATAGAAATAAATTTATTCTGAAACTTTGCTTCTTCTTTATAATTAAATAAAAAGATAAACAAAAGAGTACTTGTCATAAAGGTGCCAGCTAGGAGAATTAACGCTAGGGAAAGGTTAGCCATTTTAATAGAAACACGATGAATAAGTTCCGCGGTACTGGTTGTCAAAATGATTCCAAAAAGCTTAATAAAAAAAATAAGTATTAACCTAACACACTACCTAAGTCTATAGTTGAATACAAACAGTTAAGCATTATATCTTAAAGCTTAGAAAAACACTTCGATGTAAAGTGAACAGAAGGGACAGGCTGAGCTTATATATCGAACTTTGAACACAGGAACGTTCGATACAGAAATTGAATCCAAGACCTTGGACATCAAAAAATTTACTCCCGTCCCAAAAATGAAAATGCTTACTTGTGCGGAAGCATTGAGTAGTCCAGATGATGTTGACTCGGAGTGTGGATAAGTGATTTCTGCTGCAAATTCAAATCCAACGGGCAAGTATCCATTCATAAAAACCCTGTATTATTATATTGTTTAATAATTCAATATAAAAACATTATACATTAAATGAATTTGGATATAAAAATGCACACAGTAATCAAAAAAGTTTTTCTTACCTATCTGGTCAACTTTTCATATTTTATTATTAGAAATAGGAATTAAGTTTAAATGCGATCACCGTGGAACCTCTGGTGGCTAACACATAGATTCGCGAAAATTTTTATCAACAAATGTGGACTCATGTCGTGTACCGTTCTTCTAACTTGACAATTAGTCCTTATGCTACCCTTTATAATGTTTGTTTCTTTCTTAATAGAAATTTAAGGAACAAATTATGTTCTAACAGAGGTTCCATTGTAGTTTAGTTTATATACAATTGAAAAAATAATTTGGGAAGAGAGTAATAGATATCAATTATCAAATTTAGGTTACCCAAGTAGAGCTATGCTGAAAAATACAATCCATAAACCACCTAATGACAGGGTTAATGTGAAAATAAGCATAAAAAGAAAGGACATTGCATATATTCCAATGGTTGTTTTCCTAAAAAAAGAACCTTCATTAGTTTAAAAGATACAACAGAACAAGACAAAGTACGAGACTTGAAAGCTTTGGTTTTATCTAGGAACATTCCAGCAAAGATGGAACCAACAAAGCCGGCGAATACCATTGTTAAGCCCAACCATCCAATATAACTTTCATGATTCTAGATGCAACGACGCCATTAAAATCACAAAAGCAAAAAAGTAGAACGGCTTACTGGATAAAATGGCTGCACAACTTGACTGAGAAGAGTGGATATTGCATAAAAACAACCAGTATTGATGCCTAAATCGAATAAAATACGATCACATGTTGTAATGCTCTACTCAAAGTATAAAAATGTTATAAATAATGAATTGCTTTGAGAAAAATGTTATCGTTTACAAACATTAACAATTTAATACACACGCCATTTTAGTGTTTTTTTAATTCTATTTAGACGTAATTCAAATAAGATAAATCCTACTTTAACATTTTGTTTCTTTAATCAACACGATTTACTTTATATATTGCTTACAAGCATCCTTTTTAAGCTAAGTATCCAAGAGTCAAATGGAAAATCTAACAGAGGGATGTGTGGTACATGCCTATTTTTATCACCTAAATTTGGGAAATAAGTTTTGTTCGGAATCATTCAATAGTGTTTCATAGTTCCTCAAAAATATTCGTGTTTTATGGGTTGCGAAATCGGAACAAAATCACCGATTCCTGCTAATTTTCCTACTCCGACTTCACTTCTAATAAAACTAGCTTGCATTCTAGTTTTAATCATACTTTTTGAGAACTATACTACACTTTACGTACTAAATTTTATAATTATTCTAATTATCATTTTATTTTATATACAATTTTTTTCATAGTTTGAAAAATGCAACGATTAAACTCGATAAGACAGAATTAAAAATGAACTAAAAACAAAACACGGCAAATTCATTATAAGGAGGTGTGTTATAAAAAAATTTCTTAATTCTGTCAGAGCCAGGATCGTTTTATCGACTCTGACTATAATAACTTTTTTAATGCCTTTGACTTCCACCTTATAACTCTTGTTTAATCCCATTTGACTAAAAATATCTGCATAATCGTGATCTATCAATTGTAGTGGCTCTTAACCTCTTTCAGTGTTCGCACCCTTTTCAAATCAGTAGTCAGTTCTCGCACTCCATAGATACTGAAATATTAAAAATCTAAAAACACAAAGTAGATGTAAAACAAAAACATCTTTTTAATTCAATTTTCATTCATACAGCTTATATTTTTTAAGACAAAAATTCAGGGTACATATAAATCTTTTTGTTTTGCTTGTACTACACAATAAACCAAGTGTAGTGACTTCGTTGCTGCTGTTTTTTTCTCTATAACGGCATCGAATCTTGGTGTTTTTGTATTGAGAGCTACTCGCATGCCATGTTCAGAATTTAGCCAATTTCTGTTTTTTGTTTTAATGTGAACTAAGCGAGAAAATCATTACTCACACAAGTAAGTAGCTGCAAAATGTACCAGCACTTCGAGAGCTTTCCTTGCTAGTGCAGGGTATGTTTCTAACTGAGAAGCCCAGAAGTGATCTATTGGCGAATCTCGCTTGAATTCCACGATCGTGTCTCAGGTCGATCAGATCTTCCTTGATGCTACTGTCATCATCAACATTTTCCAATTTTTGCATAAATGGGTTTATAATTCAGTTGTCATAGGTTTGCAGCTTTCTAAGAGAGAAGTAACCTTCAAATGATGTATACAGCATCGACATATGTTCAACAATCTTTGAAATAAAGTCTGGATGTAGGTCAGAACTTTCTGTTATTGTTTCTTCCAGACAAGGAAAATTTACCAAATTTCCCACATTTACACGTTTCCACAAGAAGTTTTTCTTTGAATGCAGCATATTTCTCGCTTGCGGTCACAATGTCAAGTCCGCTCCTCCACAGAAAGAGATTCAGTTCATTGGCTGAAAACACATCAGCTAAAATAAGCAAGCATTTAAACAAAATTAGGTTCATTGAAATATATAGCGAGTTCTTGTACACGTTAACGGAGAAACTGGTTAATTTCTTTACTTAGTTCAAACACACGACCAGGTGATAACCACCTTACTTCAATGTGATACAAAAGCACAGTCTGTTCTCGTGTTTTGCAAACATGCAAAAACCGCATGTTGGCAATGTGCCAACCCGATCAAACCTGGTTTTTTTGACCTTTAGTGTCACAATATCATTTCTTGCATCCTTGCCACCATGTTTGTTCTTAAACATTACTTCACAAAGCAACTGAAAAAATCGATGATTCAAAGCACTGCTTCGAATTAAGTTTACAACCTTAACACAAACATTCAGAGTTTTTTTTCACATCTGAGGGCAATGTCTTTGCTGCAAGACAGTGATGATGAAGAAGGCTGTGAGTGATTTTTAAACTAGGAATTTCTTTCCTCATCAATGCAGCCTACCCAGAACGGTTGGCCAGCATAGCTGGTGCAGCAGCGGTAGATATTGATCCAATTTTATCAAGGTGAAGTTCCTTTCTTGAGAATTCTTGTATTTTATTAAACACATAGCTTTTGCAATTGTCTTCAAGGACTGGCAGAAAAGAAAACTTTCTTCTACTTTTTTATTCTTCACATAACGAACTACTGACAACAGTTGTTTACATCTGTCGATTCATCCACTTGTAGGCTAATCTTAACTGAACTAGCGTTGATGTCAGCTACAACTTGATCCAGGATGTCATCACTCATGGTACATTTCAAGGGCACATGGCTTGAAAAATTCATCACCAATGGTATAGGGTTTTTTTATATTTAGCAATCTTGTATGCAACTTCATAAGAAGCATGTAGCAAAGGTTTCTCTGGCAAAAAAACCTCATGTTGGCAATGTGCCAACCCGATCAAACCTGGCTTTTTTGACCTTTAGTGTCACAATTTCATTTCTTGCATCTTTGCCACCATGTTTGTTCTTAAAATGTTCAAGCTTTGATGGCTTTTAATTTGCATTGGAAAAGAGTGTGCTACACAGAATACACTGTGGACGTTGTGTCCCATCTTTTTCTGTAGAAACCAAACTTAACATATTGATCATTCCATTTTCGTTTCTTTGGCATACTGCAATCAAATCTAAAAATAAGAAACATTTTTGTTTTTAATACTCATTGTAGATGTGATGTTTTCTAAATCAACAACTTTGCTCAAGTATGAGGCATCACCATGGTGCAAAGAAAATTTTTTTAACTCTTGAAAGGGTAGCCTAAGGGGCTTCAATCACTGAACAAGGTTTAGATTCTTCACTGTTGACGCTGTTTATATTATTCTGAGAATTAACATCATTGTCACTATCATATGAGTTGCTTGCATTTTCAAGAGCAATTAGTTCTTGAGCAGAGAGATTCCAGTCCATCAACTCGTCATTAGTAGCTAAATTCTTGTCAATTTCATCAAGTTTGCTATAGTCGTGATTCAACAAATCTTTTGAAAGTGATAATATTGCTTTCGACTTAATCCCATGACTTACTTAGCCAATATATGGCTTGAAGAAGTGTTATTTTACGGAGAACTTCACGCCCAGTAATAGTTGCATCAATTTTTAATTTATTTAATATGTAAGTAAATTGTTAACCAAATTGTGAAGAAATCACCAGTCATCCAAGCTTTTGAGTTATTTAAGTAAGAACAGGTAGATTGTCAACTTTTATAGTTTTGAAGCAACGTGGTTTTATGTTTTTTCCAAGTACAGTTAACTGGCCTGAGTTTCTCTCCAGCCATAGAGAAACATAAAAGTACTGTTATTCGTTCTTTAGAGTTTTTGATACCAGAGCAATCTGTATTTTTGACGTGATATGTTTTTTGTAGCATGGCTTCGAAAATACACCCCTGTTTCATCCATGTTGAAAATATGTTCAGCTTTATAATCTTTACAAATTTGGTGCAAACTTTCTTTCCATCCTGTTATGATGCTTAAATCTACTTGGTTCCGCTCTCCAGTAGCTGTATGAAGAACAATATTATTTCTTTTCAAAAAACTTTGCAACCATCCATTTGAAGCTCGAAATGACTATATTTTTAAGTCTTTTGCAAAACGTGAAGCTTGTCTTTCTATTAAAGGACCATTTACAAGAACTTTTCTAGATGTTACATCTTTGAACCACTTAAATGTTAAACTGTTAATTTCCTCATTACCGGTTTTTCTAACTTTGTGTTTAGGTGTAGAAATTGTGTTACCTTCATACTCCTATAAAATTTCTTTTTTTTCAAAATAATTCTCTGTACCTGATCCTTGCTCACACCAAAAGTTTCACCTACTTTGCGAGAGCTTTTAACTTTTTCATACGGTTCAATTACTTTAACTTTTTCAGATAACATTAAGATTAATGCTTTCACTTTATGAGGTATTTAGAAAACTTAAAATTAAGAATCTAATAAAAAATTTGAAAACGAAAACATTAATTTTAAAATGAAAATTTAATTACATAATGTGCAAAAAAGAGTGAAAAGTAAATTTAGATGTAATGTATCTTATTGCTAGGGGCGTAGATAGACTGTTCAGAGTGATGGACTTGGTAACGAAATAAAAAAATCTCATGAATAACCAACCGAACAATATTTACATAACACATACATACAAACATGTTGCTATGGTCCAGCAATAAGACAAATTACATCTAAATTTACTTTTGCCTGTTTTTTTCTACATAGACACGTCACTCAAACCATACTCGTATTTCTATAAAAAAAATTATGAACTATTACTAAAGTTACTTGATAAGAAAAACTCTCTCGTTTGGACAAAATAGAATCAAAATCAAAGCTACTAAGAGAAAGAACAAAATAACGTATTTTATGAAACACACACGTAGGGAATGACAAAATGACGCTTTTTCTGCTTAACTCTTACAAAGTTGATTTATAGCTGTCACATGAATGGAAACAGTAAATAAAGAAAAAGAAGTGATGAGCTTATTTGTGTTGATAACAAGTGTATAATAAAATCATATTCGCAAAAAATGTGAGTTTATATAATTACAAATAGTGTGATGTTTTTTTAATTGATATGGTGCTCTTAGCTGAAAAAATCCTGGCGCTTGACTGCGTTAGACAGGTGGCGCTCTTCTAGATCTCAGATCAATGAAAAAGTATACAATATTATTTTGGGGAAACCACAGTCGCTCTAAGCAGATTTCACTGTATATGTGAAAAAAGCAAAATATACAGAAATAATACGCAACCAATCTTCCAAAAATAAAACGGAAGACCATATCTAACTTAAAGCAGATTACGTATTGATGCCGCTGGTGGATGGAGTGATCTGAAATGTGATGATATAACTTCATTTTTCCGTGTCGCCTACGTCTCTTAAACGTGTTCCTTCCTCGCCCATCCAAATTACATACGTGTACCCTGTACTGAATCTGTTGCAACTTTGCCACTTCGTTGTTTAGGTTTGTTGCTATCTCGGAACACTGCTAAAGCAAAAGTTTTTTCCCAGGAAAAATGTAAAGCGTATATAAAAATATATATGCTTTAACTCGCACCCCTCCTGGTTAAGAACCCCTGATCTAGAGCAATGCCCTTCGAAGCCATTTAGTGTCCTCCCTCATTTCAACCTATATAAACAACCTACAATTCAGAATATAGAGCAGGTAGGAGAGTTACAGAGATAACATCCAATGTCTGAATCAAAGCCTTGGTCAGTCTCCGGGCGCTTATCATGCAACTGAAGGAATACAATGAGAGCACAGAAGAGCCGAAAACAGCCTTTGATTCAACCTTAAAGTTAGAAGTGAATATCCTGATATATCTGAAATAGGCATCAAAACGCTTCTTCCATTTCCATTAACATATTTGTATCAGAATGCATTGTGCAGCAGACGTAGCGTCCTTTTGGATTAAAGTTAGAAGTGAATATCCTGATATATCTGAAATAGGCATCAAAACGCTTCTTCCATTTCCATTAACATATTTGTATCAGAATGCATTTTCAGCGATGCGTATAATAATAGAAGCGATTTATATATTCGTCATCACTGGGTGTTGCATTATCTTCTATCGAGCCAAGTCACGCTGATGTAACTAAACTCGTGATCAACATGATTTCTTTACTTTAATTTTTAAATTGAAAAATTGTTGAATAATGTCAAAGAAATATTTGGTCTAAATGCGTTGGTCCGCGGTCTCAGAACGTTTGAGAAGCAGTGATCTCAGGCAAATCTATAGAAGGAGCATCCCTTTGGCCTGTTCATGTTGGATAATTCAACCAAAAGATTTCACTATAACTGCTACGTATAAAGAAGCTTTGATTTGAATAATTGAAAAAATGTCCTCAGTAATGAGGATGATAATTTTTGAATAAATATTCGACAAAATACTATCTCTAACACAAATATTCAGAAGCACGCATGAGTAATCTCCAAAAACAGGAAACATATTACTTAAAAACAAAATGTATCGCACGATGATAAATCTTTCTTTCCCAAGTTGACTGAGATATCGTGTGTTCATGGTCGATTAAGTATGCAAGATAGGATTTTAAAAAGATGGGTAAATGAAGTAAACTCTTAAATTCGCATTTATTACAAAATATAACATTTACGCTTTAATCACCACACACTTTCAGTTCTAGCCATAAATTTTTTAATGTGAGGAGGACCAAAAACTGAAAGGAAGAGAAAGATGGAAGAGACGGCGAGAGAAAGTATTATGAATGAGAAGGGTGGACTTTTATTCATAGAACACATAACTATCATTTCCTGAATTTTTCGTCTTCAGGCTTTCATAAAGAATAGAAGTAGTGCGATATAAAATGAAGTGAAAAATGTTTAAATTAAAATTCAGCATTCTTTATTCACTTCTCTTAAGAGCTGATGCAGGGCAAAACAACAGCTTTCTCCCATTGAAAGAAATGACATGGATCCCGTGTTTATCGAGGACATTTCAATTCAACCAGTTAAGTTATTTTGAGATGAGTCGATAATATATTCACTATTTTGAATATATTATCAAAATATATAGTTTTGAATGAAATACCACCAACATAATTAACAAAATTCAAGTCTATCTTTTTATGAATGATTTAAAATGGGAATGCTCCCTACAAAATGAACAGTTTAAATCTTAAAAAGAAACAAGATATCCTGACAAATGAATTTCAGCCATATGTTTTTATCAGCCTTCATATTTGAAATAGTATTTTGAGTTTTCTTGTTAGTTTAATTTATTTTCAAAAACAATAAACTTCATCAAATAAATCATTTCTTAATTAGACGTTGAAAAATACGCGTAAACTAAATTTATGCCAGTCATGATTCCTTACTTTTCTTCTAAAAAAGAGAATAACCTATTTACATATACGATTTCTATTTTGTCTTAATTGCAAAAAAATGAAATAAAACCAAAAATGATACAATAAAAGTGTGCTAAAATGTATTTTACTTCGATTTTCAAATTTTAGCGCCTAAACGCACAGTAACAATTACGAGTGTTCTTAAACTAATGCGTTAGATTGGACGAAGCATACATAGACTCTCATGGTTCCAATATACATGTATATTATTGCTATTGGAATAAAAGCAAAATAGAACTTATATTCATTGTGTAGAATTTGATGACGATCCATATCAAGAACATGTGAACCTTTTATTGAAAACCTAAAAGACCGTATAAAAAGTTGTGTAGTTTTTAACGCTGAAAAGAGTTATTTTATTAGAGAATTCGTGGTGATGGGATTAAGAAGAAAATTGAAATACCATAAGTAATGAGTAGAATGAGAAAAGAAAAGTTTGTCATGAAATATTTGAAGGAAGAAACAAATTCATTCATTTCTGTTGCCTCCGTATGTTTGATGAGTTGAGCAAAACTAGGCGGTTGAGGGGGCTTTGTCTTGAATGCTAAAAATGAAAGAAATGTCTCCTTTCGCGTAAAGCTCCTTTCCTGAAAAAGGACCTTACTTGCAATGATCAGAACAAAGACAAACGTTGAAACGAAGGCGGAAGATATGAAGAGTTTGTTGATTCCAATAAGCACTTCAGGCGTAGAAGCATTTTGAGGAACGATTAAAGGCGGCAGTAAAAAGCCAAGAGCCACACCTACCTAATGTAAAAAAAGGCCACGTTATCCAATCTCTTTCTTATTTGATTAAAAATGATAATCGAGTATAAAATTGCAAGAAATGACAAAGATGAGCGATGCACCATAGGATGGCGAAAAAAGCTATTGATAAAATTTTGGTAACAAAGCAGGATTGCAGAGTCGAGAAAAATATCCGGCTCCTAGTACTAAGAAAAGTCGACTCAAACTTCAACTCCAAATACTTAAAGACTTAATAGAGGCACTTCATATACTTACAAAATAAACTTCTTTTTCGCATCCCAATTATAAGCTATTATTTTCACGAATACACCTAGTATGTGTGGATGGATAATCCGCACCACAACTTTAGAAACATTGAGCTTCAAAATTTTAATAAAATAAAATTAATAAAAACTATTTCAAAAGATCATCGCTTATACCACACACACTCCAACATAATCTGTATACATCAGCATAAAGATGAGAAAAATATACAGGAAGTCCTTATATAGCGCGGTTTTTATTTTTTAAATCTAACTTATAGTTTTTTTGGCGAACCAGTCTCATTGAAAGGCATTATAAATAGACCTTGAACAACGCGATTTTGCATAGTTTGGACGTTGATCGGAACGAATTAACCGTGTTATTCAAGGACTTCCTGTATACATAAAGAGGTAGAACACACCTCGATTAAGCTGTTAAACACACGTCAAATAAAATATTTTTATAAAATTAGATTTGATATAAATTTCGATTACCTTTTTTTGACTCGATAATATAGATATATTATTTATTTACATAAATAACTCAATTAAATAGTTAGAATTTTTTTCTATCATATGTTTTTAACATTGTCATGGTTTTTTGGTTGCATAGACGCGCAGGGTGGTCAATCCTCTTTCACTCGTTTGATCGACGAATTTAATTCGAAACAGCTCTAAATCATTTCAATGTAACAGTTCTCTTATCGGTGGCTTGAGGGGCGTGTAAGATGGAACGTGTCTATCACCCAAAAATAGAAAGCCCTATAACCTGAATCATAAGACTTAATTCGGTAACCTACAATTGATCATAATGGAAATGTGCTGAAACGTTCGTATGAGCTCAAAGATGAAATAGAAGTTCTTTGCAATATTAAAAGACCCAAAATTTATATGATGTTTTTTTTTTAATTTCAACATAGATAAGTTATTTTGTAAATTTTTTTGAAGCAATTAACATTTTTAATTTAAAACTTCAAGAAAGAAATGCAAGCATCATTGCACACTACGATATGATCAGCGCTTTTGTTGAAAAAATTTAGCTCTAGAGAGGTAAAGTCAAAGTAGAAAACTTATCTTCGTTTTCATTGCATAATGTTATTTGGAAACTGACGCAAAACCCATTCAATATTGATGTTGATCTGATTCAATAATTATAAGTTTGTGACACTTGAAGAATTTGGGGTAAAACTTAAAGAACAGGCTTCCCTATTGTTTATTCTTTTTCATCGACCTATCCTAGTGATGTAGGTTTTACCTGCCTTTTTGTATTAAAAACCAAGCAACGAAATTGATTTGATTTTCAAAGTGATTTTCGTTGTTCACTTTCTTCCTTGAGGCCTAGAATTGTCTTGTAAAAACTAAACAACATCATCCATCCCACTCTTGTTAAGAATATAATTTAAGTTTTAAAAGCATTTGATCAACATCACCCATCCCACTCTTGTTAAGAATATAATTTAAGTTTTAAAAGCATTTGATTTTTTTCATTAAAGTTATGCGACTTCTCCTAAATTTTGAGGATGTGCACCATAAGAGGAGACTAGGTTGGAGTTTAGGACATCTTAGTGAACTTGAATTTATTCAGTTTCACAAGACTTTTATAAAAATTTGTCTTATAAAGATTGAAATGATAGACAAAAAAATCGTTAAAATTAAAATTAGTATTCGTATTAATAACAGCATTATTTCTTAAGGAGGCCCATATCGGGATTCGAACTCATAATTTTCGAAAATCAAAACCAGTATCTACTAGACCACTTATTTAAACTCTATTGGATTACAAGATGAAAACAAATTAATTATATATTTAAACTGGATATGATCTTCCATTGTGGAAAGGCTTTGCTTTATACGCATATGAATGTAATATTTCTCCAAAAATACAACTGGTAGACAATTATAAATAAAAGATGATAAGGATATCCTTATGGAATACAGAGTCTCTGGCTACAAATGTATAAAAAGAATGTCCAGTAAGGGAACTAAAAATTTTCGCGACAATGAGATGGAGATAGTTAGTTAGAAGTTATTTACTTCGCTTGAATTGCGCATAGCGCTACAAAGTTCCGACCAAATACATGGGCATGGGAAAAATTTGCCGAATGCAAACATTCTTTTGTGTGGTTGCACTTTTTAAAATACTTAAGATGCGCTTACTTAGATTGACTCATGATGAACGCTTCTATATATTATATATATGAGAAATGACATATTAAAGTTGAAATTAGTATATGCATAGTATAACATAAGCGATATAAGAACCGAATAGGCCAACTACATTTAAAGAAAACTATATTTTAGGATTTTGAATGTATAAGAAAGAATACTTATTAAAAAGTGTATACTTGATTGCCGAAAACACCAAGGGAACAAGCGGTAGAAACTTCATGCAAACCGAACCAAGTGGCTGCAATTTTTGATGGAAGATTGAGGATAAAAAGTTGGGCAATGGCGCAGATCGTCTGGCCGAAAGCAGTGACCCAAAAGAGGGAAGGATTAATACTCGCACATTTAATGATTGCACCAAGAGCGTTGAGTAAAGCGCCGAACACCGCAGAAAAGCGCAGACCGAAACGGTTCGTCAGCGCACTGGCAGGAATAATCAGGGGAATATAGACCGCCATGTAAACCATGGACAGCCAATCAATGGAGCGAACGTGCACGCCATAGAACTGCGTGAATGTCTGGGCTATCACGCTGTACTCGATCCATTGGTAGGAGTTGGAGGCGGAGTATACGCAGAAGAGAAGGAGTAAATACCACCTTCTTTTGAAAAGTTTGATTGCATCGTATGTGGTGGTGCGGCTGTTGTCGGGACAAATTGCTGGATCTGACATCACAATTATTGCACTTTATTCGGAAGTAACAAATACCTTATCTATTAAAAACGTAATATCTTTGAAAATCATCATATTAATAAGAGAGTACGATATTCTATCAAATAGAAGAAAACAAAGACCCCATAATCTTAATTGCGTGGAAAGTATACACAGTGACAAAAGCTAAACCTTGCTTAAGGTCAACGCTGTGTTTTGTCATTAGTTTCATTCTCTTTCTTAACATTTCATTTCATTTTACTTGAAAACAAGTTTTTGATAAACGTGAAATTACATCGCTTCTACAAAACTTAGCACTCCTTTGAACGCACTTAATCTTATTGCTTTCAGTATTGATCAAAAAATCGAACTCACTTTACATCAATATAAGCATAGCTATATTTATATTTATTAACCGAACCTTTTTGAACGTTAATAGTGGGGCTTTTGCCAGCCAACACCCCTCCCTTCCATTTGCTCCAGGTAGAGAATATCGCTCACTATCTCAAAAATAGCAAAAAACAGAGTTCATCCCCAAATCTTTTGGTTGAAATAAAAATGGCATATAGGCATCATATATTAAAAAAACAAATAGTGGTTATATATTCAAGGTAGTTAGTTATTAAAAATATTTACAAGGGACTTTAGTTTGACAGTTCTGATACATGCCGCCCTCCTCTTCCATCTATCAAAACCTTAAAAAAGCCCTGCTTATCATGCGTCCATAAGGATCTCAAAACATATCCAACTAAAGCGGTTTAAAAAACGGCAACTTTATCATATTTTATGGGCACCGTTCATAAAGTTACTAGTGCAAAATGAAGTCAACGACGTTGAAGGTGAGAGTAGGCATGGATATAAGAATATATAATTTAAAGGAAAAATAGTGGACGAGCAAAAATATTTT
Organism: Nectonema munidae; assembly: GCA_030549495.1. NCBI lineage: Eukaryota > Metazoa > Nematomorpha > Nectonematoida > Nectonematidae > Nectonema > Nectonema munidae. The sequence continues at coordinate 137,278 of JAUIRK010000786.1, forward strand.
TGGATTTAGGCGATCTTTAGTGCTAACTTTTATCTTTTATTAATTCCAAATGTATTCTCCCATCATAGAAGCGTCCCAACGTCTTCAGTATCTTCTTTCCATTGCTACAATGTCTAAATGAAATCTCTCTCCGTGCTTTTCTTCTGTCAAAAAATTCCTAAAAAACCAACAACAAAACAGTGAAAAGCACACTTAGCTTCTTTATCAGAATTTTTGATTAAATTTTCAAATTTCCCATTTTTAAGCATCTTTTTGAGATATAGTCGAACAAACATTAAAAAAATTCCTAGAATGCGTATCCTTCTTTGTCTACAAAAGCGTTGGCAAGCTGTTTAACCATTCCTAGTTTGATATGAAGAGGAGGAAGTAAAATTTATAGAACAAAATAAAGAATTTCTGTCCATAAGCAAAAAGCATGAAATTTATATATATCTCTCTACATTGCAATTAAAAGAACTTATCATAGTTTCCTTTTTACGAGCAAGGTGTGGAAGAGGTAATAGAGATGGATAAAGATCACCAATATGTACTAATATTGGTTTAAGACTTTTCATTGAACTTTTCGAATAACGGTGTGGTAACGTTGGAACTTGTTATGTTGATTTCTGTATACATTTTCTTAAAATTTCAATTTCTGCTTCAGATTTAGTCAGGTTGAAACCTCTGAACTAAATTTTTCTGATTAAAAAGGAATTTTTATCAAGCAAATTCTTTCCATCTAATTTTGATCTAAAAATTTCTACGCCAGATTAGGTAAAGTTCAAATCTCTGATCAAAGCATCTAGTTCTATTAAGAGGTAAGATGAACCTCGAAAGTTTTTTGTCCTTAAATGTCTACATCTAGTTATTATTTCGGATAGAATCTTTACATGCATCGATCCAAAATATAATAAAAGTGGAAGAACTGTCAAAATGTGGAACAGGCGCAATAGATAATTGTGATATTGAAGAGCTTTCCTATACTTATTAATTTCTTTCATGCAAAAATAACTCTGCATATTCTTTGGATAATAGAATGTATGTATCTTCCTCTTAGCCGACATACTGCTATAATTTGATAGACAACTGCTACAAATTATTAAAGAGCCCATATCTTTAATAACAATGTGGGCACTTAATTCTCTAAAATACAATAGCCACAGACATAGGAAATACCGCAAGCATTGTTTTTAGTATCGTCCCATCACTAATAATTGTTTCTTTTTTTTTAAAATTCATTTTGTTTTTTTCCTGCAGTTTTAACTGACGTTTAGTTGCGGTGAACAAATTTACTCTGTTAGAAGAAACAAATTAGAAATCACGGGAAAAAAGCTCATGTTTTTTAAAAAGCGATTAATTACTTAAATCATTTTTTAGTATCCGTTGGGCATCGTTATCGGCATTTTAAAATGTACTCGGAATCGGTATCGCCGGGAAAATTGGGATCTTCCGACTGAGTATTCAGAAAAAGTTTTGTACTAATTTTGGATGATAAACAGAAAGTGACAGTCTTATTGCTTCTCCTTCAATAATAGTGAGATCATTAGGTTCAAAACTTTGTAAATTAGTACTTCTGTAAAATGTTTCAAAATTACTAGTTTAATGATGTAAATAATTTTTTTTAGTTTAATAAATAAAAAGACTCAATACAAGCTGTATTCTTTTTTAACTGAATGAAAGCTCAGAAAACAGTGGAACCTTGGGCTGCGGGCAGCGTGCTATTGCGAAAACGTATGTGACAATCCTTGCTCTTGGAAACAGTTTTGTGTCATCACCCATTCAATTCCTTATAATTTCACCACACAGTTGATTTTATGGATTAAAGCATAAAAATGAGACATATTCTTTTGTTGAAAGTGACACCTGAAATGTTTTGACTTGGAAGTATACCTTCTTTTTTCCATCAAAAATAAATTCATTTTAGCAGATAAACAAAAGTTTAATCTGATCTGTTGTTTTTTAAGAAAATTAAAAAGCGCCTTAAATGTTGAAACACTATCAGTGCTTGAAATAAATGGATGCAGGAAAACTCCATTATATGAGAAAAGTCTCAATTATGATGGATCTTCAAGTGATTCAAGTGGGGCGCGTATCGAAGTCAAGATCCAAAAATTTCAACGATTTTTATGAGTAACTTTTTATGCGTTTGAAATAAATGAATCATATTTAATATATTCTAAAATCGATAAAACTTACTTGTGTGCTATTATTTTTTCAATATGCTTCCTTGTACTTGTTTTTATACTTTCTCTTAAATGTTAAAATTCAAAAAAGCTTTAATTAAAATATAATTTAAACACAAAAGCTCTATGAAATTAATTTAGACGAATTTTCGAAAGAAACTTATTACGATTGTAAAATGAGTAGAACATTTTTCAAGGACGAATAAAAAAGCACTTAAGCAAAAGTTATGTATATGATATAATCAATACACAATTTAGCAATCTTGAAAGAGATAGAGTGTCAACTTTGATTATTAAAAAAGACCTTTGAATTAATTTCAGATATAAAAAAGTGCATAAAGAAAGCCAGAGATATCTTCCACTTTCTTATGATGATGCATTGTGAAACAAGAAATTTAATTAATAAAATAACGCTTTTGCACATTGGCTTGCGCTAATAGCAGAGATGGTGACGTTTTTTTAGATCAATGATATCCCATCTCGGTTCTACGTATCGAATTAATTTGACAGAATAAACGAGATTAACCCAGTATTTGATCAAGATATTATTATACATTACCCTAATTCATTGAAACCGCATACAGCAATTCAACCACGTTGTATGTAATGCATCTTGATCTAATAATACTGTAAGGCATGGAATTTTGGCGCTATTCTTATTTTCGTGAAAATAAATCTAAAACTTTTTTTCATAAAATCACATAGCAAATATATGCTTGCTAGAAAAAAAACTATGGAGATTTTTAATTAGCAAATCGCAAAAATTAAAATTCCGCAAAAATGTCTTGATTTACAGTAGCTAATAAAAATAGCTTGGTAAAAAGTTCATATTATATTTCGAAATTAAATAATGCTTTCGTTTATGGTGAAAATAAAAACTACGAATTAGTTTCATATCATCAACATCACAAATCAAATAATAAATAATTATTTATTATCTTCATTTATTGCCATATATTTGACAAAACAATTTATAAGGATTGATTTAATTATAATTAAATCAATCCTTATAAATTGTTATATCAAATATATGCCAATAAATGAAGACCTGGTGGTAGTTTGACACATAAATCTTAAAGAAGAAATATTTATTAAATTCACATAACTTAAAAAAAGAAAATGAAAGTTCACACACCAGAATTAATTTTCTATATCATATAAAGTTGTTTAGTCTAAGTTAAATGAAAAGAAATCAATATTTTCGCATGTTTCATTTACATTTTAGAACATGAGAGAATGTAAAACAGTGTTTTGCCAGGGAAGCCAGAATATGCATATAAAAGTATTGGAAAATATATTTGATCAAGTGTGAAGCCAAAGAAATCGGAATCAAGCTAAAAATTCGTGCCAAAGGAATCGCGATCAAGAAAATAGTTAAATATCAATCTTAAAAACCAGATAATTTTTAGAGCTCTCAGGCCCCAAAAGTAATCATCTCACCTACATATGATGTTGACAGACAAACGCCAATCATAATACAATTTTCTATTTTTAGTAAAGAATTATGACTTAAATATTTGTAGTATTTGTATTTTTCTGTTGATATATTTAATGAACTAGCTAGCCTGATTTAAACGAGACAACTTGATAATAAGTCTTGACCCATTTTCTAATAGCGCGCACTTAGAGTGTGCATGAGAAATAATTGCTTTAGCCAGCAAGAATGGATCTCAATATCATTTTATTTAAAAAAAATAACTCACTCTTACAATTAGTGTTTAGCGATAAATTACCGCTGATATGCCCAAACAGGTCGTGTGAGAGCGCTTCTATGGTATGTATATTTAATGCTTAATGTTTGTTATGCATGCTTTTTTTGCTTTCTTAACTGCACATGATAAAGCTGACCAAAGACTTGATCATTAGTGCACAAATTTAAAAAAAAAGAAAATGGATTAATAAGAAAAATGATATATTATTTGAAGGAAATCTGTCTCCTAAAATTGATAGTAAAGGTATTGATGGTTTATTTCCAGCCCAAATTGTAAGTTTGTTTTTAGACGATGACATTTTAGAGTACGTTGTTGAAATAAGGAATACTTATGGTAAGAGGGACAAAGCAAAGCATGTCTTTAAAATCGATTAAAAAAAGACTGAAAGTGACTTTTGCCATTCTTGTTAAAACAAAACACGACTTCATTTTGTAGGTAATGGTTTTTAGAGTTATGAAAAGCTGACCTGTCACATGTTTTGATATCCTCCAAAACATCAAGAGGTACACAGGAGAAAACCGCTCATCATTTTTAGAAACTATCTTCCAAAACTTCAAAAGAATGAAAACGTGAAACACTTTCTGATAATTTTATTCACAAGAGACAATCAAATTATAAAACATTAAACTCCCATTAGCATATGACATATTTTGTTCTGTATTTCATTTAATATATATTAAATGGGAGAAACGCTCTTCTAATCTTACCTTGTTGTATGCACCGGAAGCATGGTGTATGACGAAATTTAGCTGAGTAAATAAGTTTTTTAGATGTCTTAAGAGCAGGGTTGTGAAGTCGGGAGAAATTTATCGAACTTCTGTCCAAGTGAAGTCAGCATGACAATAATTTTGATGCCTTTCTTCCATTTGCTTCTACCTACAAGTGTGAGCAATTTTCAACTCTTATAAATTTAAAAACAAGAAATATGAACAGATTTCGTGTTGTAGATGGCATGAGACGTGATTCAACAAACATTAGGACATTAATTTCAAAGCTTGCGGCTCAAGTACAACTGCAGATATCGCACTAATTGAGCTAAATGCCTGTTGAAACCTTCTAAAAATTTGTAGGTTATATGTTACTTTCCTAGGTGTTCCGTGGCCTTTTAGAATTTCAGAAATGGGTTGCACCCGCGGAAACGTTGAAAAATACTTATTTATAACTAATGTTAAAAGTGTGATGACATGTACCATATTTCAAGGTCGTTTATGAATGACGATTTTACGTGATCATTGTATGATGTCATGAATCTTATCCCGAATGCCCATGTTTATGATGAAACGCAAAATGTTTGATAAAATGTTTTATTAGTTTCCAAGAGTGCTTTCAGAGATCAGATTGAGAATATATAAGCATAGCACAGACATCAGTTGCATATGCTGTAACTAGTCCCTGATTGAGAGTAACAATAAGAAAAACAAACTGCGGTGGCAAGGCTACATAGCCAATATATGTGATGGAACTTTCTGCAAAGATAACCGGAGGTGAAACTGCCCTTTGAATGGAAATGTGGTAGAAATGCTGCTAAAAAGACAGGGTGAGGTAAAAGATGAGAACATACGCCTTTAAAGTGAACATGTGATGGGGCGACATGGACAACTGACCGAAGATTGACAGCAATACCGAGAACTACCAAGTTTGGGAGAGGTGATATCTGTTTAAAATGGGATACAACCTTAAGTATAAGCACATTACTACTATAACTAGAGATCATTAGAAATCAATTTTTTCCATTTCTTTTCAAAAACAAAATGATTTTTACCAAATTGTGCCCAAAAATTAATATTATATCAAATCAAACAGAGAGAAAATTTGTTTTAATAAAGTAATATAGAATCTCTCTATGCGGGCATCTCCGCAGTGCGTACAGATCCAGTTTGTGGACATAAAATTAAAGGTCCGAATTTTTACCATTGATATGTATTGTCCGCTTATTTCTCAAAAAGGGCAGACCCGTATTCCGATATGAGGACGATACACGTGTTACAAAATGATTGTTTTATAACCCTAAATGCAATCGGTGACTACAATAATAAGGTGATCGGTTGGGAAAACCTATAACATAATGGTAATCGGTTTTTTCAACTTTCATTATAATTACTACGAAGCAGATTGTGTGTAGAAGATCGGTTCTTTTATCACGATTGTATCACACAAAGTTTTAAAACTGTAAAATGCCTTCGTTTATAATTAATTATATAAAAAATATGACGACGAAGACAACAGTAACCTTGCAGAACTTCTTAATCTGTCCAGTGCACACATTGAAGATACCCATCACAAGTCCCGAAGAGACATGAGCATGGACAACGTTCTAAAAGTTAATGAATCTTTAGATGTCAACTTGGAGCAGAAGTTGCTTAAAAATCTTACTGACATCACAAGAAATTAACCTTCTGAGGCAGCTGACAGTGATAATGATGATGACGATGATACCTCACCTACACCTCCGGTGCCCATCACATTTTCCACAGCAATAAAACTAGCAACACAGTTGCGTCATTTTTGTGCAGATATTCTCTAGTGGATATGAAATGTTGGGAAAACTAGAAGACCAGCAGAACTTAATCACAGTCCAATCAAAATGTTTTAAGCACCACCAAATCTTTACTTCAAAAGCAATATAAAATCTAAATTTTTTACCTTCTTGTTTTTATATACACATTATTGAAAGTTACAGGCACTGCTACGTGTATTTTGTTGTATAAATAAATGTATAATTTACAATAAATAATGTATAATTAATGTAAATAAATGTATAATTTACATAATCCCCATGTCTATGTACTAATGATAAAAACACATAGACTATTATGTATCTCAAAATTGGTCTAGAAGTGTATGCACGTTAGAAAAATTTCCCCGCCAAAATGGCATTATTCCACAGCGAGGACATTTATCTAATAAGGACACTTTTCTCCAGTCCCTCGAGTGTCCTTAGTAGGGAGATTCTACACAATAACTTTGTTGCCCATTTAATATATATCAAATGGAATACAGATATGCAAACTATAATTTTGTGACCTTAATATTTTATAATGAAAATGGTTATATCAAATAATGAAGAATTGATTTTCAAAATAAAAAGGTGATATTTCTACTCCCTATTTGGAAATGGCAAAGATAATTTTATTCTTTTCCGTATATTGTAGATAAAATTGCAAGTCTTTAAAGAAACTGTATGGATATGAAAATGGTAATATTAAAATTAATTTCCGTAAAATGAAACCCAACAACAAAAGTAGGAAGATAAAACCAATGAATAGGTCTCATGGAAAAAGAATAACAAAAATTTGAGCGTTTCTTTGAAAAAATGCGATCTTACGATTTTTGGGAAAATAATCTATAAGTTTGCGAGACAAAGTTATGAGCTACGTCCATACTCAATTTACTACGTAAAAAGTCAAAATAACGTTTTGGACAGGTGGATGAGTTTCAACGGAAATCTGTAATGTTTTGCGTGGCAGCACTTTTAATCATAAACCAAGAATTTTGACTCAGTTACAAAATCTTTTTTCACCGTGGATAAAAAGTAATAAGATATGACTTAATGAGCACAATTTTTTTGGATTACATGGGGTCAGGTTCAGAAAATTAATCAGGTAATATTGCATTAAGTTAAATATAGAGGTTTATTGAAGAAAAAATTGTCAAATCAGCGAATGATTTTATTTTGGGATAGGTTAATCTTGAAAAAAATGATAAAGGTGTGCTGATGAGTTGGTCTCGTCTCATATGCATATATCCACTGCAGTATTGCGAGAATTTATCCACTATCTCACCCAATAAGAGATTACTAAGAATTTCCTTAAATATTGAAGGAAACTTTAGTTGAAACAAAAAAAGAACAGGCATATTTAATTTTTTTCAAAAAAAATTATGATACATTTCCTAATTTCTATATACTTTCCGTTCCAAACTAAAAGGTTATGGAGGCAGAATCGCCTCGAATGTAGGACATCTAGATTGGTTTATAACAGTTGATACGGCTGGTTGAAAATTGAGGGTTTTTCATTTTGTTACATTTGAAGTTTTCACCACTGGGTAGATGGATCACGTCCAAACGTCATTTTGACATTTAGCGTGGAAATTTGAATATGAACGTGCCTCTTTAAATAATAATAAAATGATGCAACCCTTTACGTTTCTATATGGGTCGCCCTTGAAAATTACTGGCCATTAATAACTTAAGAGAAACTATTGAAACTCATAATTTGTGAAAAGATAATCTTCCTTTTTCATTTATATTTCTTCCTATACCTTGGAAGTTTAAAAGTTAAAACGTTGAAAATAATCATTATAAAAAATTTTAAAAAATGTTCTACAATATGATACGCTAAACTGCATGTTAACAAAAAAAATTTTTATAAATAAAGAAAAATAAACATACTAAAGGGCCTTTTAAAAATTAGATCATTTGGTGTTAAATTATTAAAAATAAAAAAATTCTCTGATTCAAGTCTTCTTATAGAAACAAGTCAAATTATAATTAAACAGAAAAAGTAGTAAGCATGAAGCAAATTTTAACCATGTGATATTGGATGAAAGTTATAAATAAGTATACATTTTGATGATGAGATAATTTTTACCAATTAATCAGAGCTTTAAATAGAGTGCGCAATATCCACTTCTATATAACCTATATTTTGCATAAATTTGTATCTGTCTATCCGTAACTGTATTTTTATTTATAAATGTGATTTATGAGGGTCCTTCTTTTTCTAACACTTGAAATATTTAGCTTTTCTTTCTCTCTTGAGCTTCTCGCCTTACATCAACATTATTTCATCTCATTGCCAGGTATTATTAAGCTGAAAACAAAGCTTAAGTGGGGAAAAAATAACAATACGCCTGACATCTTATTGACACGCATATTCCAATGCGTCTTAAATTGCCAAGACGTACAATATTCTACATGTACACGTGCAATAACTCTAAACTCTAAAGGCTCTTGCTTCGCAACCTATTTATACATGTCAGCAATGCCAATGTTTCAATGATCAAACATAGCTTGCTTTGGAGATGACTGGCATTGAAGCTTATCTATGTTATTGCAAAATACCTTTTGTCGTGATGAAAAATAAATGCACTACAGGTAAGGGCACTAGGCTAATGGCGTAAATTTAAAGAGAATTTTTTTTAAACTAAATATAAAAAAAATTAAATTTAAATAATAAATATAATTTGAAGTCTATTTATAAAAGAATATTTATAACCCAAAACAAAATTCAAACATCTCAATCACTTCACTATTACAATTCCTTACTAATTCAGTCCACTCCTATCAAAACATCCTATTAATTTCAACCATTGAAACATCCAATTGAGCTCATCCGCGACTCGTCGTCTTCCCCATACACGACTAACATCTGGCTAATAGATATCTTGCCATGAACTCCATAACTCACCGACGTACAACAAACACACAGCTCACTTTCAATTTCCACTCACGGTTCGAAGTCACAACATCGCTCTTCAGTAGCATTTGCATTTTTCATACATAACAAAAGAAACCCTTTCTTATACAACACACAAACCTAGATGTAGAAATCACTTCACACGAAACATAAAAACTTATTCACCTATCTAATTACTATGAATTCAAAATTGTCTGCTTACGCGCTCATTCCAGATCTTTAGAAAATAATCTTATTGATTTCATATCAAAATCGGTACCTCCCATTTACATTTCCTACACCTATTTTCTCTACACATTTCAACATTTACAAACAGATTAACAAACTCTACACTATTACATTGTTAACAATTTACTGACTCAACAATGACATCATCTTCCAAATCTACACCATTATCACAATTCCTATCAAACGTTCACATTCATCCACTCCCTCGAAACATAATTCGCTATCTGTCATCCCATTTGTCATGTAATGCTTACTTTTTCAAATTCAAGCTACCCTCAAACCCTTTCTGTCTTGAAACACATATACACATTCTCATCCATTGTTCTTTATTTCATTCTCAACAAAACCAACTCCTTGAAAAAACCTCCACTTTTTTGAAGATATTCCAATTTTTCAACAAAATCAGGTTAAAACACCCAATACGCATCAAGCACCTCTACTTTCTAATAACCACAATCGAGCCCATAATCTCTACAAACAAGATATTCAAGCCTCATCGAAATATCTAATCACAATAAACCATTACCATCACTAATAAATACATCCTGCAAGACAACCTAGCTTCTACAAATATGAAAAAGTCCAAAATTTTATTTTTCTATTTTAGATTTTAAAATTATATTTCATCCATTTTGAAATTTTTAAGACATTTTAAATTAGCCAAATAAAAAAGATATAAAATTAATGATATATCCTATAATCTCTTTACATTATAAGTTTGGCAAAAAATTTTGACCAATCAGAGGCAAAATTAAAAGTATTTAAGTTCCCCAATGGATCCTAAGTCTTCTTCACACTAGACGCTTCAATATGCCGGCCGATCAAGCCGACCAACAAAGAAATTTTGCACTGGTACTTTGGTAACTAACAGCTCATCCACCAAATGTTTAGATATATACATCAACCAACTCGTATTAAAATCTATCTTTGCTCAAATCTTCTTTACGACAACTCCTTCCGTGTTTTTCCTTTCCATTGCTTATGTGTTTATTTATTTTGTGTATCATTTCGATAAAGAAATTTTTTAAGCATCAATATAAAAAATAAATGATATATGGAATAATTTGTTTGGCAATATAAAGACTTGAAATTTTGATGTCTTAAAATAAAACAAAGGGTCTAAAAAGTTTAGAATAATAACTTTATTATACAAGAAGACGAGTAAAAAGAGATCGGCAAGACGTTTCTATCAATGAGAAACAAATATTGCGTTTACTCATTGTTCCAATTTAATAAACTTTTTAAAATTTATTTTTGGCGAGGAATACGCAAATTTACGATTGAGACAGTATATAATAAAATTTATGAAGCCCTATTTTTTAAATATTTTAAATTATAAAAACTGGCTTTTCTAATTAAAGCCGGATATTAGCATAGGCCTTGAATATTTTTATTTTTTAGTATTCTAAGTCGGAGAGGAATTTTTTTAAGTGTTTGTAGTCAGAGTTTGTATTTTCCTTTTGACTCTATATATTTTTACTATTGAAATGTGAAACAATTCTACAATCTTTTAAAAATATAATAATGAATAATGTAGAAAAAGATTCTAAAAACTCAATGTAAAAATGAGTATATCAATGTAAACATTTTATATGTGCAAATATTATGTTGTAGAGGCTTAATATTTTATATTTGTAGGCTAATTCTTATTTTCCTATTTACAATGATAATTACTTCATCATGCATGTATGGCGTATCAAACAACCTACAAATTTAATTGAATCACTACAATAATCCGTGTTACCTCTTTAGGCCCATTTGGGCAGATACAATAATCCTATTACATATTCTCCTGTTGATGAGAGAGTGAGAGATTTTGTTTTCAAAATCGTTGGGTTTTCCTGAAAAAAAACGGACACTCATCCCCTTCTGATCAAATTGATATCAAGTGACTTATATACAAATAAATCTTACACTAAAGTGTTTCAATAATTTGTGATATAAATAAATAAATAATTTTTAGGCCCTTTTTTGAGTTAAAAAATTTCTTTATCAAATATTTAAGTAGACTATATCTACCATCATCAATGCAACACACGAAAGTGAGGGATATTGTATGAATTTGTTTCTTTAATGTTGATAAACGTTAGTGAAAAATTTGATAATAATACTTCTCAATTACAAAAAGTACCAAACTTATCATTTTGTATACAGTCAACCCCTCGAATTAGCGAGGGTTAAGTTATAAAACTAACCACGAATAATGAAAATCAGTGAATACTTGTAACCTTTCTGAAAGTAACTTATTGCTAATTATTTTGATTGTATGTAGAAATTCCATACGTTTTTTAGACTATTAATTTGACTATTTTAGCACCTTTAAACCAATTTTACAACTTTATTTAGATATTATATACTCAAATTTGTCTATATTTTAAAAAATTTCTTATAGAGTTGCCAATAATTGTAAAGAAATGGAATAAAAATTATGCTCGTAACAAATAAATTAAAACTCTGATTTTTGAGTTTCTCATATAAGGAAAATTTTCTTAACACAAAATTTAAAATAAAATGAAGTAATTACACAAGTTTTATTTATGCAAATAAAGTTTACTAAATAAAAATAACAAATATAACCAAAACTTTAAAATAAGTTTTATGAAAATAAAGATTGTACAAAATAAAAGATTAGTCTGATGATACATCTTCCTTTTATCATCTTCAAAAATTTAAGCATAAGTCATTTTTACAGTGTGTAAAAATATAGTGATTAGAAGTTGAGATTGATGTTTTTTAAGTTGTAAAAATAATTCTAAATTTAGCGAATTTGAAAATTTTGCGCAGGTAATTATATCTCTGCAAAAAACGCGAATAAGCGGGGTTATAATTCATGGTTTTTCCTTATCCCACACAGTACCCGCGCTAAAGCTAAATTTCAAGGGGGGCTGAAATGTAGCAAAGAAATACATTTGCAAAAAATTTATTTCCTATATTACTTTATATCCTATATTACTTTGCTGCAAAGCATGAAGTACTTCTGTATAAAAACCTATAGAAATCTCATATTATACATACACATAGCCCAGCATTTATATAAGATCATTGTGTACAATTTTTGCTTATTTATTTTTCCTTTAAAAAGTGCATGGGGCAAAACCAAAAATTTTAGGGGGGGGGGGGCGGCAAAGATTAATACAGGGGGGGGGGGGCACGTGCCTTAAAATTATATAGATAGCGCGGGCACTGATCCCACGGTATTTTTTTTATTTATTTATTTAGAAAAAAAGAATTATAAAAATAATCTGAAATATAAAAAGAAGGAACTGATCCCACGGTATTTGATATATCTAACTAGTGTAAACATTAGTGATTCAGGTTACACTTATGAAATATCCATTTATTGTGAACACTGATTAGACTAGTGTAATTTCAATGTTTCATTTAATTGTTTTTTTGTATATTATAAATAATACAATCATGATAATAATCTAATAGGAAATTGAGTCTCTTAGCGCTATTAGTACTGGGGTCGTAAAAATTTAATTGTACAAAATTGGCTGAATCATATGCCTTCAAATTTAGTGGCCTTTCCTAAAATCATTAGCTGCATCTTTTGATACCATTTTCAAGGTAGTTGAATGAAAATTTTATGTCAAAAATTGTCAATCAAAAATTAAAATTTTTCAGTAAAATTTAACATTATCTGTAGTTAACATTATACCTTAGTTAGGGTCTATATTATATACTATCTTAAAAATTTATAATTATATACAGTTTTGAACGCATAATACTTTATATAATTAATTTTTTGAATAATCATGGCTACTTTTTAGAAAATGTCAATAAAAATCTTGATTGATCAGAAATATCCTTTAAATAATATTCCTTTAAATTTTACATAAAATATGTTTTTATACTAAATCGACCAATCTGATTTTATTTCTGTAGTCATTTTTAACATTTAGGATTTCAAAATAACTATAAGTGTTAATCAAATAGCGGTTTACTTCTAAAAATTGTCTCCAAAAAATTGTCCTTCAAATTTTACATACAATATGTTTTATACTAAATTGGCCATGATGGTTTCATTTCTGGACTAATTTTTTACATTTAGGATGTGAAAATAGCTATAAATGATTATCAAATTTTCGGCTTACTTTTAAAAATTTTCTCCAAAAACATTCATTCAAATTTTACATGAAATATAAGTTTTTATACAAAATCCATCATTCTGGTTTCATTTCTCAACTCAGTTTTCACATTTAGAGGCCTTAAAATATCTGTCAGTGTCAATCAAATTTGCGGTTTACGACTAAAAACTATCTCCACAAGCATAGGCGTAGAAACCAGGGGGAGGGGGGATAAACTATTTAGTTTGTGAATTTTTTTAACGTTTTATTTGAATTTTATATTATAATTATGAAATATTTTATACTAATTTTAAAGTCTATATTATTTTGAAAAATTTTATTTCTTGTTTTTTATATGATATTATGGTTTTTGATATTATTGATTATTGTATGATATTAAATGTATTTCAGAGATAAATGACAAATGTCTCCAAATGAAAAGTTCAAAGGAACATCAATAACATCTTTTTTTAAAGTTGCCGAAAGAATTAATGAAAAACAGGAAGTTCTAATTGAAAAAGAAAATTTAGATCAAAATACCAGTAATAATGTGTCCATGGAGAAAAGTTCTTCCAACAAAACTCATTCTTGTGCAACTTTTCCAGGCCCAAATCAACCAAATACCTCAATTTTTCCAACCAAAGTCACATCTTCTCAAAAAGTTTTTTTTTCAGGAAAAGTGGTTCAAAGTATATCCGTGTTTACACTATGATCGAGCAAGTTAAAAAGTATGGCGAAAAAACAAAGAGCCTTAAAAACCGTGAAAAACAAAGAGCCTTAAAAACCGTGAAAAACAAAGAGCCTTAAAAACCGTGAAAAACAAAGAGTTAGCCTTTATTGTAGAAGGGGTTTCAAAAACTGTAAAAAGGCCACAACAAAATTTGACGCTCATCATGGTTCTGAATGCAACAAAGTCTCTGTTACATACAAAGCTTTGAACCCGATTGAAAAAATCAATACTTTGATTGACTTGACAAAACTCAAACAACAAAAAGAAGCATGAAACTATTTCTTGGAAATTTTCAAGTGTATGAAGTTTTTATTGACGCAAGGGCTCGCGTTCAGGGGACATACCCCCGAACAAGACAATTTTCATCAACTATTGAAAATGTTTCGTGAGTCTGCTGATGAAGGTTCAGCGCCTTTTTTGAAAAAGTTAGCCAATTACACTTCTCCCACAATACAGGAAGAGATAATTCAGCTATTCAGCCAGGATATTTTGAGAACACTTTCAGCTCAAATTGTGAAGAATGCTTCGTTATGAAAATGAGAAAATTAAACAGATGCGATTCAATGGGTTCATGGAGTTATTTTCAAAAGGTCTGGAAAGTTCAAGGTATTTCAGATTTCAATTAGATTACATGTTTTTGTTATATACCTTTTTTTCAATTTATTTTCACTTTTTCTTTAAAATACAATATTAGGAATCTGTTCAAATCCATAACAACAGATAGTTTAACAGACAATAATGGTGATGATGAACTTACCGTCAATCTTGGAGCAATTTGACCTCTTTGTCCAACCAGATGACTTTGTAGACGTTCAGCAATAATGTCTGTTAAAAACAGTTATGAAGTTGTTTTGAAAAGTTTGAAAGAGATGGCATCAACTAATTCCTATGTTACTTCAGGAATAAAAGCCAACGGTCTTTATGATCGTTTTTCAAAAGGAAAACCTTACTTGCTTTAGAAATGGTCATCAAACTTTTGACACTTTTAGAAAAACTTAATCGGTTAACGCAATCTGGTCATGCTGTTGTCTCAAGTTAGATATTTCATTATGCCAATTTTTTTATAACAATATAATGTATAAAATTGTATTCACAACAGGTACCCTTGAAGAAGTTGAAATTACAATCGATCAAATTTCCTCATCGAGATCTGTTGATGATTTTCGTTCCATATATAAAATGTCAGTCGAAGAAATAAACAAATTTCAGTTAAAACCGTTGAATTTTCTGCGGAAAAAGAAAGCTAGCATTAAATTATGGAGTGAAAGTTCAGAAGATATTATCGTTAAACAAAATTTTAAAGAACAATACTTTCATGCCCTCGACTCAATAATTTTGAAAATGAAAGAAATGTATCATTTGAGCAAGCCCGACCTCAATAAATACAACATTCTTGAAAGCACTCTAATTTCAGGAAAAATTTCGGACCATGAAGTTTTGAAGCAGTATCCAGAAATACATATGCAAACATTAGAAGTAGAGATGGCAATGTAGCAAAAAACACACACAGAGAGCATTCAAGAGGCAAAAGTAAGTTACCGAAACATGAACAAAGAAGTTCACATACTTTTTCCCCAAGTTGCTGATTGTTTGTCCGGTTTCATCAAGTGGATGCGAACGCAGATTTTCTGCTCTGAGAAGACTGAAAACGTCGCTCAGAAATACTATGAGCCAAAAAAGGCTGAATGCTGTTTGCAACATCCATCAAAGTCTTCTTGATATGATTTCTGTTGAAATTCTTGCAGAGCAGTTTGCCAAGTCGAATGAAAGAAGACGCGACACTTTTGGTTTTTGACACTTTTTATCCATCATTTGTGCAATATATCAAATATAATTCATTAATGTGCAATTTTTTCAACCTTTTTTTTCATACCCGATATTCCAAAATAAATTTCCAGTTTTTGAATATAGTTGTGATAAATTTCTAAGATTCAGTGTCCTATAGAAAAAGATCCCCCTCACCGAAGAGAAATGGAGCAAAAAATTTTAAGGTCATACCCCCCCCCCCCCCCCCCCCCTCCCCAGCCTTTTCAACCTTCCTACGCCACTGTCCACAAGTATTAATTCTGATTTTAGATGAAATATATGTTTTATACCAAATCAACCATGCTAGTTACATTTCCGAACTCAGTTTTTGCTGGTTTGAAAATATCTGCAAGCGTCGATAAAATATGTGGTTTAAGTTTGAAAACTGTTTTCAAATATATCTCAAATTTTATATGAAATATATATACGAAATCAAACATGCTAGTTTCATTTATGGACTCAATTTTTGCATTTAGGATGTGAAAATACCTATAAGTATCAATCAAATTTGCGTTTAGTTCTAAAATTTGTTTCCAAAAATATTGATTCAAATTTTACATGAAGTATATGTTTTTATAGCAAATAGATAATGCTTGTTTCATTTCTGGACTCTGTTTTCGCTTTTAAAGGTTTTACTGTCAGTGTCAATCAAATTTGCGATTTTCGTCTGAAAATTATCTCCAAAAATATTCTCTCTAATTTTACATGAAATCTATGTTTTTATACCAAATTAAGCATACTAGTTTTATTTCTGAAATCAGTTTTTGCATTTGAGGTTTTAAAATTTCTGAAAGTGTCAAATAAATGTTCAATTTACGTCTGTCTATAAAAATATTTTTGAAATTTAAATATATATGTTTTTATACAAAATGAAAGATACTGGTTTCATTTTTAGATTCAGGTTTAGCATCTATGGTTTTAGAATTCTCAAAGCTGCAATCACATTTGCGGTTTGCTTCTAGATACTGTCTTCAAAATTATAAAATATCTTTTATATCAAATCGATTATGCTTACTTTATTTCTGTACTCCATTTTGGATAATAAATGGTGTTAGGAGGTGGCAATTGAAATAGTGATGTATGCCTCAAAATGAATTCTGCAAATTTTTTTCAAAAAATCGTTGTATATTAGTTATATAGTAAAAATATACTTTTTTGTATATTTTAGTGTATAATACTTTATTTATTTAAAAAAACAAAACGTATTATAAATTCTTTTAAAAAATAGTATAAGAAAAGGAAACAAGCTGAAAACTAATTGAAAAGAAACCTATGATCAAAAGAAATAAGTAAAAAAAATGTATCTTAACTAAAAGGAAGATCTATCATGTTCTAATGAACTAGGAAGTGGTGTAATGATCTAATATTGGGTGCTTCAAAAAAAATTTTGACCGTGAAAAAGAAGTTCCTCTTTTACAAATGAAAAATCTTTAAATCTATAGCTTTTCATTTAGGATTACAATTATCATTTAATTAAGAATGGTAGGAAATCTGAAAATTTACAATAGATCAGAGTTATCAAAAATTGCACAGATGCCAATATGTGAGAATTTCGTCACTATCAAGATATTTTGTAATTTAAATTAAATTTGTCCATCTTTTTTCTTTTGCGTGAAAGAGAATCTTTTAGATGAAGAAGGTAGACAACTTTTTGTAATTGAACGATGAACATTGCGAATGATTAGTTAGAAAAAACCTTTGAACTGAGATTTGTTGACAAATATTCAGGCCTGATAATAAAATACACGATACTAATAATAAAAAAAGCCTAAGATCATCAAGAAGATTCTTTACAGAATGTTTAGAGAGTGGAAAAAAACTGTTCAAAATAAATCCTTAAAAAAGTTTTATACATTGAAGATAATAAATTTCTAAAGAAAAAAGAGCTACCAAGAGGATAGAATAAATAGCAAAATTACATACTGATGTAATTTTTCAGCACTTGAGAGGACAAAAGCACTAATAGTGTTAAAAGTCGTATACAATTACAATATTTTTGGTATTCCATTTCATTCGTAAAAACATTCTTTACATACAATTCGTCATCACACAAACACTGTAAAATTAAAGTCTTTTTGATTGTTTTCAATTTCCTGTAATATGATTTATTTTCCTATCTTATCTGTATTTGTTTTCTACAATCTTTCATTTTTACTTTTTGTTAGTTACCTTTCTTCTTCTAAACAGATCTCATAAATTTACATAAATAAATTAGATTACTTCAAATGATAATGTCAAATGTTTAAAATTATGCTGAATTAGTTGTCTGAAGTAGGTAATGCGTTTGAAAGTCAGAATAATATTTCTCTTTATATCGAGTTCGTTTTCTTCTGAAACGAGATCAGTTTTGTTGAAAATCAAGGTGCTTTTGAGTTATCAAAGGATGAAAAAATTGAATGGAAAACACAACCTTTTCGATCAAGTGGGCGACACTTTGTATAAAATATAATCAATGTGAAACCTGGATCAACAAAATACACATTTCGGAAATTCAAAATGTCTTTATTTTTTCCTTAAAAAATTTAAAAAAAAATGATTATACCATGGTAGGCCATAAAACTTTTAAAGAAAATTGACTGACTTTAGATGACATAGAATTGAATGCGTTCTTAGGAGTTATAATTTCTAAGAAGTTATAATCTTTGTAGCTCTGAAAATGGACGTCAAATCTTCGTAACCATAATGACAAGACATTGATTTGAAAATATATGTGCAGCTTTCAAGTTCGAATTGGGGTCAATAAGAGAATTATGGGGTGTTGTTGTTGTTTGTTGAATTGACGCAGCTCGTAAGTAAGCTGCACTTGGCTTATCAAAAGAGTTGGGAGCCTTGGGGATCGAACCCCTGACCTTCAACTTTTAAGCTGAGAGGTACACCCTAACAACCATTGAGGCTCAATAATTATGGAGTGTATCGAGTTTAATTTTTGAAAAATTATTTAATTTGCTACTGTTGATGATCAGTTGAAGGCCTTTCGGGGCAAGGCTCCTTTCAGAGAGTATCTTCCTAACACACGTGTAAAATACAGGATAAAATTATGGATTTTATGAGACTCCATTTCAAGCTAAAATTGGAGAAGTTTACTATATCTCGGTAAAAAATTCTATTTACCTCAAAAAGATTTTGCCAAGTCAGTTTGTTTTCGATTTGTACAAAGATTTAAAGAGCTATGATGTCACATTTGATCTTTTTTATTCCTATTCTTTCGCAAAAAAATTTAACTTCGATTGGAAATATGAAAAAAAACAAAGCTCCTTTTTAAAAAATTTTGAATCTTACAAGTAGTTTTTAGTCTTCTTTTATGTTTTTTTCATTATTTCAGGGACTAGAAAAATTGATTTGTAGGTTTCTTTTTACTGATGAGACTACTATTCTTTCTTACTTGCCAAAGAAAAACAAAATTGTTATTATGCAAAGTGCTTTCCATCACGATAAAGAGACTTTGAATAGAGAAGCAAAACATCAGAAAGTAATTAACAACTTTAATAGGAAGCAGTTGACATTTTGATCAAATCGTTTCTTTTTACATTGTGAGCCGAAGAACAAATGGTTTGCCTGTTGCATTCTTTTTACTGAAATAAATGAAAGTTGGAAAAAAATTGACCAAATAAACTAATATTGTTTCTTGGCTACTTAGGTAGGTTCTTGGCTAAGAACACATAGAAAGGCCAAGAGTCCTGTCGAGTCAGATTAGATCAAATTTATATGTAAGAAGAATTCAAGATTGGAGCTCCACTTCCTGTACATTTTTACAAAACAATGATGGAAAACGAAAAAGAGGCAAATGTCATATTTGTAAAAGATCACACAAAAAGTGTGATTCAAAATGTGTAAAATTTCATAAATACATTTGTAAAAATTGTTCATTTTATTTTTTTATATTTAATTAATAAAGTGTTTTTACTTTCAAAAATAATTTATTAAGAAATTTTTTAGTGTAGAACCAGCTTAGTTAACCAGGTTCCATTTGGACCCAAAGAAGGGGGATGATTCTAAATAAATGGGTAACAAGCAGTTTTCACTACCGAATATGGCAATTATCTCAATAGGGCCTTGTTTATTCCAATAGATGATAATGAATCGCTTTCAACTAAGATCGGTTTGAAGCCAGCAATTGGTAATCCTTTCAAAGAATTTTATGTGAATCATAGTGCAATAACAGGTATATGGATAGTTTTAATAGAAACTGCTGAAGACTGTTTCAAAATTGTATGATTAGGTTCTCTTGTTCATTACTTGTCTCGTTAATCGCCACAACTGTTGTTAGACTGCCCAATAAGATAAATCTGTCACGATTTTAATAATAAGCAGATCACTTTGCGCCTTTGAATGAGTGTGTAGAAAATAATTAAACCCTTTTATAAAATGATAATGGACTGAATTAGAATAGTCTTATTAAACAGAAGATAAAACGAAAAATTCCCATTGTAAATAATTCGTAAACAATCATCTGTGCACAATAAAGGTGTAATAGACTCATTTAAAACTCTGTTATTTGATTAACTGGACTAATCCACCTTTAGGAGTACAAAAATCTAAAAAAATGTTTTTTTATTGTAAAGAAAATATACTCCTCACGCCAATAGAGCCAACGCGTTTATAATCCTATTCAAAATAAAAAAAGAATGAATGAATAACCAAATTATTTAATCACAGAGTAAAGGAAGTAAGAGTAAAGAAGACAAAAACATTCAACTTGTGACAGAATCTGTTTATTTATATAACAAAAGTTGTTTTCCATTTTTACAACGAAATTTCTTTGTGGGCTTGGTCTTATTTTCGCTGAAAAGAGAATTTCGTAAATTGAAATTAGTTGTATTGGAATAATCAAATAAATTATCCAGGCAGTGAGAATACCAAAATCTGAGTTATATTAAAAATTTCGTTATAATTATCGTTTAAAAGGTATATTTAAAGCTATTGATTTGAAAATTGGATAAAAAAATATATGTAGCAGAAAATGGAAAAATAAATTCAAACATATTTATCATCCATTATAAATATCAAAGCATAGAAAAATAGCAAAAGTCATCAGTTTAATTTTAGATATTTAACAACCTCTACGGGATAAAACAGTAATTAAAAATAAGTTCGTTAAAATTAATAATAGAAATAAAATAAATATTTATTATCTCGTTAAGATAAATTATCTTGAATTTTCTTCATGTTTATTCCTTTTTCTCTTAATAACTTCATTGATGGTGGTGGATTCAGTAATATTTTTAATCATTGGCCTGAAAATACACGCGTTAATTAGATTATAAGTGTCACAAATAAATCATACTTAATAAAAGAATTTGTCTTGCTATCGTGATGCAATTTTTCTTTGCATTCTACCAGATTATCTCTATTTAACTGTTTTTCTACTTCAAATTTACGATCTTCCTCTCTCCAAGCAGCATTTGCTTGCATTTCTTTAATCTTTTCAGATGACTTTCGTGGCCTACTAAATTTAAAAAAAAGAATAAAAATAAGTGAAAGTTGTATAAAATAAATATACAACTAAATGCGAAAAAACTATACAATTTAAGAGAATCATTTTCCATAAATAGAAGTTAGTACTCACAGTACCCTTTCATAGAAGGTGCAGAGCGGGACTAATTGAAGCGGCAAATATGAATAATAAAATATACGGTTAAACACATACTAGAATACGAGTCGATTGCTAGAAATAAGAGTACACTATTGTTATCGAATCTGATTGAAATCGATTTTGACGATGCTATAAAAAAATTTTTTACAGTAAAATACAAAAATTGTTCATCTAATTGTATACGCTAGAACAGTGGTTCTCAACCTTTTCACTCCAATGGACCTCTTTGATCAATTGTCTGCCTCAAAATTGTATCAAAATTCGCTTTTGAAAAAATTCTATCATATAATCCAGAAAATCTTCAAAATTCTTTCTTACCAGTGTTCTGTCAAGACCACTGGAGACAAACGTAATTTATATACACAGTGGCGTATTAAGGAGGTGGGTCATTTAGCAGTAGCCACCCTTCTTAAAATGAAATATGGATCTGTTATATTTGTTTGCCTTCCAGTTTATTTGAAATAGTTATTTTTGTAAATAGAAATTCAATGTAATAGGAATCACCACCTTACTAGAATATTTTTATGCTATTATATACGGTGTGATTTTTAATCCAAAACAAAAATGCATGAAATTTTAGGATACTGATAATAATCATATCCGTACAATGTAGTTTCTCCGTGATATACTCACACAATAAATGAAATCCACGAAGAGGAAGAATCTACCAAGGACTTCAAAAATACATGAGATTGAAAGTTTAATGATTCATTTTTGGCAAATAAAATCAGATTAAATTTACGAAAATTTTTATATAACTTGTATAATAATGATTACATTTATCGAAAATTTTTGACAATTAAAATTTGGTACTTTCCTGTTATCGCCCCACCACCCATCGCTCTTCTACCACGATAAATATTCTTGTATTGTTTTAACCTAACCTACATTAAACTTACTATATATCATTAATCAAAACCTTTTTCATAGAAAAAAAGCCCATAAATGGAAAATTTAAAGAAATGTGGAACTAATCGAAAGATGCTATCTGGATATTTAGCTGAGTTTCTTTGGCGTCATTCATCTTGGATTATATATGGTGGTAATATGTTTGATGCGATTCTTTTTGATATGATTGAATTTTATCCACCTACAGATTAAAAGATTTTTCACTTGTTTTTTTAATACATTTGTGTACTTTAATACATGTTTTATAACATTTTGGGGTGGTGGGGCGATAACAGGAAAGTACCTAAAATTTTATTAAAAAACTTTGTCGTTCTTGCAAAAATAACATAATGGCCTAAAAAAAAAGAAATGACAAAGATATGGAAATTTTCAAAGAAGATAAAGGTGTAGTGATAAGAATCTCTGTTATAAACAAATTTACAGAAATGCTCAAAGGTACAAAACTAATTTCTCAAATAAGGAGCAAAACCTCTGTTCATTCTTCAAAAGATTTTAAAGTAAGGGAAATCATTTCTTGTCAACTACCACAACATTTCTAAAGGATTTAGTCAAAACAATCGATCTATTAAAAATACGCCATACACTTTGTACACAACTATATCAAAAAATTAGGTACATTTTGTCAGTTTTAAAGTGGAAATATATCATTCTTCCTATACCAAAAAAATAAACAAACAAATAATTCATAACAATTCATAACATTGTAAATATTTAACATTATAAAAAAGGTAAAAAAAGAAAAAAGTGCGTATATATTTTGAATCAAAAAATAAATTTTGTAAAAAAAAGTAAAAATAATAATCATTACTAAAGTGTAAAATCAGAAAGAAAAGATAGAATTTGTGGTTTATATACAAAATACTTTCTAAAATACCGTGAGATCTCGTTTGTCTTTCGAGCAGAGGCGTAACAAAGAGGGGCCCAGACCTCCCTCCCCCTGAGAAAATTAATTAAAATAGAAAAAAAGAAGTTTTCTAAAAAAATTTTTTGTAACAATGTTAGAGAAAGTAGTGTTCTTGACAAGTCTTATATAAAAAAAATAACATTTATGAAATAATCAACTTTATTATCTATTGAAGGAGCTGATATATTAAAATATATCTACCTTATCTCGACAATAACAGGATACTTCAGTTATATTGTAGAGTGTGTGTCTTTTCTGCTCTCAATAGAATTTACACCTCTCATCGTAGATCGATGACTCCCTATAGAGAAGCTAAACGTACACTTTTACATTATGAAACTAGTTCTACTACTTTCGAAATGTTCAAAAAAATATGGCTTAAGGAAGTTATCTATATAAACACTTATTTTATAATTTTTTAGTAAATTAATAATTAATACATTTTTTGCCCCCCCCCCCCCCCCCCCCTGAATTTTTCATGCCCCCCCCCCCCCGATGATTAAAACTGGCTACGCCTCTGCTTTGGAGAAGACAGTTATGGGCAAAATAAACTCAAAAATGATTATATATCAATTAAAAATGAAAGTAGCCATCAATAAATATACTGTTTGTAGTATGTCTGCTTGGAAAAATGAGGGCTCTTTTCTGAGAAGGAATGTGCTTTTCCTTTAGAGGTTGAAGCCTAAAAGAATAAGGATATACAATGGAAATACAATGATATATTCAAATCAAACTCAACTGTACTAGTAGGATTTGAAGATTTTGAAGTAAAAATTTGTTTATAAATATCTTCCAAATCGACACGTTCAAAATTAGTGTAGACCTTTTTTAATTTATTCCATTCGCATGCTATTTTCATATTAAGGAGCTTTTCTTGATCACTGATAGCTTTCCTGTTTTCAGATAAAATTAGATTAGATGTCGCACTCATCGATTTTTGTATTTTCCTCAGTTTAATCGGATTGCTAAGAATTTCTTTCTCATATTCTTTGCGTTTTGAATGTATTAAATTTAAAGGATCTTCAACCAAATTTTCAGCTTCATTAGATTTGTGTTTAAAATTATCGAAAATGCCATCTTAAAAATAAAAAATGATAATGAATTTAGTGACAATTCATAGATCACACAGAAAAATATTCGTGAGTAAGGTTGTAAGGGGCGTGAGTAAAGTTGTAAGGGGGCGTGAGTAAAGTTGGTTAGATACTGGGTTTCGATAACTCAAGGTCTTGGGTTCAATCCCGCAACAAGCCTACTTTATTCATAGTTCGATTCAAGGGGCGCAAGTGTGCCTTCTCGATGAAAACACCACACGGTACCTCTACCTTGTACCTTACTTTTACACAGAAAAATAAGTAACGCGCAAAAAACAGAAAAGTAGTCTATACCTATAAAAAACAGCAGACAACTTGACATTACGAAAATTTATCGAATTTTTTTTGCCAAAATGTGGTATCCGTCAATTCCAGGAATAAAAATAGTAAATATATGTTGAATTTATTGTATTCTATTTTTAAAGGTGATTTACAAATAAAAAATTTTGGAAATATAACATTATTTTATTCTCTTTTAATCGTGATAAAACTAGTCACTTTCATATTCGTATTAAAAATTTGGTGTTTGTAAAATAATAATGGAAGAGAACATTTCAGAAAAAAAATTAAAATGGAAATTACTATACTTTTAACTAGAATCCAAAATGATCGATTATAAATTATATCCGTTTTAATTAGTTTACTTTTCGTTGTGTACAAATCACTCGAATGCCTAAGCTCGTTTGTGTGGTTTTAACTAAAAAAATTTTAATTAAAATTATAAAAAGCTTAAAAATGCATATTCCCTTAAAAATTCAAAATACCTGTCTACTCCAATTTAATAACATAAAAGTAAGAAAATTGAAAAGAGTTTTCCCATAAAACATAAAAAGGAATTTAACGATTATAAAACTTCTTTTGTCTATTATAGACATTTTTTGAAAAAAATAAAAAAAAAATTAAAAATTATTATCCACATAAGCAATGAGAATAGAAAAGGATATTATATCATGTTACTTTGAATAGTGGAACTCTCATTACTTTAACAGTAAATAAGTCCTAGTTTCTTATATAAAAAAGTACCTATATATATATATATGTACTATTTAGTTTTGGGCGTATGAGAAGATCCTTTAACATGCAATAATATGTGAAAGAACTTTATTTTCAACTTGATTTGTGGAAAGAAAAGGCCAATCTCCATTAAATAAAAATGAACGCTCAAAAAGACATATATACTTATACATGTTTACAGTTCAGTTTTATCCTATGATTATTTTGCGATCCCTTATGTTGAAGGTTGGGTAGTCATGGTTGTCACCATGATATGAGTATCTCCATCATAACTAAAGTTATAAGTTTTTTATATTTTATAGCTTTTCGATCAAAAGTTTCATTCTTGCAATCCGCAATGACAATTTTAGAGTCAATTATGCCATTTTAGAAATCAATAGCGTTACTTTTGTAACGTTTTCAACAAATTCACTTTTGCAATCTTTAAAGTTAATATAATTCATAACATATCGAATAGCATTTTTTTCATAACTCAATTCAGTTCTTTACAAGGTTTATCAGTAATAAAAATTTATAAATCTTTTAGACTAAGATTCAAATATTTAGAGATATTGAACATTGAAACTTTATTGTTATGAATGAAGTTAGATATTCAGTGGTAACAAAAACAAAGAGAAAGTGTTCTTGCACGGAAAAACATCTATTTCATACAATTTAATTAAGATAGATTTAAAAGTAAATTAAATTATCTAGAAATATCCTAAAACCACTAGTAGGCAATTTCCCTTCAATACAGAGTGAAGCGACTTTTTTCAGCTCATTTGAAATTTTATTGAAAACTTACAAAAAAACATCCAATTTCCATGTTGTATTGTTTATATTTTTTTTATTGTATATTTTTTGTTCTCCTTGACTTGTTGTATTTGTTTATATTTTTTTTATTGTATATTTTTTGTTCTCCTTGACCCCCAGATAAGTTTAATAAAAATATGAAATCATTTTTTACATTTCGGATTATGAGAAATATATATGAAATTTAGATTTAAAATAATATTTTATTTGTTTATATACTAATACACAACATTCATGAATATCTCAATTTTTTCCTGCCTAGAAATTTAATTGATTCTCCATAACATAACCGATCCCCTTCCGACCTCTATGTAATAATCAACCCCTAGAAAACTCTCATCCACTCAGGGTGTTGATATCGACCACTTCGGGGACCCCTGGCCGAAATCATGCATGGGTGCATATTATACACACCTTTTTATTTTACTAATAAAGTAAGTGGAATTTAAAATTAGCTTTTCCTCGCAATTCTTATATAAACAGACCATTTGATAAGAGGGAGGGAAAAAGGGGGTGCTGAGCCACCCCTCCCATGGGAACTCGCTTAAAGTATATAAATGTATACAGCAAAATCGAAAGTATAAGCTGCATCCCGTATTAGCTGTGGAGATGGAACTTTTTGAGGTGTATAATTTAGTTGTATAAGCTGCGCCATTCGCATTATATTGAATTAAAATTTTACCCTATAGATGGGTTTGATTTTTAAGGCTTATTATACAATTATTTTAATGCTTCATTTTTGGGCGAATTGTATAACTGAATAATTTTTAAATTGAAAGGATACAAAAGTTTTTATTAGACGTTCGATCAGATTCAATAATGGAAAACTTTGTAACAAATTAAGTGATAATTATACATAAATAAAGTAAAAAAAACTTATATTTATTTCCTTGTTCTATCAGGTTTAACCGCACAGTCCTTCTATTTTCTTTTAATATACACATTTATAGTTTTTGTGTGTAGAATTGGGTTAAAATATCTTTAAAATGAATTTTGAATAGCTTTTTTGTTTGTTTTGGTGAAGATAACACCATTCTTAAAGCCTATGAAAAATAAATAGAAATGAACGATTATAATCCAAAATAGTTCAGATTCAAGAATTTGTTGGATTAAAAAAATTGTAATGGTTTTGATTATAGTAACATTATACCAAATTTAGATGAATAAATAAACTTATCCTAAAATGAAAAGGTGTCTAAACTCTATAAGCTGCAGGCAAAAATATAGCATTTTTATACGTATAAGCTGCAGTTTATAATCAGTATTTTACATTACAGTTTTTTATAGTCCAAAAGCCTTAGAATCAGCTTCTCATGTACGAAGATTTTATAACTTATGAATTTAGAAAATTATATTATCGAAAAGTTATTTTTATTTTTTACACTTACATAAAAATTTTGTGTACAGATAATTCAACAATGTATTTTGATCATGAAAACTTACGTTTTCAACTGAAACAACGTAGAGAATTTTTTGATATTGAGGTACATTTATATCAAATTAGTTAATGTCGTCTATTTTTTATGGGATGAAATTGATAAAAAAAAAAAAAAAGAAAGTTACTACGTTCTTGTTACAGCAGTGAAATAATGGATTTTATCTTTTTTAAATGAAAAGTAAAAAACCTCTTGTGAACTTTTGATCAATATCTTCATTATCTTTCTTATCTTTAATTTGTTTTCCTAGTAGAAAGTCTTCATTAGTTGAAACATTTCGCATCCAATCCATTAAAATTGGATAAATAAAAAACGAGCTACAAAAATAAGGATCAATAATAAATAGAGATAACTATGTAAAACTTAACCTACATATAATTCTTGAGTTTCTTATTCAGAAAAAAATTCTAATCAAGCTATTTAAAATTAAAAATATATTTTTTTAGTACAAATAATGTCTACCCGAGACAAATATTTTTTAAAAAATTTTACTATTTTTTAGCATAATTACATTTATCTACAAATTTTAGAACTAAAATATTAAAATTACACAAAAAATTAGAAAAAATGAGCAAATTATTTAATGTTATAAAGCTTTTTCCAATATACGTTTTATTTTTTTGGATATCTAATTAAAATTTAGTAAAAATAATTAATTAAACAAAATTTCTTTATTTATTGATTGTTATTTTCACAACTTGTAAGACACGGGAGAAAAACATCCATTCTCAATACACCATTGTACCAATTTTTTAACTCTAACTACATCTTCACTCTTATCCACTCCACTACTACGCCACTAATCTTCTGTTCTCTTTACTCACAACCGTCTTCTTTACATCCCATTCCTGATCGTTTTGATAACGTATTGACCCAAATAAAAACCACATTAACGAAAGTTTTTTCCTCATTATTTCTACAGACCTAAATGCACGCTAATATTAATGGGATGCAAAACAAAATCTTCGTGGTTTGCAAACCCTCAATTTTCTTTTAGCTGATTCTAACACATCGCCAACTTTTCAACGAAAAGATCTAGACAAAATATATCAATCCCACAATGACATTACCATCATCTCAAATGAAACCATTAAAATCATAAAAAATTGGTAGATTTGTGAAACACCCTCAGCTTCAGACCACTCGTTTATATCTTTCCAAGTCAATCTTAATGTACACAAAAAGATCTAGCACAACCACCCCATTGACAAACACATTTTCTGGACAGCTTTCCTAAAAACCCTACAATCAAAACTATATAATACCGAAATGAAAACCAACACAACATCAGAACTAGAGAAATCAGGCATATCCTTCAAAAAACAGTGACAACTTCTATTCTCATTTCTACTCAAAACAACTCATTTCCATAAACCAAAAACGCCTATTTCTGAAACTCCCACCTGAACAACCTTAAACAACTAAAACGTTACTCAAAAATTATAAGAAAAATAACACACATGATAAATTCAACATCACTTCCAACTGAAAAACTCATACAAAAGTCTTTTCTCTTTTTCTACTTCTGAGCAAAACGAAAACGTCAAAAAATCCCTTTCCCTACTAAAACAAATCCAATTCAAAGCGCAACAATACAAAATTTCCTTTAACCATAATAAATGCTACTTAATTGATTTCACACGCAAAAGAATTAAACCTTTACCCATGCAACTTAACACAACAAACAAATTAAATCTACAGAACCAAGTAAAATATTTTGGGCTCACTTTCCAACCGAACTTAAAATTCTCTACTCACTTCAAAAGCACTTCACAAAAATTAGTCAAAAGCCTTTTCTCTCTTAAAAACGCAATTTCTTACAAATGGGGACTTTCTCCAAAAATCACAAAGTTCATTTATAAAAGTTATATTTTCCTTGTCCCTAAATATGGAATTCTTTCATGGGGCTTAGAGTTGAAAGATCAGACATCCCTTACTCATTTTAACAAAATTCATCTTCTGTGTCTCCTTTCTATCACCAATGCCTATCACACTACACCAACTACAAAACTTGAATTATTGACTAACACGCTACCCCTTCATCTCAATCTAAAGAAAACGCTCCTCAAAAATTAGCTAATAACTTTCTGCTCTACACTCCCACCACATCCTTTCACCAACCTATACACAACCCAAACATCCCAATCACTGCAGTACTACAATTCCTTATTAATTCAGTTTGCTCCTAACAAAACATCTTATCAAGTGCTACCACTTCACCAAATCGAGTTCATCCATCCTTCTTTGTCTCCTCCTTACATCACTAACATCTGTCACCATAGATATCTTGCCCTAAACTCTATAGCTCACCAACTTACAACAAATACTATCAGCTCGTTTTCAATTTTAACTGACGGTTCCAAATCACAACATCGCTCTTCAGCTGCATGGGCATTCTTCCTACAAAACACAAAAAACCCATTCCTTATCCAACACAGAAATCTAGATCCAGAAATCACTGCACCCGAAACAGAAATTCACGCTGTATTACTATCCTGCAACATACTTCTTAATAACATAAGTTCTTTTTCTACCTCCTTCAAATATATCACTTTTTTCACAGACACGCAAAATTTAATAAATGATCTAAAATTTGAAAACAAAATCTCACACTCAACTTATAGTTTAGCAAGCAAACTTATTCACCTATCTAATCACTTTGAATTAAAAATCGTCTAGTGCCCAGCTCATTCCATCTGTTTCGAAAACTACCTTGTCGATTAGGTTGCAAAATCAAGAATTTCCTATTCACAGATCCTACCCCTATTTTCTCTACCCAGCCCTTGTTATGCATACTTCTTCAAATTCAAACTTCACTCAGACTCTTTCTGTCGTTTTAGCTGGTCCGTACATTGAAACACCTATACATATTCTCCTTTATTGTCCAATATTTCATTCTTACCAACACCAACTCCGTGAAAAAAGCCGCTATTTTTTAAAGATATTCCATCCTCTCTACATGATCTTCTACAACACGCATTACTCATAAAACATCTCTCTCTTTTCATAACCACACTCGAACCAATACGCTCTGCAAACCAAACACTCATTCCTCCGCCAAATATCTAATCACAATAAGCCATTATCATCACTAACCCATACATTCTACAAGACAGTCTAGTGTCTACAGCCATGAAAATCTTCCAAATTTTTCTTTTCTATTTCAGAAAGACCCACAAAGACTAAACTTACACTTTGAAGACTAAATTCCAGCAGACTTGCAAGCATATCAGCTCAAGCTGGAAAGTGATTAGAAATCTCCATACCTACCAACCTACCTCTATAATATATTATTATAAAATTACAAAATAATTTTTTGATCTGAAAATATTTTTATTCTAACAAATAGATTTATTAAGATATTTTTAGAATTTGGCAACACTAAGGTTGAATTCATTAAGTAGATGGATGTAGCGTAAATATTGTAAAGAAATACGCGTATATATTATAAAATATTATAAAAGAGGCTTAAAGTAGGTCCAAAATTCAATACTTTTCTCAAAGTAGGATTAATGAAATATGTAGAAAGTTTTAAGTTTTTTTCTTTCTTTACTTGTATTTCTTGTCTGCATAATGTAATTCAGCATCCTGTTCAGATATATATCGGTAGGACTTTTTACCCAAATATACCCACACCCAAATACACACAAATATGTTCTTTATTTACAAATAAGAATTTGAAATTAAAAATAATATTAAATAAATGCTTAAAATAAAAAGATACACGGATATTTAAGTTTGAACGAGAGCTGGTAATAGAGTATTGTTATATATATTTATGTCTCCCATTTTCTTCCTAGGCCACATATTTTAGTAATTAGAGAGAGAGAGAATTTTATTATAAAAAAAGAGAGTTCACAAAAATATTAAAGTGGAGCAAACAATGTGCATATATGTTAATATTTTGAATTAGATTTTTCCAGCTGAATATATAAAAAAAATTTTTTTTTAAAAACCAACAAGTATAGCTTAAAAGTTCACATGGAAAACAAAAGGTAAAGTCTAGATTAGATTATATTTTATATGTACTCAGAAGATGATTTTTTTTTAAATGAAAGTAATGACATGGATACATTTTCAAAGAGATGCACATTATCATTATAAAATTCATTAACTTTTTTTATTAAAGAAATACTTGATCCTTTTAGTCTATAGGTAATTTTTAAAGGTTTATGAGAGTTCCTAGTGTTATGTGAAAGATTTTCCCTATATCTTATCAGTGGCCCGAAAACATTCTGTAAACAACCATTGAAATATTTATAGAGAAATACTCCAACCCTTTGTTTAAAAATATCTTCCACTTTCAATAATTCATTCTGAATAAAAATCTATTTTGTGTTATCAAGCTTACTATTATAAAATACAGTAAAACCTCGTTATCTCGAATTTGAAGGGA
This sequence comes from Nectonema munidae, assembly GCA_030549495.1. Lineage (NCBI taxonomy): Eukaryota > Metazoa > Nematomorpha > Nectonematoida > Nectonematidae > Nectonema > Nectonema munidae. Next base: position 169,538 of record JAUIRK010000786.1, read on the forward strand.
CTAAACAAAAACTTCGAGATATCCAAAATATCAAGAAAACTATTATCAAGTCCATTTTTTGAAAAATAAGTATCGACCGGTATGTCTTTTGTCTGCTTGTTAGATCTAAAGTAACTGCTAAAATAAACAGATCCTGATATCTTTTTAAAGTGCATTTTATTTTAAATCAACGTCAGGAAGTCGGACTCAAGGAAACAGAAAGTCCAAAAAATGGTAGATGATTTGATGAAGGCATAAAAAAATGGAAATCCATGATCATCACACATCGTATGCCTAGTTTTACATCACTTCTCTAAGCAGCTTTGATGATGTTGACATATTACTTTCATTAAGATTTTCATTACAAACTTAATTTATTGAAGAAAAATATGGCAACAATTTTTCCATAAATAAAATTTTAAACACTGAAATTTATTGGGGAGAAGGGGGAGAGGAGCAAAATGGGGTTTTGCCCCCTAGGAAAACATTAGGTGGAGGGGAGGGGGAAAGGGTCCCTGATGTATTGCTGCAATATTGCTAGAGAACATTTATTTTTTATTATTTAGTGTTTTGTTGTAAATGATTATTTACGTATGTAAAAAGTTGGAGATAAACATAGTAAATTTGATGCTTGTAACAATTAAATACTTCGAGATATCCGGGTTATTCAAGATATCAGAGTTCGAGATAACCAAACTTATTTACATGTAATGTATAGGGAAAAAAGTTCGTACCATAAAAGAACTTCGAGATAACCGATACTTCGAGATATCACATGTTCGAGATATCGAAGTTTCACTGTAATTATATTATTTAGAAATAATTTTAATATTTTAAGTTATAAAACAATTTTAATTAAAAAAAAATAGAATATCTATAAAATTAGCTAAATGAACTTTATAAATCTACATATAAAATACTTAATTGCCTAACTTTCTTTATACTTGAGAGTTTTGATAACATGAGCAAACCCAAATAAAAAATTTTAATAAAACTTTTTATAATACGCCAGATTGAAATAATATCAACGGTTTTATTAGTTTTTTAAGAACTGAAAATAATTTTAATATCTCTAAAATGATCGATTTCACATGCCTAATTTGTATTTTCAATATGTATGAAATTTGTATTTTCCTTTTTAATATATCCTACTTCAATTCTTTCTATAACTTAATCTATACATAGATATATTGATAATTTTTTTTACGTCATTTTTTCTTTTGATTCTCTAGTAATTGGTGTTATACATCTACATGGAAGTCAGTGCCCGCGCTAAGCAAAAATTTTAGGGTGGGGCGCTAATTTTTGAACTAAATCTATTTCAAGGCGAAAAGAAAACATATGATGTATTTGTCAAGCCATATCTATACAGATTACATTTTCATGAAAGAAATTATCATGAATGTTAGATGTTTGACATTTTTTTAGGGTAATGAAAAAAATTTTAAGGGAGCTTGAAAATTAGCTGGGGGGCTTGAGAAATAGGGGGGGGGGCTTGTGCCCCAAAATTTAATAGGTAGCGCTTCGTATGAGATATGATTTACTCTAATGCCTATAATGTGATAATGGCGGACCTTGTTTTTCTGTAAAAAAATAAAATCTCTTGCAAAGTATTAATATTTTAATTTAACTTATATATTGTGTTTACCTATAAGAAATTGCTCTACCTAATGTGAACTCTAAATAAGGAAGATAATATTTTCGAATCCAAATACAGCCTCCTCCAATATATCATTAGTAGGGGTAAAGTTTAACTAATGGCAATGTGAACTAATTTAAACCATTAGATCTTAAGAAAACAAGCCAATAATTAAGGCAATATAGGTTACTTTTACTGTAGTCAAATGAGTACAGGGGTCCTAATGTGTTAGAGTCAATCTTACTTAGAGGCAAACCTAGTATTTTCCATTATCCACAATATCATAAAAGGCGATTTTAAATATCTTCAATCTATAACGCTATACTTTAACCTCTATTTCATAAACCATTTTGGAAAAAAATTTAACTTGACCAATCTAGACTCATTATTTCCCATTAAACATAATTATAAAATCCGTGAGACTTCCTATACCAAACTCTTTCAATCTAGCAATCTTACGTTAAACATTCATCTAAAACTGCAAAAATTAGGGTTAAAAAGAACAATAATTCAGTTGAGAAATATTCCTTTAAATTATAATCACATTTAATTATTTTGAAATAGTAGAGCAAAATATGTGTTTACCCTTTTTTCTAATAACATTTGGCCATGAATACCACTCAGTATCTGGAAACCCTATAATCCTGAAAAATTGTTAAATCCCAAATATTCAATAAACGCTGTGTTTTTAATTTTTTACTTCAATTTTTTTTTAGAACTTAGCAACTTTGAGAATTTGATTATTGAACATTTTAACCGAACGCTAATTACTCTTTTGCGGAACCCAAAGTATCTTTGGAACTGCCAGTGTATGCTAATTATTGTCAAATTTTGAAAATGATTTTTAGGGATTTTTTGAATAATTTATTATAGGTATATTTTACGTTTTCTAGTAAGCCATTCAGCAAAGCTAACAGATAATTTCAAAGGCATCATTTTTTACTTTTTAAATCTCAAAATTTTTGTAATCTTTTTGATGAAATGAACAACGTGTCGGCGGGTTCACTTACGACTGCATAGTGTTTGGTGCACGACTTGGTTATTAGATTAGCATAGTATGATAATGTTAAGAATCTAACGATCAGTTTTTCCAATTTTCCATGTGAATAAGCTTGACGATAGTTTCAAACTTCCGCAAATGGTCCTAATCAACTTATTTATGTGCTATTTTTCTTCTCTTGCAATATTTTTTCTGTGTTTAGGTTTGATTACGCATAGATGCTCCCTCAAAGTGAAAAACCTTTCAGAGCAAGTTATGAGTTTTGGATTCGTTCTTTTGAATCAATGCACATGCGACTTAAAACTTTTAATTCACTCATCTGCCCCCGTAACCTCCTTTTTTTGTATTTAAAATATAAAAAAATCATGTATTTTAAAGTTATTTTGTTCTCTACCTCATGATAAAGTCAGAGATTTTTCTCACTTTTTATGATTTTTTAACTTTTATAATGATACCTGCTTTTATGAGCATGAATAACCCCCTTCTTTAAAAAAACTCTTCCTTAATTTAAATCGAATGGGTACTTAGTAACGGTTTGAAGTTTGAACATAACAATATTTATATCCTTTAATGCTTTTCGCTCGAATTCTTTATTTACAATTCGTAAGTATCTATAAGGAACATGGCGTTAGTACTTCACTCAGATAATGTTAAACCTGACTTTTTAAAATGATAACTTTAATTTTTGATTTAGTCATTAGTTATTTTAAACATGTTACAATTATCTCTTAGGTGTAGAGAAAAGGGGAAAATATATAGAGAAAAATTCTCCTAGTACAAATTTAGGGTAATTTTGCACAGTAAATATCTACAATAGTTCTATTATGTTAATTTAGCATTATCAATTCATCGTATCAAAAAAGCGTTATAATTTACTTTAAGATTCAATTAGTGAAGCTAATTTTATCATTTTTCACTTTTTGACCAAGTTTTATTCGTAAAAATTCGATCTACCAAATTTACTTATTTTTTTCAAAGTAATAGTTATTTTACCAAAATTGAGATTCACTTTTGAAAATGAATCAGACTCTAAATAACTTGATGCTTTAGTTTATAACGCAATAATTTTCAGTTGATTATAAACGGGAATCTATTTTTAATCAAATAGGCTTTTATTTTTCAAAGTAGTGTCATATTCGTTTTCATCAAGAAAAATGAACAGATTGTATCAGATTAATTTGTAAAAGCTCTAAACTCATACATTCTTTTGTAATTATAACAGAATTGATAATTAAAATATATATTTTTCCAAAAAAGATGTGCAGAATTATCGTTAGATTAATTGAATTTGGTGAACAAATAGTTTATTCCAAATATAAATTTAATTTATTTAAAAAATGGTAGTTTTAATTTATAAAGTTGTCGACGAAATCTTGTGGACCCCACTTATGTTAGGGAAGGCGCTGGCCAACGCTTGTCCTCCTTGTCGACGTGCCTGTATATAACAATATTTTGTTTGAAGTTGATGTATTTTAAAATGACGTGTGTAAAATTTTTTCATGTTTTTAGTTGATGTGGATAATGATAAAAAGTGTGCGTTGGTCCTCATTAATGTGCTTCCCGATTGTCATAACTCCCAACTAAAAATCTTCAAAGGTTACTCTTTCATTTTAATGATTTAAATGCATTTTATTGAATTGTATTTTATTATAAGATGGCGCTGTAATTCGAGATATTAAGCTTGCATATGTTCCTTTGTATGTTTTTCAGCTGCAAGATTCAACTCTATTTCATGTTGGTAATTCTTTTCTAATGTTTATTTTTTGCCTTCATTTATTGATGCTGTTAATGAAAAGATATCGGGCTCGTTTCGTCAAACAGCATCGCAATTTACCGCAATTTTAAGTTATTCAAAAAATTTCGCTTTTCTCAACTTACAAGCAAAGATAAACAAAACAAATTTTTTCCAAATTGTAATTTGAACCCAGAATCATTCGACTCAGGAGCGCTGAATATTCTGTTGTAAGGATAGAAATACTTTTCTTATTTCTGTTTAGTCCTAATTGTTTCTCTATTATAATTAATGCTAGTTTTTTTGTTTTTTTGTGTTTCTTTTTTTCTATTTGTTTTTTACCTTGATTATTTTATATCAAGTAGAAAAATAGAAGAACATTGACTTTATTGAATAATTAATTCTCTAAAGGGACTTCTACACTTCTTGGTTTTCTTTCTACTTAATAAACGTGTATATTCAATGTTTAGGAATACTTTTTCTTTCGAAGATATTCCTTCAAAAGAGCAGGTTCGATTTGCTACTAAACAACGTTTAGAAGAGCTTCACTTCGATTCTCTTTCTGATATAGTTGTTTCTTGTGCTCTCCTTTTACCCTCTCAACAGCATCTGTTGATTGGAACAGAAAACAGATTAATTCTGCTGATTGATCCGTATACCTTTTGCATTAATAAAGTTGTAAGCATATATCTTTCTTTTCCACGTATGCTTTTTTTGCTGAAATTCATTGAAACTACCATTTTATTGTTATAAAATTATATGAATTTAATCTAATAAGTTTTGTCTAGCTAGAAACAAGATTTAAAAATTACCTTAAACGATTTAATTACTATAAGTAATGCCAAGTAATATATTTATTTATAACTAATATGTATAAACAAGCTTTCCTCATCTTTATTGTTTTCCCTTTTTTTTGAATAATTTAAATCAATTAAAAAAATATATTAAAAAAATCAATATTTTATTTAGCGATATAGCTTCATTTGTAGTAAAACGAAGATCAATCAATCCTAGTGTCAGACTATTTGATATCAATTCAAAGCGTTCTATTAAAAAAGCTGAAATTAAAAACTATTACTCTCCATTATTGATGTACCGAGCACATATTTGCTAACTATCCGATGCTGATCACGTTATAAAAATCGGGTGTTGATGCTAAAACGATGCCTAACTAATGCTGTATCTTAGATATTATTTACAGATAAACCTTAATAATCTGCCAGATTGGCATCCTTTCATGAACGCTTTCAAGCGAAGTCTTAAGGCTATGATGCTCCTGCACAATATAAATCAAAAAGCTCCAGCATTCCAAATTGAAATAATTGAGATGTGAGGTATCTGGGAGAAATGACATTTTTATCAATCAATTCTTGGCGTTGAAATAAACAATAGAAACGAGAATCGTCACACGATAAATCATTACGAAATATTTTTCCATATTTACAAACACGCTGCCACATATTTCTTATCTTTTTTTGATCAAACATGCTCACGAATGATATAGAGACTATGGAGTAATGGGGATGCTTAGAGGTGTATTGTTAACGGCACTTAAGTATCCGATTTATTTGTATTGCTTGCAATCTCACTGGTGGTGATTGAAAAAGCCTCAACTGATTTCAATAAGTTAGACACCACGATATATTATCCGTTAAAAATCTTAAAGTCGATTATGATTGCTATTTTCTTAAGTATTAAAAATTTGCCAACATAAAACGCTTTTTCATATGCATGTGATAGAATGAGTAAAAATATGGAAGTTTGGCAAACTGCCGAAAATATCGCGATGTGGATTAAATAAAATAAGGCGTTCAACCGAGTACCGATGCCCATTCATCGCTACAAAACTATCCATTAAAAAGATTTAATCTCATCTTAATTAAAGTCAATGGCGTCATTATAAAATTTCATTACAGCTCTCTAACTCTTTCCATGGGGCCGAATATTTAGTGATACATTTTCTAAACGATATTCGTTATTGTTGATGAGCCGATTAATTTAGAATCTAGATCGAGAGATCTTTTTTTATCTTTTTTCTTCTCTCATGCTCAGCAGATGAAAAAATGTTTCAGAAAGAAAGTTTTAATTTTAGTTTCAGTAAATGCTTTAGTGAATTCAAGGAATGGATCTAAATCGAGGAAACAAATCACCTCTGATAAAAGATTTCTGAGGATGGAAATATGAAATCAAGATGGAGATAATTATCTATAACCATTTAAAGATGATAGATAAAAGCAGCTTTAAAATATGGCTCTTCTTGTATCACCCTGTTCTGTTAAAAGTGAACCGTTCACTTCTTGTGGTGCTTTTATTAACCAAATCGAAACATAATGGAATTTAAGCCAAACATGGGAGGAATTTATATTTTTTGGAAGTAATGGGTTTATTTGATTATGCTTAATTAAAAATGTTCTGCTTTATTTAAAGTTTCAGTCCCTTTATTTTGTTTTTTATATTATAGGTGAATTAAAATATCTGAAATGTATTTACCTTTAGTTTTATATCACTTATATTATGTCATTCCTTGTTTTGTAGAGTGATTTGTAATTAAAAATGCTTACATATATTTGTATTATTAAAACCTAGCTTTTTAAGTTATAACTTTCAAGATTATCTAATCTCATAACAAATAAGTTGTCCTACAGCTGTGTATTATTCATAAAAGTATAAGAAATCAGAATCGGGTGTTTTACTTATCATCAGAATCGGTTAAAATTTTTTCTAGCTTCATCACTAATTTCAGAAATAAACTTTATTCAGTGATCTATAAAAAATATCATCATATTTCTTTCTTTCTATAAATTAATTAATTTCCTTATTGAGACATATAAGTGGTATATTTCAGTGAATTTGAGTAAATATCTGAATTTTTTTCTCTCATGTGCTTGTTATCTCATAATTTTCTGTCTTATTAGACTCGACTTCCTCACGTAAGTTTCATCTTTTTATCGATCAGCTGTGAAGAAGTTTTGATTGCGTGTCGCTTTGCTTGCCTCAACATCTTGAATATTAAAGATTTTTCCCTGCAATCAACAAATCTTTACATGGATCAAGCAGTGATTGCCATGGCCTCCCTTGAAACCGAATTCTTCATTGCGTCTCTAAATAACTGCATATACTCATACAGTACCAAACAGAAGTCTCTTTCCTTCAAGTATAATCTTAAGTCAAGGATTCTCACAATGGTACCTCTGAAAATTCCCTTTAAATCTTTTGAGGGAGTTTTGGTTTCAGTTATAGCATGCAAAGTTTTTCTATTTGGTCATTCGAAAGAACTTCTTTACTCATTTTCTTATTCTTCGCCCATTTTTTGTATGTGTGTTGGATCTCTAAGTGGGGAAGTCATGCTGACACTTATAAATAAAGGTAACTATTTTTCATTTATTAAACACTTTTTGTCAAATTAATCAAAAAAAAAGAATAAATTTCTAAAAATTATAACCTTAAAAACTCTACTTTTATAAATATTTTCAGAGAATGATATGAAGACATCTAAAAACTCATTACCTTTCAAACTTGTGTATAATTAGGTAGGCACTCATACCCATGAGCGATAAACAACTGCGCGATACACTGCAGAGCGCAAATGATACATTTTAGAGCGATGAGTTCTTTTTATAAAATGTCTTTATCAATAGATTAAATATTGGGAACTATTTGATATAGTTTTATCACTCAAGCTCTGTCGCTTTAACGTATGTCGCTCTATCTTATATCGCTTCAAAGTATCTACACCATTTAGCGATAAGACATTTTCAATAAAGTAATTCTTTGCATAGACATTTTGTCGAAAGGATATTTCGCCATAAAAAACTTGTTAAATAAAGGCATAAAAGGAAAGGGGATATATTTTTTCTTTAAAAATAATAATATAAGAAAAAAAGTATGTTTTTTAGACGTTATATTTAGTGGGTAGGTTTGATAACATTTTAGTAATTTTTGTTTTTTTCTATTTTACCCATCTTTATTTCTTTTTTCAATTTTCATTTAAGTTTTGATAAAGTGAAGTAGAGTATTCTTGGTTTTGACGCTCATTTCCGCCCAACCAACATGTAATTTTTAGTTGTTGCTGGGGCAGTGTCAATTCCAACAAAAACGGGGAAGTAGTGCACATCTATAATAATATATTATATTTACAGGGTGATAGGATTATACGATTTTTTAAGAATTAATTCGCAAATACCCATACTTTTACCACTTACCCCTCAGTACTAAACTTGAAATTGTCTCGCCCGCAGTAAGTTTCATACAAATAACCCGCACCCTCAATTTATGTACGTGTTCTGCAAACCCACACGAGTGGTCGGCCACCATTAAGCCTATGTTATATTTACCGGGTTTATCTTTGATCTTTTTAAGCCTTCATAATATACTCTAAACTGATCTTTTTGATATATATAGCTCCTGAGATTTTCATAGAGAGATTGGTGGTACTAAATATTTGAAATAAAAGTGCAAAGTTTTCATATATTTTATTTCTAAAGCGTGTAAAATGTAATCGTTCGAAAATAAAGAAGCACAATGGCCTCGGCATTATACAATAGAGGACGGTTGTATATGGAATGAGTGTACTTGTATAAGTAGCTGTTTCTTAAACTTAAAAATTCAAATTTAAAATTTATTTTTTATGTAACGTTAGGGGACGTGAGTAAGGTTGGTTAGATATTGGGTTTCGATAACTCAGGGTCTTGGGTTCGATCCCGCAGCAAGCCTACTTTCGTTATAGTTCGATACAAGCGGTGCAGTTGTGCCTTCTCGATGAAAACACGCTACCTTTACCTTCAGGCAAAATTGAATGTAGATGTTGAAATGCTCTAGATTTTAAATGCTTATTAGCCGTATTTTAACCTTTCAGAGCCTTTATACATTTCGAGGGATCAGATTAAAAATATATGGACGAGTTTTTAATATCCCAAACTAAAAATAAAAAGACGATTCCTATGATTTTCGATTCCGATTATCACCCATCACTAATAAATCCATCATATTCTTAAAAGATATGCAAAATTTTAAATGGACGTAAGATCTTTAAATTTCAGCGACTTTGTAAATAAGATATGGTAGTCTACAAAACCATATATACATTTCTTGATTTTGTAGTCTTCCGTTGTCTTGTCAGACCACTAATTACGGATATGTTCCTTATTTCATGAAAGTTAAGTTGATTTACTAAAATCATTAAATAACTTTTCCAAAAGGATTTTGATTCTTGAAACAAAATTTTTTATTTATATCTTTTACTCTTTCACATTTTTTATATAAATTGTAAAAGTGTTTTGAATTTTATATCCTCATTTTAAACCATGAGGATTATATATTTTTTAAGCAAAGTATTTTAAATTTTATTCTTATTCCTTTTTATACCGTTTTTATCATAATATATTCCAAAAGTATTATATTTTTTGTTCTCTTAATCTACATGTTACTAATAAAAAGTCTACTACTACACATTTTTTGAGTAATTTTCTTTATAATTCTTAAATATCATGGCCTCTACTGACTATAACCCGAATTTTAGTAGTTGAAATGTTGAATTATTTAATATTCATTATATAAATTTGCTTGATTGAGTAGTGTCCCTTATGAGAAACACACTAGAATGACGTTTAAAAATATATATTTCATATGTTGCAGACTCTATAGCTAAGTTTGTACAGTCTTTTTATGCTATTCGACCATAAAAACAAAGAGCAATTGCATAAATGATTGATTTATCATTTCATTCAGGCACAAGATTGGAAGACGTAAATTTCGATTATACAACATAAGAAAGTTTTGATGTCTTTTCGTATAAATTGTCATTGTAGTGTTTCGTTGCTTATAGACGACTTCTCTTTTCATGATATTTTTCTATGATCTGGAGGTAGGATAATAAACCATTCCGTATACTGGTTACTTGGTAATAAAGAGCAAATGTCCTAAAATTAGCCTGGATAGAAAATTTAACAGAATTTGATTATTTGGGCCTGCCATATTTTAGAAAATAACCTTCTGAAAGCAGTCAGCCATTTGTGTCAAGCATGAATTGTACGACTGTCAAAGTTAAACTCGGTGTAGTTGTGAGAATCTTCAATACATGTCTTGTCTGCGATGAATACACTCTTTAAGCATTGGTAATAATCGAAAAAAGATTTTTAGTAAAATTTTAAATGGAAAAAACCCTCAAGTTTTGTGCTTTGATAAATTTGTATTTTTAATAAAGGCTTGTGAAACAGGCTGGACCTCAACGATACGAAGGGGACTCCGTCTTCATTTGCATTTTGCATGCGTTCATGTTTTATATTTTAGAAGGAAATCTTATTATTGACTTTTTCAATCGCAAAATAGATCCCAATTTCGTGTCAAAGAAGTCATTGCCTAGTTCAGCTGGATCAAAACAAGTTTCGGCAGAAGACATATTTAAGTCTGACAAGTTTCTCTTTGATATCACTCATGGCCAATCTTGTAAGAAGATGTAGGTATTTGTGTATTTCTTTATATATCTTTCGTATTAAGCCATTCAAGATAACATTCAAACAGAGTTGCAACATATAAAGTATGAAATATCCTCAAATTATTTAAAGCTTCTACAGAATCAAAGTTGTATGAATTCTTCTGTCTCTACTCTTCAAAAAATGAAAAATGATGATTTAAATTTATCCTTTTCTTTTGTATGTGTATCTGAGAATCTCTTCAAGCTTTGCATCAATATTAAGCACACTCTTCTTTTAAACTCTTCAAAAGGCGATTTACTTCTCTTTCTTGAATCTGAGGAGGAAGCCTATTTCAAAACGATGCCCTCTATCATCAACATCACAAAAATCCTTTTTCTTGGCAAAAGTTCTATACATACATTTTCTTCAAATGTAATCAAATCTTCAGATGCTCCTTACAAAGACGTGTACTTAAACGTATATGTTGTGCAGGATAGCAATGATTGCATCATTTCACATTCCCTTCTTAAAGTTCCTTTCGATCAGAAAAAGTGATGCATAACACAAAGGAATGAACAAAAATTATGTTTTTAATAAAAGTACTACACCAAATTCTCAAGTATCATTCTTTTATTTAAGGCAGTGCTGGGTTGTTAGCTATACAGTCCAAAATATTTCCTATATTTCAACATTAACAGAGGAATTCCCTTTTTTATTCTATGTAAAGTACTATACGTTTATATGTAGTAGAAGAGTTCAAATATAATATTCTGTACACATAATATATATAATGTATATCTTCCAAACCCTGAAGAGGTTGGCTTGTGAGACCTCATAATGTTTTTCACTATCTTCAGAAAGCTCAAAATAATAAAGACGTGCGAGAACCCGTATTAATTTTATTCATTATAATCAAATACATATTAATACATTAGTCCAAACATTTCCAGTGTATAATTTGATACCTTTTTATAATGAAGTACGCTCCATGCTTGATTTGATATAGTAAAAATGGGGAGAAGTGAAAGTCATTGTGTTTTTGAATAATCATTCAACTACATATTGCTACCATATACTTAGATTAAAAAGCATTAGAGAAGGCATTTTTAATAATCCCTATGTTATAGTGGTATTATAACCAATTGTTAGTGTTACGCCTAAAAATTTTCGAAGAATATTAATCAAATTTAAATAAAAACAAATTTTTATTCTAAATCAGGCATGCCGATTTACATTCCGAAGTCATATTTTGCAATTAGGTTTGCCAAAATGTCAATCAATTTTGCGGTTTACGTCTGAATATTTTCTCCAATAATATTAATTAAATTTTAAACAAAGTATATTTTTATACCACATCGACCATGCAGTCAACCCAGTTTTAGCAATTATGATTTGGAAATGTCTAAACGTGTCAATCAAATTTGAGGCTTATGTCTGAGAAAGAGTTTTCAAAGTCATATTTTATGTAAAATATTTTTTAAACTAAATTGACCATGCTGCTGCCATTTTTTGGCTAAGTTTTGGCGATTACTGTGAAAAAATGTGTCAAAATGCAAATTGAATTAGTGATGTATGTCTGAAAATTATCTCATAAACGTACTTTCATATTTTAAATAAAATGCTCACTTCATTTCACGATTAAGTATCCTAATTTGGGCGCAATAATGGGCGGAAACAAGTTTGACGTTTCGTGAAAAAATCAAATTTGGAAAAAACTCAATTTTCTCAAAAAACTCGTTTTTGATTGAAAATGACTTAAATTTTTATTGAGGATAAAATTCTCGCTAAAAATATCCTTCAAATTTTAATACAATATCGACCCTACTTATTTTAATAAAAATAAAAGCCCTTTCCCATGGTTTAGCACCGAACTTTCTAATTCAGAAAAAGAATAGCTTTTTATATGCTAAATATAGAAAATCGCACTCTGTTTATGACAAAACGATTTATACACAGTTTTCTAAAACCTATAAAGTTAAAATTGTTTTATTCTAAAAAGTTTTCAAATTCATCGATCAGTTCTTTTTGGAAATCTGTTAATTCTTTTTGAACTCCAATATTAAAACTAAAATATCCCATTTACTCCTGAAGAGCTCATGGAAAGTTTTTTCCAATCATATCATGAATTCTTCATCTAACTATGTAATTCTTTGTAATCATATCGGTGCTAACATTCCATTTAACAAATTTGAATTGTTTCATTTTTCTATATCATATGACGATGTTATTATAGCAGTTGCTTCTATTTCAAATATAAAATGTTGTGAACCTGATGATATTTCTATTTCAATTATCTCTAAATTAATCTTATGGCATACTCAGTGATTTTTCATATTTTTAATATCTTTATATCTTCTCTTATTTTTCCATCATCCCTTAAGCTTAACAAAGTCTTGACTATTTTAAAACCTAATAAAAAGTTTGGTGACATCATCTCCTATATTGGTGTAAAGACCAATAAGTACTACTTCATGCTTTTCTAAAATATTAGTCTTATCTAAATGTATTGTTTCGCAAGACAGAATTGGGAGTTTTACTCCAATACATTTTTGAATTGCAGATTTAGCCTACTAACATATACAAACCCTATATTCAAATTATCACGTATATTTCTATAACAGCCTTAATTTTTCTCAGAAAAATTTTTTTATAAAAAAAGATAAAAAATTTCATTAAAAACGCTTTATTTTAGATTAAAATTAAGAAAAAATGAAATTAGTTAAAAACAAAGCATTACAATTTTCAATGATAATAAAAAAATATGAAGATATGAGATATTATTTGTCATATTTTTCACACAAATAAATTGTATGCGATTTACAGACTGATTTGTTGCATTTAGAACACTTTATTGTGGTTTTTTTTCTAGGTTTGCAAGCGGAAACATAACAATATCCTCGTGTAGAAGTAGATGGTTGAATTGAATCTTGCTCAATTCCATAGAAACTTATTAGATCTCTTGTAAGACGGTGTGTAAAGGGATCATTGCACCTTGCTCGCATTGATAGTTCACTTAACTTCAACGATAAATCTCTGATGAAGTACTTTCTCCCACTTTTGCGAGTTGAAGGAAAAAATTCTGGATAATTGTACTTTTGTATAATCCAGCTATTGTGAGCTACAATGTCCAGATAATTACAAAATATCAGAAAAGGCCATCTTCGTGAGGGTTTATATATGTTGTGAACTCTCTCAGCATTCTATTACTAACATCTACACCTGATTTATATTTGTTATATTTTATCAATGTCTCAGGCTTATGTTTTTCACCTATCTAATTTATCATACTCAAGTGCTGTGAGGACAAAACATACAACTTTAAAATTCTTAGTGGCGTGTTTTGTAATACTCAGTTAAACTACTTTAAGTCTTTTAAAATACTGAGGTCTAATAACTAGAGGCATGAATCTGCGGTTAGCTCTTACGGTTCCATAATTATTTAATTTTGCCCATTTACAAAGATTGTGTGAAGTAAAAAACGATCAGTAAAAATTCCAGAACCATGAGGCAGTTCTGCTTGTGTTGCAAGTCTTTTCACAATTTCTTCCGAAGCAAAATAGCGTTTGTCTATCAACCCTGTAACATAAATTTGAGGTGCTAAAATGTAATAGTTACGAGCATCATTGCAATGGTAACATTTGATTCCATAATGCCCAGGTTTGGATCGATCGTAAATTTTCAAAGAAGATTTGCCGCGAAACTTTATAAGTTGCTCATCTATGGTAACATATTCATGAGGAGTGGAATACTTATGTCAGCTTTGAAAAAAATGATCATGTAGGATTCGAATTGGGGACAACTTATCGTTGAGATTTCTTTCCCTCCTGACATCAAAGCGGATGAGAACATATCTCAATTCATCACAGCTTTGAGAAAATGCTCTCCGATTTTTTGTGAAAATAGATACTTTATCTCAAGGCGTTTATTTTTAGCTTGACCAATGAAAAAAAGAGTAGAAAAATACGCGAACAAATCACAAATTGAAAACTTATCATAACAGTATTTCAAATTTTGCTAATGATTAATTTCACTTCTACAAAATAAAAAAAGTCTATTAGCAGTTTTTTATTTATGAGTCAAAAAATTACTGACTCAAATCATTTATTTTTTAAAATTTTGAAGGTGGAAGGTCATAAAAGTTATAAGCACGATATATAATCAATACGATTTTTATCCATTTTAATATCTTCATTAGGGAGGATCGCAGCCGAAATGGTAGTAGAGGCCACCAACTTGCGAAGTTGGGGAAAAATTAATATTTGTGCATTTTAACACGAGAAGTTCTAATTTTAATTTTTAACTATTAAATTAGATAAAGCTCAATTAAAGCAACAATTAGTCTCTTATTTGTTATTTTAAAAACTTTTATGAAAAAGCCTATTTAAGTTTTTTGAATTTGTGGATATTATATAATTGTAAATCGATTTTAAATTGCAAATTTTTCATTAAAAATAAGATAAATAATAGCCAAGGTAAAATTATATATAATACATATATAAATGTATATTGTATATGGTTGATACATGATTGTAGAGAGAGACGCACATTCAGAAGGACGACATGGTTTTGCAAAATGGATTTCACACCCCCAATAAAATTTTTAAGGGCAGATGTACGTCCCTAATTTTTTGGCAAAATTATGGTAAAACAAGGTATAGGAATTATGATCGGAATCGGTGAATGGCAAATATAATATATCGGCAAAATGTGGAATCGCTACATCCCTAATCTTATTTCAACATTCAGAATTAGGTTAGATACAAATGAAAGAGAAAATTAAATAAACTTGCAAAAAAACTTCATTCATTTTTGTTTTAGTGCAGCGAAATATGTAACAAATAATCTCTTGAGTGAAAAATAGTTTGAAAATATCCAAGGAACTCCAACGATTTCTAATATTTTGTGAAAATGGTCTGCCATATGTTGAGGATAAAGGTTCCCATTGAAAAATGGTACCATCCGGAGCAACAAGACTATCAGAAACACTAAAAGTTTCATCCGAAGATTGAGAATCCTCATATACATATGTTGCGGTTTCAGAATCATGAGAGTATGTATAAGAAGAAATGCTCAACTCGGAAGAAGAGAAACAACCGAAGATGGAAGACACTATAATGAACAAGTTTTCGAATTTATGATATGAATACGCTTTTCATAGAAAAATGCTTCAAGGCCAGATAATTTGTAAACAGATATGAGGGTGGCTCGTCTGTTTACAGTAAGGAAAAATATCAATGAAAATTGTTTCAAGGTCACAAGAATAATAGAAATAAATACTGATCTGATGATTATTTATATACTTCTAATATAATTTTGACGACAACTTACCTGTACGCATTTCTACAAACAAATAAATCATGCATAAAAGAAGCTTCTAGTGATATAAAGAATTTTTAGTTTCCTGGGCTTTTCAACCGGCGTCCACATAATAATTCAGGGGTCCATATGCGAAATATTATAATTTGGATGTGCTCAATGATATTTTGATGGTAAAATGAAGAAAACCAGCTCATAACCATTTTTATTTAAAAAAAGTAAATTTTTCACTATAATTATTATAAAAATTGAATTAAAATTGATTTGCTTTCATTTCAATATGAATTCTAATTATATATTATTTTCTTTATCAAAAACTTGAAAATTTTATTAGTGAAAAATATTAAAATAAAATATTTTTTATCTCTAATTTTTATGAGGGGTAAACTCATAAAAAAAAAAGGAGAGAAAAGGGACCCATGGATAAAAAAGGTTGAGAACCAATGGTTTGGACCAGCGTTTTTCAAACTGTGGGTCCCTACTCTTCAGTGGGTCGCGTGAAAAATAAAATGGGGCGTGACAAAAAAGATGCAGAATAAATGAATCTAGTGAACAGAGTTTGTCTTTTTACACCTAAGTATTATGGGTAGCGATGCAAACTGTGGTTCTTGCTATGGGTCGCAATAAAATAAGTTTGAAAAACGCTGGTTTAGACAATGAATTCTTTCCATTTTTATGTAGTTGTACTTTTTCAAATTTATTTTCATAGATGGCGTTAAAATCAAAATATATTTTAGCGTTTCTAAAGGATTAAACAGTTGTTTAGTAAGAAATAGAAAGTGAATATCTTGAAATATAGCATAATAGTAATAAAATCGAGAATATTGTCCTTTTATATTAAATTTTCATTTTGGGAGTTTTACGGCATATATCCGTCTTTCGCGTATGCAAAAAATCATCCGTCTTGCGAAGGTCACAAGATACTCTTTTTACTCTTGTACCTCAAATTTCCAAATCTTTTTTTAATAGTCAAGCTAGATTAACCATTTTTTAGACTTTAAAAAAGATTTTAATTCAGTTGATCACAAGCTGTTATTCTATAAACTTTATCGATATTGGAATATGCATTCTCTTCTTGATTGGATTTCTTTATTTTCGTCCAAATTATGTTTACTATCACAGTTCTTCTCTCATTCAAAATGTCAATTTAGCTGTCCCTCAAGGATCAATACTTGAAAATTATTTGTATTAATTATATCATTAATTATAAATCTTCCTTTTTTAATTTTATTCTTTATACTGGGGATATTTGGATAAATGATCCTGAAAATTTTATGTTTTTAAGTTTGCTAAAGTTAATGTTCTTTTAAAATCGATTGGTGATTGGTCACTTAAAGACTTCACTTAAATGTTTCAAAATGTTGCTACATGTTTTTTACTAATAAAAGTGTTGAAAGTATTTGTCACCTGGAAATTAATGGCCAAACTTTATATCAGATTTTCCAAGTCCGGTATTTGGGGTTGTCTTGATAGTCAACTTATATGGAAAAGTCATGTATCACACGTTATTAACAAATTGTCTTGTCTATATGGAATTTTGATTAAGTATAGCTTATACTTTGAAATAAGTCACGTTTTATGCTTTTTTAATGCTCCCGTTTACCCTTATTTATTGTATGCTAACTTTCTTCGGCACAACTCTTATAAACATCTAAACATGATCGAGTCATTATTAAAGAAATTTCTCAAATTGCTTTCAAAAATGATAAAATGGATGCTTTAATTTCTTGTAACACCTGTCCATACTCATTTTACTATAGATCTAATGATGCCCTACATATGCTATACGTCAAACGTAAAACTACATTCAGTAAAGTTTTTGTTGACCACATAAACGCCTTTAATTTATTTAAATTTTATTTAAAGAATTCTACCTACCTGTCATTCAAAAAAAGCTAAAATTGAAGATAGGATTGAAGCTTGAATATTTTGTGCCATTTTTTTTATTTAACTATAAGAAGAAGAAGTTTATTTGAAACAAAACATGAGTGACGCAATGATTACATAATGTATTAATGATTATAATTTAAGTGAGTGGAATCAAACTCCATCAAAGCTCTTTGAATTAAAAAAAAAGTTGAAAAATAACTCGAAATATAGAAAAATCAAAATGTGACACATTAAAATTTCCATAACAAAAAGACACACAACAATAATAAAAAATATATATAAAAAAAAAGAAAACTGTGCAATCCAAAAGGCCTATGACCCGCTTAAATGATATTGCCACAAAGAAAAAAATTATACAATGTTAGATAATTCATAATATTCAAATTAGGATTAGAAGATTTTATAGTTGCAAAAAAAAGCATTTGTTCACTAATAAAAATATACATAAAATTTCACAATAAGCAGTTCGAACCATAAGAATCCAATTGGATTGAAAATTTACAAGAAAAACAGTTACTTAGAGGTCATTTAACTTTATAATTTTCAATGTATCTTTCTTTGATTTTTTTCTTAAATTCGCATATACTAAAACTTAGGTAATTGACTAGATACAAATTTTTATTGTTCCAAAACTCAGCCAATTTAAATTTGATAGTTTGATATTTCAATCTTTTATAATACGGGAGAATGGTGTTCAATTTATATCGTAAATCATATCTATCTTTCATTGGGTTAAAATCTAAAACATCTAAAAATGTATCAAAAAGCTGATTGTGGAAAAACATAATCGAATGATGTATAAATCATCTCAGGATGAGTACCATTGTATCCAGGATGAAGAGAGGAATCGAATGATTTATAAATCATTTCTAGATGACATACTTAAAAAAATGTAGTTTTTAGAACAAAATTGTGACAAAGATAAAAAAAAACTAAGAATTGAACGAAATTTTATTGTTTCAAAAATTTATATTAGTTTTTTTTTATTAATTTTTTGCTCTAATCTTTGAAAATGGCCATTATTCCCAAATTGCGCAAATTCTCGAATTGCGCATGACACGTTTGTTTACAATACAAGCGATGTGACAGCCCCATTTTAGTTTATTGTCAATGACAACACCTAGTATTTCAAAAGATTCAGTGCATTTCAACATGAAATTATCGAGTTTAATTTTAGTTTCACTCTTACTTGTCAATAGCATCGCTTGATATTTATTGAAATTTACTTTCATACTGTTTACGGAACACTAATTAAAAACTCCATATAATTGATCATTAAAGTAATTGAGACTAATAGTTTCATCATCCAAAGAAAAAGGCATATTTATTGTAAGATCATCAGCAAACGTGAAAAAGACAGTTTTTCATTAGATCAGTACAGATCATTTGAAAATAATAAAAAGAGCAATGGGCCCAAAATAGAACCCTGAGGAACACCTGAAGCAACATCTATTTTTTTAGAAAATGAACTATCAAAAACAACTTGTTGTTGACGATCTTTTAAATACGACACGATGAGGAATAATGACTGATATAGAAAACCATACGAACTTAGTTTTTGAATGAGAAGATTATGTGGAATCATATCAAAAGTTTTAGTAAAGTCAATAAAGACTGTTAAAACACCAACACCGGGTTGAAGTTTATCAAGAATTTCATTAATAAAGAGACATAACAATAGCTGAGTGTTGTGCTTTTCTCTAAAACCAAACTGTAATTTGTAAAGCAGATTATTTAAAGTGAAGTAATTGATTATTTGTTTATATAACAGTTTCTCAAACACCCCCAAGAAGGCGGGTACAATTGATATGGGACGGTAATTGTTAGGGTCAAGCTTATCACCTTTTTTGAAAATGGGAGAAACTTTAAAGAGCTTAAAAACTTTAGGATAAACTCCGAACTCTAAGCAAGAATTAAACCCTAACTTAACAATGTAGTTGATAGCCAATTTTACATACTTCATAGAAAAACCGTAGATATCCGCGCAATTTTTGTTCTCAAAAGAGTTGACAACTAGTAAAACATCTTGCATTGATATCTTATGAAAATTGAAGTAATGGTTTTTAGCAAAGCTGAAGGTGGGTGGATTGAAATCGTGAGTATCATTCATAACATTGGTAAATTTATCATTAAATATATTTGAAATATGAGTAGTATCCTGAATCAAATTTCCTTATTTTAGTTGACTTATTCAAACAATAATTCAATTTTTTCCAAACAAGTAATAATACTTATTTTCAGCTTTTTGGACAATTGATTTCTGATATACAAGTAGTTTTTCCTTAAATTATCATTTGTAGATTTCTTCATTTTCAAAAAAATTTTATTTCTAAGTTTTAACATTTCTAGAAGTTCTTTGTTTATCCAAGACTTCAAACCATTTTTATAATACAGATAAGAATTTTTCTTAAATGTAACTAATTTATAGCTTGAATTTAGAAAACTTGTTAATTTGTTATGGAGCATTTGAAAGAAGATATTAGGTTAATCAGACAAACTAATTAAATAGTTATGCCAATCAAACACTTTAATAGACTTTATAAAAAAAGTTTTGTCAAACAGTTTTTTGAACAAAGTACTATTATTTTTAAAAGTAAAGTTCAATGATGTCAAAACTGGCAAGTGATCTGAAACATGGAAATTAAGGTTGAATGATAGACAGGAATCAAAATTAGTAGAAATATAAATGTTGTCTAACAGTGACTCACTAATAAAACGAGTGTACTTGGTAATTGTTGGCTTGAAATGGTTAGATAACAAAATTTCAAAAAATCGTTTGGTAGAAGTATTATTTGACAAATTAAACAGGTCAAAATTAAAATCCCCAACGAAGAAAGTAGACTTAAAATCATAGGGATAGTGATACAAAAAAGATTCAAACTGCTCAATGAGTTGGGAATCATTTGTAGGTCTCCGATATATATTATTTATACTTAATGTCTCCGAGGATTCAAATTAGTATTGTAAGAACCTCAAAATATTCACTATCTAAAAAGTGGTTGCAAATTTCAAAATCCAAATTTTTATTAATGTAGATTGCTAATCCTGAATGAGAATTTCACGAAGGAGGTGAGAATACTAAGTAGTAGCCATCAATATTAAAAACATTAAAATTATTTTCAGTGATCCAAGTTTCTTGTAAACAGATTAATTCGGGTAGACATTGGTTTTGAAGAAAAAAATATCAAGAAAACCCAAAAGAGAACCATACTTGGCTCCAAGGGCGTATAGATTTATATCCCTCGGGTTTAAAAAAATTACATATAAATAATTTTAAATAAATGAAACAAAATACAAGAAAATAATATTTATCAAGTTTTTTTAAATATTTTTTCTTTGGTAATTTTCTCCCTTGGTCCAATACGAATTTTAAATGGCTTTACTAAAATTTCTTCTAAAATCAGTTTTTCTTGTTTTTTTATATTCCTTTAGATTACTATAAACTAGTTTTATCTTGATGTCCCAAAATAAAAAATTTAAAACATCAAAAATTACTTCATATTTTAATTATCATGAAAAAACACGTGAAAATGAAGAGATTCAGATATCTGAAATTGGAACAAATAATACAGGCAATACATTTATTACTGGGCGTGAGAAAATTTTGAACACGCTTGATTCCAATGATGATGTATCTTTTGATAATTGGCAGACTCCAAATCATCGATCTAGTTCTTCTATTCCTACAAAAGTGACTCAAACTCAAAAAATATATTTCCAAGAAAAAACGCCTGGATTCATTATGAACCCGCTTTAAAAAAGGTACCTTGTTTCTACTGTGCACAAGCAGAAAAATTAGGTACCTTGAAAATGGCAAGAAACAAAGAACCTGCCTTTCAGAAGGCTTTAATAATTGGAAAAAGGCATTATCTAGATTCGAAAGCCATCAAGCTTCTCAATGTCACAGAACTGCAATGGCATTGATTTCTTTGAAACCTCAGGAAAAAATAAATATCATAATGGATGCTAATCGATATCAACAACAGAAGACGGTTTGGAATTCTCTGATAGATATTTTCAAGAGTTTGCATTTCCTATTGCGCCAAGGTCTAGCATTTCGAGGACACACTGCAAAAGAAGGAAACTTCTATCAATTATTAAAACTTTTTCAAGAAAAAAATGATGAAGTACTCAAAGGATATTTAAAAAAATCAATTAGTTTCACAGATTCATGTAGAAATAAAACAAATATTCAGTAATAATATTGTTAGAACTATTTCTGCAGAAGTTGCAAAAGATGGGCCTTTTGGAGTTATGGTTGACGGAACGCAAGATCAATGGAATGGAACAAGAAGTTGTCTGTTTTCGGCATGTCGATGAAAACCTAGAAATTTATGAAAAGTTTGTTGGACTGTATGAGCTTCATAGTACATCAGGAGAAATGATTTCAAAGATGGTTTTTGATGTTATCACTCGCCTTTCACTGTCAAATGCCAATTTGAGAGCTCAGACGTATGATGGGTAAGTACAAAGGATGTCAACCAAAAGTTAAAGAGTTACAACCCCTTGCTTTGAACTTTCACTGTGCATCACTTATATCTAATCTGATCGTGCAACATGCAACTTCTGCTAACATTAATATTCGAGATGCCATACAATTGGTTCATGAACTGGGTGTTATATATAAAATTCAAGGTAATTTAAAATTTTTAGAAAATATACTTTTATATGTTATCTTCATTTTTCAATTGCTAAGTATATTATTATTATTATTATATCTAGAATCTCTTTAACGCCATTGCATACGATAGCTTTTCTGATAATCAACCTGTAAACTTTTCTACACTTCGTCCCCTCTGTCCAACTCGTTGGCTCTGTAGGTTGCCTGTAATTTTATCTGTAAAAACAACTATGAAAGTGTTCTTCAAAGTTTAAGTGAACTGGCTTCATCAAATACTTTCGATTCTAAAGTAGTAAAAGCTAATGGTCTTCTTGATCGTTTTTCAAAAGCAAAAACATTACTTAGCCTAGAGATGGTGATCAAACCAATTACTGCACTTGAACAGCTGAATCGATCTTATCAATCTCGCCATGCTGTTGTTTCACATAAGCTTCTAAAAACATTGATTGAAAATAAAATGTTTTTTTGACAGGTATGCTGCAAGCAGTCAAGATAACAATCGAACAAATGTTAGCTTAGCGAACTGATGAGAAATTTCATGAATTGTATGAGATGACAGTATTGAAAGTAAATGAGCTTGGCTTGAAATCGCTAGCTGTTCCAAGAAAAAAGAGACTAGAGCAATTAAAAGCGGCTGTTGAAGTGGCTAAAGAAATCAATCCAGAAGAACATTTTAGAGGGCAATACTTTGCGTTTATTGACTCAATTGTTTTAAAAATGAAAAAAATGTATGATTTAACACAGCATGATCTTACAATTTACAAAGTTCTCGAAGATATACTAATTTCGGGCAAAATTATCAATGAAAAATTAGTGAAAAGATATCCAGAGCTGCAAAAAGATGCGCTAGAAGTACAGCTGGCTATGTTTCAACAAACGACTAAAGCAAATTGCTTACAGCAAGTCAAAAGCATGACACCAGAAGTCCGGAGACTCTTTCCACAAGTAGCTACGCTCATGAAGTTGCTTTTGGTATGCCCAGTTACATCTACCGAATGCGAACTCAGCTTTTCTAAGAAGACTGAAAACATGGCTGAGAAGTACTATGAGTCAGAAAAGGCTCAACGCAGTAGCCATCTGTAACAGCCACCATGTTCTTTTTAGATAATGCGTCCCTTGAATCTCATGTCAAAGAGTTTGCTAGCAGATATGAAAAATGAAGTGAGACATTTGGCCTCTAAAAATTTTTCCAGTTATTTATCAAACTTTTTTCATATATGACTTTATTTTTAATTGATAAATCTTTTTAGTTTTTTAATAAAGTTGTAAAAAGTATGCGTTAATCCATATTACACGCCGCTCCAAAGCTAGCTATGATTGCCAGTCACGCCCAATGCAATAATCCATATAGCATCCCCCTAGGTATGATTACCTGTCTACGCCTCTGCTTGACTCTAAGAGATTGAATATTGAGACTTATCAAGTTGAAGTTATATAAATTCAAATTTTCATCCATGTCAGAAAAGTTAGATGGAAAAAAATTTTTGAAAAGTAGGGGATCATTAAAATAAACAAAATCAAAGAGATCAACAATATTATTACAATCAATAGGCAGAAGCCACAATTATAGCAGTTACTTCTATTTCAAATATAAAATGCTGTGAACCTGATGATATTTCTATGTCAATTATCGCTAAATTAATCTTATGGCATACTCAGTGAAGATCTACTGATTTCCAATGAACTAGAAAAAGGTGTAAAAATATAGTATTGGAATTTTCAAAAAAGATCTTGACCGTGAAGAAGAAGCTCCTCCCTTGTTAATCAAAAATGTTAAAGTTAATATTTCAATCATCAATTCACTAAAAAAGTAATGGGAAAATTTCCAAACAGTTAGCGTTGCCATAACTATCACAGATACCAATATGTGAAGGTATAGTTTTTCTAAAATAGAAAAACTATAGAAAAGAAGATATAGTGTTCCTTCGTTATGAAAGTGAGAGTCTTTTAGATGATAACGGTGGAAAACTTTTTGTAATTGAAAAAAGAAGATTATGAATGATTTCATGAAGAAGACGGTTTTGTGAGAGTAACACCCAGTAATATTTTTAACCTGCCATTTTATAAAATTGCTGAATAAATTATTTATCACTAAATATATTATATAACCCATCTATGGGGTTATTATTGAAAAATTTTTCAATTCAGCTTTTATATGAGCGTTTAGCAAACATGATCTCATGTCCCCTTGAGGTGAATAAAATCATTATTTTATCCATTAGGAAAAATTTATAAAACTCAATGTAGAGTCGAATTAACTTAAGCATTATAATCACAGTGGAAATTTAGTATTAATTACCTGTGTATATTCTGAAACACTGCCATGGTGAAATAGAAAGCAGTCGATTTTCAAAATGGCGCGAAAATTCTTCAAAAATGAAGAAAAAAATATCTGAACACAAATTATCCAGAAATAAACAGTAACTGTAATTTAAAACAAGAGTGACAAAAATATTATCAGAATCAAATTGGGTATGTCGATCTACGGTGTGTGGATACGCTTACTTTAAAATATTGAGAAAATGTTTGATGTTAAGTTACCTGTGAAAGCTAATTTACTGGCAGGTGAAATATTTTTTTCATGAAAAATAAATGACATCATCAGATTTGCAATCAATATTTTATAATTTTGGAAAAGAGACTCCCCACTGTCACTGAGGAAATAAAAATAGGTGGTCATGAATAGGGTTAAGATTATTCAAAAGACACGTGTCTTATAAACGGGCGTGTACTATACTATGGAAGTCACGGTAATTTATTTAGAGTTTTTAGCGAAAATGTTTAGTTATGTCAAATAACGTAAAAATCTATATATCAAAAGGACTATGCAGTTTCATTGGTGGATGTAATGAATGCTAATAAATCATCGTGAAGTAATACAATTAATATACAAAATCATTATATAACATTTATTTACTTTTATCCCTTGAGATGGGAGAAGTGAAATAGAGTGTGTGTTGTAATCAATAAAAGATTCTTGAGGCAAATATGTTCGCATGAATTGAGACGTATAACAAATGACTCCATGCTCTTAGCCAACGTTTCCTCGATGAGAAGTTTATGGTTCGTAGCATAACAACTTTATCATCCATTTTAAGAAAATTGAAGCCACTGCAAAAGTAATTTTTTGTATCACATAACCTTTTCTTTATTTCCTTTTAACAAGTTTTGCAATTCCAGTGTGTAGATCGCTTTTACTCACAGAAAAGTTGAGTAAGCAGTCATATTTAGAAAAAGGCGCTATCTGATTTAGGAAAAAATGATTTTCAAACACTTTTTTATTTATTAGTTATAGCAATATAATTTTGTAACGTTCTTCAGCGAGCCTCAACGCTTCTAGGGTGCATCTCTCAGCTTAAAAGTTGAAGGTCAGATGTTCGATTCCCAAGAAAAACAAAATCGCAAAACTGGGATTAGTGCTTGATATAAAAGGAGATATTTTGTGTTTTAATTAACCTTCATAATAAAGATTAATTATTTTTATTTATAAAAAAACAATACCAAATAGAAAAAACAAAAATGATATAGTATTGTAATAATTTCACTACATACCTTATGATCTAATTCAGGCAATAGATCGTTGGCATGTGAAAACTTGAAAAAGGACAGTATTTTATCTTGGTTATTCTTTCGTCTAATAAAGTATTTATGAAGAAGAACTACTAATACCCTGCATAAATGCCGATGATTCGCATAATTTCATTCACTCAGTATATTTTGGATTGATTAGATTTCTTGATTTAGGATCTTGCATACATACCACCATTCTTTCCAAATAAAGCATCCAAAATGGGAAAGTAAAGAGTAGGCTATTTTGGCGAATGTGAATGACGATATTTATAGGTATGATTGGAACGCGCCCGTACATCCCATTCTGATGTGTACAACGACATACGCATAGGAGAAATTTCTTAACACTAGAAAAGCCAAGGCGTTGCATAGAAGCGATTTTTAATTAGAATTATTTTCAAGGCACAAGGTTTTCAGATATTAAATATTTTTGAGCATTTTAAGTTAAATTTAATAGATGCTCCACACCGCTTTTATAGAGCCTCTGAAATAATAAGGTATAGAAAAGGTAAAGGTACCGTGGGGTGTTTTCATCGAGAAGGCACACTTGCGCCGCTTGTATCGAACTATGAGAAAGTAGGCTTTATACGGAATCGAAACCAAGACCTTGAGTTATATAAAACACAGAATTATTTAATTTTTTTAAATAAAAAAGTTTTGCATCTATTTTATAGCAAAATTTAAAAATTGTTTTATTTTTGTTTTTCTTAACTTTTATGTTGATGTCGTATAAACCCCAATTGCTTTTAGGTACAAAAAAGTTGGCTTTCTTTGTGTTAATTATTTTTCAAACTCCTTAATTTTGGTTCACACTTTATATCTTATGCCAGACTAAAGGTGGGGAATCAAAATTTAAATGTCTGTTTCCCAACTTTTCCCACTTTGGCGACACTAAGTCAAAGACACCAAAAGATCGCTTAGTTGCCGTTTTTAAAGAACCGCCTTTATTGTTTAAATAAAATGTCCTAACCCTGATCACACGAAAGGTCCACTTATCGACGAAATCTTCTTCAATTGAAAGGTTTAAAGTTGAAAAGAAAATCTGGTCCTACGGCTCACTATTCAGCTGACTCCACAAATGTCAAAGGACATTACTTGATAGCTGTCTCAAGAAATGAACAGAGGAAGAGTATGGCATGCAAAAATAACTCTCTCTGCTACGCTTATCATTAATGTTTTTTATGTTTTTCACCTATATAAAAATAAGGTGTCATTTTTATACCTTCACCTATGTATTTCTGCCAATGCTTCACACGTGGACCTCAAATTGTTGTTATCTTAATAAAAACCTTTCTTAAATTTTTCAGTTGAAATTTATTTGTTTTAATTAGGAGAGTCAAAATATGTTGTCTTCATTTATTATAAAAAGGATAAATAGGTTCGGCAAATAAACGCTATATGAATCATAATTTAATAGAACAATTTCATTTAAAATAAAAAAAGCGCCAAAGAACTTAGGAATGAGATCCCTAAGTTTGGTGTTTATCTTCCAAATTTTAATTTTCGCTTCGATATTGCTAAATTAATTCTGATATCAGCAATTTCGCATTTTCTATATTTTTTCTTTTATTTACAGCACTAAATTCATTTTCTACCACGAGTAAGTAAATAAAGGCATTTTAGCTTCGGAAAGGGTATAGAGATATCGAAAATATAATTATCATATAAATTTTGCAAAATACAAGGGCATTTAGTGTGCCAACTTCCAAGCAATTTCGTACTTTAGTATGAAAATATCTCATTGCAGAAAAAGCGCTTTCAGGAACTTCAGAATTTGCTTTATACAGTAAAGATTTAAATACAATTTTTCTAAAATGTCACGCCTTTTTCTTGGCACTACACACAGTGCCGCATTAAAAATGGAAACATTTTTCTAAAAGAAAGCAAAAATGCAAAGCACAGACTATAAATGTTTTTCCCAACTTGCCAAATGCTAGAATGATGGAAGACGAATTTGACAGTTTGATATATTTAAAATGGGACCAATACAAAGTGCTTCCTCTTTCCAATATAAATGCTACACTTAAAATAACTTGTGTTGGGTGTTTGCGGTATCTTATTTGGCAAAGAAAAAATGAGCATTAAAAAAAAAGAAATATAAAGCATACCATTATGTGTATTTTTATGTTCATTGAAATTAAAGACAAAATAGCATATTCTGAAATTTTTTATTTTACTTTCAATTTTTACATAGGACATGTTACAATTCAGTAAAGGTATAGGATGAGAGCTTAGAATAGCTTTGAATGTCCCTTAAATATATGAAACAAGTTTTGTAGCTCTTTTTTATTACTTTTTTTGCCATATTTAGGATACATGGCTGGGAAAGCGAATGAAATAGCTTTCAGAGAAAGATCTGCCCCTAGAAAAAAGCCAAAATGGCGTCGCTGTTTGCTTGCTTTGTCTCTCCTTGTACTAACATTCATGTGTGTGGTGAATGCTATCGCCCTTTATTGGATCTTGAGACTTCTAGGTGTAGAAATTGTAAGTCCCCTTATTTCTTTCTTAATTTATGCACTCGTATATCACCCTCCTCTCCCATAAAGACACACGCCCATTTGAATATACATGGCCATCAAGCAAGAGGAAGCAATTCGGGGACATAAATGATGCATCTTAAATTTAACTTGATAAAACAAACTAAGAAAAAAATAGAAAGATCTTTCAATAAATCATTTCCATTTCGTACACGTTTAACGAATTTTTTTTCAATTTTTTCCTTTTGTTTGTTTTCACTATCGATTAATTTGAAAAGCAAGTTTACTTTTTTTATTTTTTCAAATTAACTAGTATGCAAATAATATCAATCATAAACTAAGTATATATCAATATTTCTATTTTAATTAGGTGTTTAGTTTTCTTCTTATATTTCTACCTTCTTAAACACCAGCGAAGTATTTGTACCATCTACACAATTTTATGAATTCAAAGGCCGTCGTTTTGTACACTTGATAAATGGAAGTGCGTTATACAAAAAAATTGATCCGATTTTTCTTGTAATTTGCTTCCCTTCGCAAGAAAATAGAAAAAGATATTTTCCAATTCAGTAGATCTCTTTTTGATTGCCTTTACTATTAGATAAATTTACGAAGTTAAATTTTTTCTCTCCTGAGCCTCATATCCTATTCCAATCAATATAAACAAAGTGTGTAAAGTTTCAACCTAATTTTAGGAGCGCTATAGTTCATTTGAAAAGTTTGTGAAATAACATAAAAATCTAACAAATTCTGGGTTTCTTAATAAAGCACGCAATTTCATCTACAATAATAATTTCTATGGAATGAAAAATATAATGAGAAGCCTGATGATTGAACATTATTTTTGTATAAAATAAGATTTAGTGGCATTCGCGTATGGCTTACGATTTCGGCTAACGCCTAGCAATACAGATCGTTATTTCACTTTCATTCTTTGTGAGAATATTATTGCACTCCAGAATTAATCGGAAACGCGCTTTTGCAAAGCCATTCACAACAACTGACTTCATTTTGAAATGTGCGAAATTGTTGCTGACAGAAAATCTAGCGAAGAAAGTTTTTGTACACGAATTTAGAAAGACGAAATCTTAATGTTTGTAAAGGGAGAAAAATTATTTTGTTTCTGATTGTACCTTTTCAGTTATTTTCTTCTTGTTGCTCTTCACCTTTGTTGCAACAAAAATCGATAGAACCACACCAGAATGTCTGGAGCTACAGAGGTGATTTTAATATTTTTCGCAACAGCTTTATTGATTTCTAGATCATTTTACTAATAATATTAGTTGATCGTCAATGTGCTTTAAAGCAGGCTCTAACGGACACTTGAGTAAGAAAATTTATAATCGTCTTAAATATTTGTTCTCGCCATGAGATAGCCAACATTGACCTCTACAGGTATATCTTTAAGTTGATTGTGTCATCCATCTAGCCTGACATCTTGGTATACAATTTTCGCGTTCTTAGAAATGCTTCTAATAAAGATATCAGTAATGATGGCTTTGTTGTTTTTGCGTATAAACGTGGTATTCCAGAAATCCAAGAAATGCTGAAAAAGTCATTCAAATTTGCCTTATTTTTTGTTGTTGTTGTGATCTTCTAATTCTAGCAATTACGTTTCTTCTTCACCTTACTTCATTTCTTGTAGTTTCTTGTTCTCTGCGCTACTGTATCCAAATGAGGTTTCTTCATGTTCCTTCCTGTTGTATTCAAATGTTAAGGTTATTGTTCTGTTCTTTTGACTGATTCTCTGTTTGTGTAATCTAACGTATATATATATATATGTATTTACTTCTTTGAGTTTATTCACCATTGACGGTGTATTTTGTTGAATAAGGCCTTCTTAGCTTCTTTTCCTTCTTGTTTCTTTACCGTTTCACAACAGTTGTAATTACTTCTCTTTCCTGCGAATGATGTCTCCTACGTTTGACTTTCCAACATCATACTTGTCTTATGTTGCACAATTGGACAAGTAAAAATAAATAAATTTATTTATCATTCAAGAAAACTTCATTTTGCAAGGAAGTTTTATTTGAGTGTTGGCGCAAAATGTTTTGGACAATGTTATCAGATTATAAAACTTTATTTTTTATAACAAATTTAAATTTGGACCATGTACCATTTGAAGGGGTGACCGGTTTTATGTATTTACTTATTCGTTATCTCTCCCCTCTCTTCCTCCCAATTTTACTATTAAATAAAAATATCGACAGAAAATTTTCTTATGAAAAATATAATTCAAAAAATCTTACTATTTGTACTTTTTACTAAAATTTTGGTGCTTATTGGTTATCTCCTTCTTTCTCCTAAAATGTTTGATTTAACTAACTAATCCAATAATTAACTAACTAACCAGCTCACTAAGTCACTCCATTTTTTTATTTAATTTTTTAAAAAAGTTAACTTTTCCATAATGAAAATTTTGGATTACATACCAATATGTACCAATTATATTAATTTTAATATCATTTTGCCAAGTCTTTAATTAAAATAGCAGCTTTATAAAGGTTGGTTGTTTTATGAGGGATCGGTTTAGAATTGTTTTACTGCATTGTATCTTTTTATAGTTATTTAATTTATATTACATATTTTAATGGTGACTAGTAAATTAGTAAAGTTTATTTTATTTTTTATGATCTTAGATTTAAATTATTAAACTTTTAATTTATTTTCTAACTAATTAACATAAATTAACAAACTAAAAAATAATACATTTTAGAGCAAGTATTTAACAATTTTGGAATTGCTTTTATATACTAAAGAGTTCACAAAACAACTAAAAATATATTTCCTTTTTCTAATTATTTGACAGATCCTTTTTAATATAGATGAACATTTTGACTCGTCCATTCTGGCCCTTAAATAAAATGATTGAAAAACGTAATCTTCTAATCTTACAATGAAAGATATATTTGATTATATGGAAATATCGAATTTGAAGATCATCATCATCATCATCATCATCAGGAAGAGAACAAGGTCTTATATCCCTGCTAGCCAGGGTCGACCTTTTTCATTTTTTGCAGCGTCGTCTCCATTGCTTTCTCAGTTGTGCATCTTTCAGAGAGATTCCCCTTTTCTCCATATCTTCTTTCACGACCTCTTCCCATGATTTCTTAGGGCGCCCTTTCTTCGCTTTTCCAGTCACAACTTCGTCTCTCACCCTCCTAAGCAAACTTTGTTCATCCATTCTCTCAAAATGGCCCAGCCAACGCAGTCTATGCTCCTCGAGATATGCATTTGTCTTCAACTTCCGTCATTTTCCTGAGAACAGCATTTGGGACTTTGTCTAAGAAAGTTTTTTCACAAAGAATTTGAAGATACTGAATGTGTTATAAATAAGGAACATATTAAAAAAGAAACATATCTCTTCTCCAGCACAGGCAACAGACAAGGAAAAGATAAATTTCAGTGATTAAAAAGCTTTTGTCCAAAGATCGCACATTTTCAAAAGAGAATACTTAAAAATATTACATGGTATCTTACAATAATAATATTTGACAAAAGTGATTATATGATCATTTTTGATGTCAATTTTTTTACAAATAAAGTAAACATTTTGAGGTCGTTAGGTCAACTTTTGTTGCTTCTTGTGATGACATGACAATTAAGAAAGCTTTTGTAACGCGTCTAGCTATATTGTGATAGAAGTTGATTTTACCAGCTCTTAAAGCAACCATGGTAGCTCTAAGATTCTTTCTTCAATACCTATTTAACTTTTTAAATACTAAAATGCCTTATTTACATTTTTTTTACTCTACTAATTTGTTTTTAGAAATCTGCATTTCTCTCTCCAAATCTTCTTTCAAAGACATATCTTCAGTTGAATAAAAATGTTCACTTTTCAAAGGGCATTCAAGTTTCTAATATTGAAAGTGAAAAGGTGTTTTTACTTTTCTTTTTCGAAACAAAATGTTGAAAACACTTTTATACTGATAAATTTCATTCTTATTTAAAGCAAATCCATTAATTTTTATTTACACTAAAAAGTGTAATAAAAGTACTTTCGTAATAAAGGCTTGATGAGAAAAGTAGCCTTGATGTGGGATCGAACCCAAGACCTTGAATTATTCAGTGGGCTCTATTTAATATAACCGATCGTGATCTTTATTTTTTTATTTGATTCATGTATTTTTATATTTCTATTAAATATTTACAGCTCATATAATAGTGGATTATGAGTGTGCTCAAGGGTTGTAGGACATTCCTCGCCAAGGGACATTTCTCGCCATCCACATTAGGAGATGGATGAGATATAGTGATGAATTATACATTTTTCTTTCTTTTGATCGTGCCGCTTTCACACTACCACTCGATTTCTTGCCACATGATAGTATTATTTTTCTCATCACTTTTCACTCGTTTCTTTCGCAACTAATATTTTCCTTATCCCTTCTCTCTCGTGTCTCTCGCAACTATTATTTTTCTCATCACTTCTTCTATATCTAGCGGCATCACAAACCATTCAGCAAACACAAATGCACAAACTCACTTTTATAAACATTTATAATTCACATTTTTAACTTAATTCTACGCAAATCATATTATTTTTAGATATACTCATAAATATTAAATATATTTTAAGATATACTATTAAATTTATAGATTTAGTTGTAAAATATTTTTTAAATATACCTGAAAATGTTTCATGAAGGATTTAAGTATTACAAAAGAAGGGAAGATAGTGATTAGATTGCTATTACTGCAGTAAAAGTTCTTGTTGTCCTGGTGAGAGAATATTTTTTAAGTTTGTCTGATCTTAGTAGCTTTTGCAACTATAATCATACAATACACAAATTTTAGTTTTATAACTTTATCTGGTCTACCTTTTTCGCTATCAAATTTAGCAAATATTGGCACGTGCTGGTTCATCTTGCTAATTATTTAAAAAAAAGCACAAAATGATAATAATTCATGGCTATATAAACTGCACAGAATTTTTATTTCTACAATCCATAACCGTTGTGGGAAAAAATCTTGCCCAAGTATTCTCAAAATTTTGAAATCATAAAAAATATTTTCAAAATATCATTTTTATCTATACTCAACAAATGTTTATTTAATAATAGAACTAATAATATAGGTAGCGCTATTAGTTTAATTATAACTCAATGAATGGTACAATTCATTTTATTAGTATGCAGCTAAAATTCAGGTACAATAAAATTGGGATATTTAAATGATTACGATACTGTTTATGACAAATTTTTGTAATTCTCGAGAATAAAAAAATTTCTTATAGTGTTGCTTATTGCATATTTTTTACTGAACGTTATAGAGCAAAATTTACTTTTATATTATATTCTAATTTTTTCAACATTCACTAGTTTCATTCTTTAATATGATCAACTTGAAATTAATACAAAGAGTATAAGTAAACACAAAAAGATACAAAATACATCACCAACTAAATACGATAAATCTTTTTGTTTGCATTTGTATGATTTTACTCATGGTGATCAGATCATTTCTTTGTTTGTCCGCATAACATTGTTACTCATAACCATAAGTTTTGAACATAATCTATTCTTAATATGGTGGTAAGGCTTTGGATTTTTAATTAAGGTAGAATAAAACAACTTGTGTATCGTTAAGAAATGCGTGTATGGATATTATTTGGTAGAATAAAAGTGGCGCTTTTTAAAAGTTCCATCTATATATATTTCAGAAACATGAGCGGTTTGAACTAAATGTTCCAATATCTTTTCATGAAAAATGATTAATCTTTTGTTTTGCTCTGTAAAAGCATCCAGTTGCAAAAAAATTAAGGCGATTTGCTGATGTATATTTTTCAGGTATATCAAAATTTAAATCCGTTGTAGGCTTTGTTCCTATTTTATTATATCTTATTTTTCTCAAGATGCTTTTTTGAATGTATAATTTTTTCCATCTTCTTGGGTAAGATTTGTTATATTTTCCTTTCGAATAAAGTAAATTTAAAAAGTTTTAATAAATTTTTGAAAAGTTAAAAAAATACTGATAAATTTAAATAGTTGTTTTATATGAATATTTAGCTTCATGT
Organism: Nectonema munidae; assembly: GCA_030549495.1. NCBI lineage: Eukaryota > Metazoa > Nematomorpha > Nectonematoida > Nectonematidae > Nectonema > Nectonema munidae. The sequence continues at coordinate 204,194 of JAUIRK010000786.1, forward strand.
TTTATATTTTGGTCAAACTTTTCAACTCGCTCATTAATCTTCTCATGATTATGATCAAAAAAGGAAAAGTGTTATTGGATTCATCATTTCTAACTATAACTTTACCTAAAAAAATTTTCAAAAATAATAAAAATATAAAATCATGGAAAAAACTAAAAATAATTACTTTGTAATTTTAACTTTAATAAAATTTTGTATAATACGAAAAGCACAAAATAAATTTTTTTTAAACAATATTTTCTATTTAAAAATAAATTATAAATCAATGGGAAACTGATTAAAAATATACGAAATATTAAAATTCATATTATTTTTGCTTTATTTTATTTGAAAGAAAATTAAAAAAACTAAATGCAACTAAAACTGAAAAAACATCGCATTTATACTTAGTTCTATTATTAAATAAACATTTGTTGAGTATAGATAAAAATGATATTTTGAAAATATTTTTTATGATTTCAAAATTTTGAGAATACTTGGGCAAGATTTTTTCCCACAACGGTTATGGATTGTAGAAATAAAAATTCTGTGCAGTTTATATAGACATGAATTATTATCATTTTGTGCTTTTTTTTAAATAATTAGCAAGATGAACGAGCACGTGCCAATATTTGCTAAATTTGATAGCGAAAAAGGTAGACCAGATAAAGTTATAAAACTAAAATTTGTGTATTGTATGATTATAGTTGCAAAAGCTACTAAGATCAGACAAACTTAAAAAATATTCTCTCACCAGGACAACAAGAACTTTTACTGCAGTAATAGCAATCTGATCACTATCTTTCCTTCTTTTGTAATACTTAAACCCTTCATGAAACATTTTCAGGTATATTTAAAAAATATTTTACAACTAAATCTATAAATTTAATAGTATATCTTAAAATATATCTAATATTTATGAGTATATCTAAAAATAATATGATTTGCGTAGAATCAAGTTAAAAATGTGAATTATAAATGTTTATAAAAGTGAGTTTGTGCATTTGTGTTTGCTGAATGGTTTGTGATGCCGCTAGATATAAAAGAAGTGATGAGAAAAATAATAGTTGCGAGAGACACGAGAGAGAGGGATAAGGAAAATATTAGTTGCGAAAGAAACGAGTGAAAAGTGATGAGGAAAATAATACTATCATGTGGGAAGAAATCGAGTGGTAGTGTGAAAGCGGCACGATCAAAAGAAAGAAAAATGTATAATTCATCACTATATCTCATCCATCTCCTAATGTGGATGGCGAGAAATGTCCCTTGGCGAGGAATAGCCGCTTGCCTGCTCAAGGTTTCAATTTGTTCATGATGTATCTTTACTTCTATCGCTCATTTTTGATTCAAATAACACAGACACACACACATACACAAATATGTATTTGATCTGGCAAGAAAAATGAATAATGCAAGAAAAGTCAATAAATAATATATAAAGCATATGTAACATACAAAGTATACAACGAATACGTGGTTTTGCTAGACTAGCATATATCCTATTTACAAAATAGTTGAAAATTAAAAAGCCTATTTCCAGTAAAATTTTCGCATGAAATTTTGCGAATATCTTACATTGATAATGAAATTTATTAGAACTTGAGTCACTTATGCCAAATACATTGATAAAGGTACCGGGTGGTGCTTTCATCGAGAAGGCACAATTGCGCTGCTTGTATCGAACTATGAGAAAATAGGCTTGATACGGAATCGAACCCAAGACCTTGAGTTATCGAAACATAGTATCTAACCACCTTTTTTCGTTATAATGAATATATCTGTTTTATAGATTTACTAACGTGTTAAAGAAAAAAGGCTAGAAAAATAAGGTAAACGTATTCGAACCTTAAAAAAGATGAACTAAGGTGTAAGCTATATTACTTTACCTTTGTAAATAAATTTCAGCTATAAAGGCTGAACATTCCCGGAAGGGGCTCAAGAAAACCTCTGCGCAAACTCAGTGAACCCCATCACTCGATATAATGCGCTTCCTATTCTTTTATATATTCATTGTATCTCAACTGCCCGATAGATATTTCCCCGATGGACATTTGCCCGATGGACAACTTCCCAAATAGGACAACTGCCTGAGAGATAAATGTAATGGAAGAAAGAAAGAAATTTATTGAAATAATCAAGGTAGACCAAGAAGTACACAAAAGGCTAATTAAAGCCATTTACAGTGTATCTTGTGGAAAAAGTATGAAAATGAAAATAGATCATGAAAAGGGATTTATTACATTTATCTTTATTTTTTAAATTACTATTGATTCTAAAATATATCATTTAATTGCTCAAACACTTCTAATTATTATCTAAAAAAATCCTGTATACTCTTTTATGACATCAGATAAGGACGAAAAATACATTATTAAAGTATATGGAAAATAAAACATGACCTTATTCCAAGGGTATAGCTATTTCAACGTACAATAAAAATTTTCTTAAGCCTCTTAATTTTATTATGGTTTTATTTAAACAATAAAACTGAAATCATAAAATTTTTTGCATAATTAAAATTACATTTATCGAGCACTTATCCGCTTCGAGAGTTGTCCTATTCTGACAGTTGTCCGTCGTGCAAATCTTCATAAGAAATTGTCCATTGGGTAATGGTCCGTCGAGCAGTTGACCTAGAACCATATTCATATAGATGTTTTTATTTAAACTTTAATAGAATAACTCATTGCACCTGGCTTCAAGTAATGCTATAGTCCTTTCTGTCTTTGATTCGAAGGGCAACACTTTTAATCGCTTAACACTTGGTAAGATTCATTTTTCGCTTTTTTTTTAGCACATCCCGTTCATGAAATCAACGTACCCTGTGTGTAGAGATGTTCTCCACCACCCTGGGCCCACATTTTATATGCCCAATCTGAAATCTTTGTGCCCATTTTGGTCAGATGGCTATATGTTTGCAAAGACTGATTTTGAAGATTGCCAAGAAACAATTTACTGTTATCGTTTAACATGATACAGTCAATACTCAGTTAACAGAAAAAATTCTGAAAACGCGTTTGGATAGTGAATGAATTTGGATTATGAAATTTAAATGGAATATGATATAATTCAATTTATAATGGCCATTTTTTTCAAAATACTGTATTAGATGTTGAACAAGATATTATTTAAATATATTTATAAAGTTTCAAAACCAAAAACTATACAATCATATTTATTATCACTTTTATATTATTTGATATAAAAAAACTTTTTGAGTTTATAAATTTTATTAACCCAAGTAATGATATGAGTTTTTCTGATAAATTTTATTGAAAAACACTGAATAAGGCAGGGTAGAAAAGTTATTTAAGAAAATCACTAAAATTACCCATCAAACCTCATTATCCCTCCGCACACAAATTTTTAAACCAAACGGGGACCTTGATTTCATGAAATGTATATTTTTATAAAGATAATTTTTTAATTATGAAAAAAGCACCCTCATTTTCGGAGTTGAAGTTTTCTTGTTAAGAAAAGAAGTTTTGCCGAGTACGAATTATGAAGTAGTCAAAATATTGAATTCTTTGAAGCTGAATTTAAAGAAAACTTGAAAAAATTTACCAAAAATTTGTTTAGTCCGGGTGCGGACACAGAAGGGCAGGGCCGGCCCTAGTTTTAGCGGGCTATATGCAAAATGGATTGCGCGGGTCCAATGTGGGTAGGAAAAAAGATTAAAAGTGAGAAATAAGATTTTGAAAAAAAGAAAAGGGATTTGTTTTATTACTTTTTCATCAACACAAAATGACGATCAAAGTTACTTTACTTTGCGAACCTTGCATTTAGCGAAATCATAGAATATATCATCAAAATGAAAAATGAGAAGCGCGAGGCTCACTGCGGCCGCATAGGTTGCAGTGGCCTAAGGCTGGCCCTGCAGAGGGGGTCTAATGCGGCTCTACCTGCCCCCACCCATCCTCGGCCTCTTTCAAAAGTTTGCCTAAATAATTTTTATAAATTATTGACAGTATAAAAAATAATTGATATTTCTATATTAAATTAATATTTCATATACGATAATAATTAAACTCATATGAAAAGAGAATTAAGACTTTATATACTATAAATCATTTTTGAAAGTTTTACCTCCATCTAAAAAGGTTCTGGATCTGCCTCTGGTTTAGTCTATGAGCGATTCACATCATTGAAGTCCAGCTTAGATATGTGTGTGTATATTTTAATTATTTCTTAAAAAAATATATACTAAAAATTAGATAAAATTTTTCATTTTTGGATTAAGATTCAACCATATACTGGTAGAAGTCTAAATTAAAAATTCTGTATTGCTGACATTCGTAGGGAACGGCAGTTTGAAATAGTAAAAGAATTCATTTTGCTTTGTTGGTGATATCAATATTTTGATTTAAAAAGTACTTTTCCTTACAATAGACAAATATGGATTGACATCAATCAGCAACAAGTTTCGCTTTTTAAATGGCAATGAACAAGAAATTTTATCAATTGAACCAAATAAAATTTCCTTATCTGCTGAAGAACTTCAAATAAAAGGTAAAAATAATATTTTGTTAACTAACCCTGCAAATATTTTTTGCTTTCCTAGATTTATACTTTTTATTATATTACTTCGAAAAGTAGTTCAATTTATTTTAATAGGATTTCATGGAAGTGTATTCAAGAAAGGAATTACAACACCTTTAATAGAAGCGCCAATAGGAAAAACATTAAGGTAACCAATTCAATATTCAAGGTATGTAAAAATAAATTAAATTACAACAATGTATCTGATTCTTTGTCTCTGCACCATTAAAACTTTATTTTGTTTGTCTCTGGGCCTCCACATATAAAATATATGTATTATTTTCATTAAAATTTTTATATCATATCTTTATATGATAGTAAAATATCCAAAATAAATTTTTTATTTTATTTTTTATATCTTCCTTTCGTCTTTATATTTTCTTTCTTTTATGTGGGTTTGATGTTTCTAATAAATGTTCTCTAGAATTCTGCCTTTTTCCAACTTTTTTTACTGCGACCCATATCAAGAAGCACAGTTTGCCTCGCGACTCTCTTTCCTTATTTTTCTTTCAAAATTCTTTTACTAAGTTTTCTAATTCATCGTTAACAACAGAAATCTTTGGGTTGAAATTAAAAAGTGTTTTAAAATTTCAATCAAATCACCTCTTTAATTAAAAATTAAATGAAAAAATCATTGATGATCCAAAAATCTTGTCCCATTATTTTGGTGAAAAGTTGTCAATGACATGAAAATAAGTAAACCTGATTATGACTATTTGACTTATATTCCTAAGTCTTTTTCTAATTTTCGATTTTCAGAAATTTTATTATAATTATCTTATAGCTATAGTGAATTAAATAAGAATAAAAGTCAGTTTTTGAATTTCTTATGCAAATGTTGATGCTAACATTGAAACAGCTGAGATGTTAACTGAGCAACAAATTATCACTTTGGTTTCATCTTCTGAAGTAGAAAGTGACAAAAATTTGAAAAACGATGAAGATGACGAATATAAACCTCCAACTACTTTAGTTGAAGCTAAGAAAGCACTTTCAACTGTATTGTATTTCATTGAGTGCAACCCGAAACTACATTTTCGTCATCACCAGAATATAATCGCTTTATACTATGATTTACAACAAAAAATCAATTAAAAGTTTGAAGCAACGACAATAAAGAGACAAGTATAGGTGAAGTTTATTAGAAAGCTATTATTAATGAGAGGAGAGATAGCCTTGACTTTCGATAGTGCAGTATGAGCGTAAGATACACACAAGTACGTTGTCGTAATGAGAGCCTGCTGGCGCAAACTTCTATAAGATTTTTTTGAATAAGCTTGAACGATATTTTTAAAATGAAATTTTTTATACTTTTTACACTCTGTTTGACAAGTATGAAATAGATATGCTTGAGCTGAGTGTTTGTATAGAAATTTGAAGTTACACTACAACAAACTTCATTAATCCGACATTTCGTAATCCGACAGAAAAAACTTAGGAACCAACGATGTCGGATTAACGAGGTGTGAATATGTAATAAATGAACTGTGAATATTTACAAATCATTTCCAAAAGAGATAAAATGTTTGTGTGTATGTATTAAACATGTATCGGATACATACATGCTGCGCTTTATCGGCAAAATTTTTTACATCCTCTTAACAAAAAAGAAAAGTTTCATATTTTCAAACATTTTTCTTTTTCTATATACCGGGAAGTTTTTTCTAAATTTTTTAATTTTGATTTTATCTGAAATTTTTATGATAAGTACGTCTTTATGATAACATTATAAATTTATCTAAATATATTTCTAAATTTTTAAAAAGTATAAACTTGAGTCTGCAAAAAAATTAATTCTGACATCGGAATCCGTTAGGATGTCAAATTTGATATCCACAGCCGCATCTGAGGATACAAAATTTTTTACATCCGATATATCTCTAGTATGTATATATATAATTTAAAGATACACAACTATGTTACTCATTTCACACTGTAAATACAAATCGCCGTAAATTTTTTTACATTAGACCCATACATTGTATTATGTATATTGTATATATGCCTTACTTCCCTTTTACCTGGTTTCCTTTAAGCACAGCACTTCAAGCTTCCTCCTCACAAGTCCTTGTTTGATAATACCTCTGATTCTATTTTTGGAAATTTTGAGTCATTTTGAAATTTGGGCAGTTTGCTCATGAGTTCTAGACCAGCCTTCTCTGAGAATTCTTTGTGAAACTTCATTGATGTTTTTGTCAATTCTAGCCGTCTTGGGAAGCCCGCTTTCTGCTTTTTCAATGTTTTATGTTTCATCAATTTTTTAGCAGAGTGTTTAAACTCCTAGTCCATTCCATGCCGTAATTTTATTCTGACACTTTTTTCCATTTGATAATGTTTAGTAAGAATTTCATCTTATTCGGTAAAAAGCATTACCGCAAGAATATAAATTTGTGAAAAAAACAATATAAATCAACCGGTTATCAACCAAAAAATTAAATAATTTTCAGATTAAAACAAAAATATGTATTGAAATGCATTAAAAAAGCATAAGAATTATCAAAACTTCGTAAATTTGCAAATGCTACATTTGTTTAAAAAGTTAAAAAAAAAGTAATAATTATAAAATACATATTTTTTGAACCAGCGTTTAAAAAATTTAACATCAATGTTTGGGAAAATATCATTTTATTGAATTTTAAATAACTAAGTCCAAAAAGTTTGTCATGTTCAAAATACGAAAGCCGAGCATGCCTATAAAGGTCCATTCATTATAATATTCTTACTTTATATTGTCAGCCAAATAAATTTGACCGTATCACACCAGTTGAGGATGTATATGGTTTACAGATATGAACAATGCATACCAAAATATTATAGTGTATTGGGAAAAGAGTTAATAATATAAAATCTTAATCCCGATCAAATGTAGGAAGCATATGGAATTGAAGAAGTATTTATTCATTTTTTTACATTTTTAAATACCATTTTGATTTTGGATAAAAAGAATGTTCTTTTGGATTAGTGCCTGTTGACGATTCTCGATTTGCCAACTTTTCATAAATGTAGTTCTTAAATTTAAAGATAAATTTACCGTTATTCATGCACATGAAATTCTATTTTAAGTCATACAAAGTAATAAGGGACGAAATAACTGATTAAAAAGGGCCTTTTGAACTTGGATTTATGAAGGGGGAGAGGGAGTTTTGAACAGCACGCTACGAATATATATATACTCGCTGAAATCATTTTTCTTATGTCAATAAAGTATGGGAATTGGTAAGTTAGGGTTCCTCCAACTGGACTCCACAAATCACGAAACGGCAAACTTATCTTTCTGATCATTTGCTTCTTGCAAGGAAGCAGATCAACTCGGCCTGCAGAAAATTCGTCCTCTCGAAATTGCTTTGAGGCCGAATCGTCGTAAGGCCTAATTGTCCCTAAACCATTTCAAAAGCGATTATTATTTTCTTCATTCAATTGCTAGAAAAACGCATATATATATATATAATGATTTATTTTAAGTATATTTTTTAAGCATTTTACGATTTACACATTTAAATATATAATAAGGCTGGCAAGTTCTGGCAAGTTGTCTCCCCGGAGGTCTTGCCAGACCTCTGATTGGTTACTCAATACTTTATCTACCCTCGCTATTGACTCCAATAAGAACGTTAGTTTAATTTTATTTCACATTTCCTCCCACACAATAAATTTACTTCAAATTCTTAAAATTTCAATTATGACTTGTTGTCTATTAAGATTAAGGTATTGTATTCACATTCGTATTTATTATGTCGCAAAGAATTTATCTTTTTTTAAAAAGTGAAGCCGTCTTTCCGCCTCTCATTAGAAAGAAAGTTAGCCTTATAATCTTGTAAAATACTTAAAAGTGCAACAAACGCACGAAGAAAATAAAGAGAGCGAATTGAAGCGTGAGAAAAGTTAAAGTGAAAAAAATTGATTCATAAAAGGTCTCGCTACCGAATAAAAGTAAGCAGATTACGGCACAAAATATTTTAACTTTTGTCAATTTCCAAGTTTATACTGTCTAGATGATATTAAATTTATTTTTTTTCCATATTTTGTAACTTTAATATTTTTTAGAGTTCAATCTCTTACTTCAAAATTATTTGTGGAATCAGATCAATTATTATTACAATCAGCTGCCGGCGATATTAATATTTTGAATATGGACGATATCATAATCCAATCAAACACTGGGAAAGTCTTGATTGATAACCAGAAAGGTGTTTACTTGTTAAACCTTCCAAAGTACACGATACCAAGGAGCGATAAGTTGAATTTGAAAGACAAAAATGCTCTTCAAATTTGTATGTGCAAAAATGGCGCTCTTTTTGCTTCACTACCCGATGACAACTGCCAAACTGTAGACTATTCATTTTGCTCTCTGTAATGCAAATTTTCAATAAATATCTAATTACATTTTGACATCATAATGATGTAAATCTTTAAAAGTATTAAGTTTTAAGTATTGTTTGTGAGGTTCGCACCCATCCTTTTGGATATCGTAGCCCGCCAGTAATTCTGAGTGAGGAATTCTACCTGGACTTTCCATCCCACTAAACGACAACCGGCCCTTGTTACTGAATAGCTATAGTTTGTTATATATATAATTTTACAAGAATGTATGTTACAAATATATAGATACAGCTGAGTGATCGATACAATCCTAACGCCAACGCTCCCAATTTGGGAAACAATCTTAATGTCTAGTGAAGCTTGATTACTAACAAGTTTAGATTCGGGTCGCCAGAGCACTACCTAACCGTAAGAACCTTTGAATTCTTCGAAGGAAGAAAACCAGAATAAAAAACCGACACCATGGAATGTAGCTTGTTCCTAAATAAAAGAATATGATATAAAAGAGATATGCTACAAAAAATACAAGAGTTAGGAGGCATGCAATACTTTATATGTTATTAGTAAATAATATTTTATACATGTTATAACGGTTAAGAAAGGTATACACAATTTAGGGCATGTTAGGTTAGGAACAACCTCTTCTGGAATTTAATACATGATATGAGTATATATGTTCTCCTTAGGATATATATTTTACAATAAAAATATATAATCGGTCCTACAAGCAGACTCCTATGAAGACCAGATTATCGACTATGCCTAACCTAGCTCGTACCATGAATCTGTTTTGGGACTTTTACCTTGTGCCAATCCTAAATTTAAGTAGGCGGATCTAGTACTCAGGAAAGAACAGAACTATATCGCAGAACACAGAATTCCCTATTGCTCGGTATATGTGTAGTCACCTAGGATAACTTTTCTCTTTTTTTTGCATATACCCCCAAAAACGCTTTAGCCTGGGTTTGCGTGAGCTCCTAAGCTTGGCATAATTTTGGGCAATGCTCATATGTTTTTAGTTTTTCAATAAACTTTTTATTCAATTTCTTCAACCTTTTCTGGAACCAAGAAAAGGAGGTCCGGCTATGAGCAATAGTGAAAGGGTTGCCATAAACAGTCCTAAAAAGTTTATAGACAATGTCGTCTATTTTGTTGGTCCAAGTTGAGGGAAGGCATCCCAAAATAGAGTTACCATAAGTCAATTTCGGCATTGTTAGGATTTAATGACCTTGCCTACAGTCGTGGAATTGACCCCAATGTCTTTAAAACATCCATATAGCGCTAGATCTTTTTTACCTTTCTTAATCTTTTCTTGAGCTTTACGATGAAAACGAAATCCTGCATTCCAATTTATTCCTAGATATTTAAGGTGGCGAACTGGGTGAATATTCCCTATAGTTGGCGGGTTATCTTTGGGACAATTAGAGCCAAAGATAATGAACTTTCATTTATAGTACTTCACCTTTAGGTTCCATACAGTGAAATACCTCCCTAATATAGTATTTATGTCTGTGCTACTGATTATCCTAGCATAGATTGACTTGCTGAAAGAGTCCCTAATGTCAGATATGTAGATGTTGAAAAGAAGAGGACTTAGAGGTGAACCTTGGGGACCCCGTCTCCTAGACTTATTCTCGTGAAAAATTCGTTATTTATTTTGATCTGAAATGTGCGTCGAAAAGTAAACTGTAAACTACCTTGAAGATGCATGATGGCACAAATATGCTACTGTGTTTGAATAGAAAATCTTCATGCCAAGCTGTATCAAAAGCCTTCTCAAGGTCGTAAGATATCATGCCTACGTAGAGGCCATCATTCAAGCTTTTAGCAACATCATAATGCAAGGTAAGCAGATCATGATTTGTTGACAGTCCTTTTTTGATTGCAAGCTCCTTGTACTCCAAAAATTAATTTTCCATACACTTTGCTCAGGCAAGGGAGAAGACTGATAGGCCGTAGATCACTATTTTCCGCTCTTCTTGCCAGCCTTTGGCACAAAAACAAGTATTGCCCTTTTATAGCAGTCTGAGTAGAACCCATCTTTTATTAAAGAGTTATACATTGCCAGCAAGATGTCCCTAAACCTAGGAGGAAGATTCTTGATGAATAGATTACTAACTTCATTACATCCCGCCGTTTTCCTAGCTTTAAGCTTTTTAATGATTTGAATCAGGTCCTCTAGGATGAAGTTAGTGTCGTTCGTCGCAGGTAAACGCCTAAAAAACTCAATTTCACAATTAAAATTTTTCGGACTTGGATTTGTCTTACACAATACACACATCTTCGTAATAAGCAACAAGCAGCGCACATTTATCTTCGGCCTCGATGGCTGTTCGGTTATTCCAAGTGACCAACGTTAGATCCTTGCAGCCATGCTTCAGCCCTCTAACCAGATTCCAGAACTTCGAAAAGCTCTGTAGCGAATTAGAAGTTTTTGTGCTATTTGTGACTTTCCTAGATGTTGTCTCGCTGAGTTTTTTCCTAGTGAGTTTTTGTAGTCGATTGATAAGATTCTTCTTTGCGTCCCTAGTATGAAAGATATTTTCTATAGAGAGCTCATTTTTCCTTGATAAGTGTTGTGATGAAAGCATTAAAACGATACTATTTATTTAACAACCTAAAAACACTCTTGTTAAAAAGTATAAAAGAGTAAAGAGCAAAGCTTACAAAATCATCAACAGTAAAGCGAAACAGTGCAAATTAGGAAAGACAAAAAGTATGTGAAGTATATATGTACAAGGTTCACTTAAAGCAATATACTAATTGATGGTTGCTTGTGGTGTGCATTAGTTGCGCTCAGAGGAAAGATTTAAATCATCACAATAAGTAATAGGACATTCTTCGGAATTGGATTTTCGTATTTTCTAACCTCCTTCAAGGGAACTGCCTCTCGGGCCGCAGAGAGAATAGCATCGTTGACACACTCTCCAAGTTTCTCAGGGGGTTTTACTCCTATGCATTTCATGACCCGCGGGGCTGAATCATTTAGTAGCAACCTAAACCTATCCCAGTTGGCTTGGCTGAAGACCCACCTCTTCACTAAATTTTCCTGGTCAGCTGTGAATTGTGGACCTAAAGAAACTGTGACCAACAAGAGCCTGTGATCTGATACAAAGCAATCCTGGATAACCCCTATTGAGACCATTAGTGGTCTTAGATTTAAAGACATGAGTGCAATGTTTAGAATCGTTAACAATAAACGCGTACGATTACTCCACCAACTTGAGTAAGTCGGTGCCAGCAGAGCTATTGGTTTCACTGAACAGCCTAGTGTGGTGAGCGTTTAGGTCACCTAGTAGTAGGTCCTTATCGTAGGAGCGAAGATAACTTTGGATAAATTCGTAATCCAACAGAGGGTTACTAGACGGGTTGTAACAACCCAACACAACTAAATGTTCAGCTCTACCAAGATCAAGAAGCTTCAGGACCATCGAGCCTCCATAGCCACTTATCGTGAAACTGGAAACCTTTAACCCCTCTCGCACACATATTGCTAGACCTCGCGAGTGGCTTGATCAAGGATGCACAAATGTCCTATATTCGAGGATGCGGATAGAATACTTGGCTTGAGATTCCACTTCATTCACAGAGAAGATGTCTATATTATTTTCTGTAAGGAGCTCAATAGAGCACTACGTTTCTTAGCTCGCCTATGTTGCTTAGCTCGGCCGTTGATGTTGAAGTGCAAAAATTTGAGCATGACATATTGGCACTACACTACCCTATCTACTTACACTCTAGCAGGAGATCCGCAGCCACTGCGCTCAGCATTTTTTTCAGCTGAACTTTGAACATTGGTGATTTGAAAATGGAGAGCGCTATTTTCATGATAGTCTCCTCGGAGGGGGACCATTCGATATATGTTGGTGCCTTATACATGAGGGGCCTACTTACTACTTGGGAGAAGAAAGGGCCGGTTGTTGATATTTTAGTTGGAGCTTTTGCCTTACTTTGAAGAGAAGGAGGATTTGGCTTCTTTGGACTCGTCTGATCACTTTTTGGAGTGTCCTTGGCCTAAGGGAGGCAACTTTAGCCGGACAATTATTGTATGCTACCGAGTGACACTCTCCACCGCAAAGAAAACATTGCTGGCCTTAGTAGTGGCTGACGTGCAGGTGCGACGGTTATGCTCGCCCCCACAGATCAGGTAGCACTCCTTGTTAGGGCACACAGCCGAAACATGACCTAGTTTCTGGCATTTGTAGCATTGTAGGGCCTTTGACTTCGGCGCAAACGCATGGCATGCAAATTAAGACCTACGATTTTCAGTCCATCTTTGGTCAACTGGTCAATAGCTGCCTTATTTTCTAAGATTATTTTCAAGCACGATCCCCTTGTCATCTTCTTGGACAGGGGTTCAACCGCGTTTGAAAAGCCTAGGCCTTTAACTGCCGCCGGGACGTCCGGCCGCAGCCATCCTTAGACCCTTAATGACTATTACTCAGGCCTTAGTCCTAGGAACATAACTCCTCACAAACGGCCATTGGGGGAATGACTGGAGCAATATTTCCTTAGATTTGTCATCACCGACTACGAATTTAATCAAGTTGAGCTTCGGAAGTTTGAACATGTTAACTAAGTTGAACTTTGGTATTTGGGCAATAATAGCTTTTAAAGTACCTAGCTTGCTTCCTAGTCCTGGCATATTTTTTAGAAAGACAGTTATGTATTTACCCCTATTTACAATATTGGGTGGAGAGGGTCGCTTCTTCCTGCTCTCAACCTTGGGAAATTCCTTGTCCGAAGAATCGGACATATGGACTTTCTTAATTGTTGGAACAGACTGCTTGAGAGGATTTTTAGACCGTTGGAGAAACGTTTGAGCAGGATTCCCTGCCAACGTCTGACCTAGATCTTGGCTTTATGGCCTCTAACATAGTAATGTTGTTATTGCTAACCGTACCCAGGGTTGCCAAACGTATTTTGCTGAAAGTACCAGACTTGGCAATACAAAAGTACCAGATTTTAACGAAAAAGTACCAGATTTCTATTTCTTACATAATGCTATTAAAATAGGTTGAAAACTATAAAAATAATAAAATAAACTTTATTCAAAGTTTATTATACCCTTTTCCTTCTCCCAAAGTTTCAAAGTTTAACTATTTGGCTACGGTACTTACCATGACATTCAGAAGGTTGCATCGTGAACATCGTCGACAGGATCTGCTTTATACCAATATTGTTGCCTTAGCTTGGCACTCAACTCGCTACTAGGCACATAAAAGGTACAATTGACATCATATGAAAGAGGCCTTTGGAGTGGAGGAGGGCATTTATTGTTGTCGTAGACAATTTATTCCTATTCTTTACTTTGATGTTATTCAAGACAGAAAATATTCTCTCAGCGTCGGCTGATGAATGTGGTAGCGAGAAGAGCTGCAGCATGAAGTTTGAAAGAATAGGGTAACGAGCTTCATCTCCACATTTTACCGTGGAAACTTTATACCAAATTTCTTCTGGCGTGGTAGCATCTGTTATGGCAACAGTCGGTTGAAGACTAAGTTCTCTCCATTCTTTATTAAGAGCTTCTAGCTGATTTTCCGTGATAAGATTAGGATTGCATGCCAGAGGAACTATTGACACCGGACAACTTTCCTTCTGAATATTAATTGGATCTAATGCTTCTAAAAGCTTCAAATTATGAAAAAAAATATGCGCAAAGAAACGCTCTAAAAATTCTTTTCCAAGACGTACATAAAAGTTTAGGTTTTTAACTTGGAATTGTTTCAATTCAGTTGCATTTATAGATGTGGCTTTCTTGATGTAGATGCTTTCAAATATGGCACCTCTGTAAACATCCGTTATATCCAGATACACTGATGGATCTTTGATGCTAATTTCGTGAAGCTCTTTATTTTTCAAATTATCTCTCTTGACAAAGTTGCCAAGTATTCCTTTAACCTTCGCACTACGGACCATGGCTTTTTACTCCATCTTGTAACTTCGATAGAGTTTTTCGCCTTATAAAAAATATGTAAGCATAGGAAATAATTATATGTACTTTTTAACTAGACGATACAGGATTACTTTTGATAAAAAAAATAAACATAAGTCAAAAAGTTGTTTTTTTATAAGCTTTTATTCAAGGAGATTTTTTTACTTAAAAAAAAGGCAAAATTTTTTCATAAAAATTTTTCAATTTTTTTACATTAGGTGACTTTATATTTGTTTTTATGTACAATATGGGTAAAAAATAAACAAAAACAAATTTATATGATAATTAACAAAAAAAGATTAAAAAAAAAATTAACGCCATCTGCTCTAAAATTTTTTATATGATTCAGACATCAAAAATATACAAAACAATAGGACTAAACGAAACAATAAGATAAAAGAATTAAAAATATTTGTAGATGAGCTGTTAGCAGTTAGGACAAAGCATTTTTGTATGATTTTTACATATATATTTATGGCATGCATCACATTTTCTGGTTCCCCTTTTTTTGGTTTACAGGATGATATATAACAATTTCCCCTAGAGGTAGAAGAAACCCTCGTCTTTCTGTAATATTTTGAAAACCATAAAATGATAAAATACTCAAAATTTTACCTGGGGTCAATGAACTCTGCGATCTTAATTTCATAGATGTTTCAGACAATTTTAGACACAAATCTCTTAAAAAATATTTTCTTCCTCCGGCTCTGGTTGATGGGTATATGTTTGGAGAATTATACTTAGATATTATCCAACTATTATGGCATACAATATCTAAATAGTTGGTAAAAACGGCATAAGTCCATTTTCTATTAGGCTTATAGCATGTATAAGCCCTTAACATTTTATTTGCCATATCAACACCACCCTTAAAACTATTATACGTTAAAATTGTTTCAGGAATATTGTCTGCCCCCTCTGTTTGAATACATCCCAAATGCTGACTGGATAGTATGTAAACTACTTTGAAATTTTTGATAGCATGTTTACGGGGTATGTAAGCAGTTATAGATGCATGTGTAGTATACAAAAATCTACTTTCACATGCAGCTAATCTCAATTCTTTGAGATGTTGTGGTCTTAATATGAGGGGTATAAATCTCCTATTTGCTCTTACTGTACCTAAGACAGTGTAATCCTGACTTGTTCCCCATACACATAAATTATGTGATGTAAAGAATCGGTCAATTACAATTCCACAGCCTTTAGGAATATTAGCATCACTGACTAGGCGCTTTACTATATTTTCGCCGCTAAAATACGCTCTATTTTCCAAACCTGAAACATATAATTCTGGTTTAAGTATATAGAAACTTCTAGCGTCATTGCAATGATATACCTTCATACCATACCTACCGGGCTTGGAAGGATCATATATTTTTACTGGGGAGGCTCCTCTGAATTTTACCAACTGCTCATCTACAGTTACATAGTCTGTTGGTGTAAAATATAAAGAAAATATATTATAAAAATGATTGTGAACATATCTAATAGGAGAAATTTTATCTTCGCTATTTCTTTCACTTCTAACATCAAATCGAATAAATGTGTGAATGAGATAAAACATATCTCGGGAAATAGCTGCTTTCATGAAAGGTTCTCCGTGGTCTTCAGAAAACAAATAACTGAGCTGGATAGATTGACTTCTTGATTGCCCGATATAAAGTATGCAGCTGAAGTAGGCCAAAATATCATGAATTTGAAATTTCTGATAGGATTGGAAAAGACTCTGATATTTAGGAGTACTACTTCTAAAAGTTTTTTTATAATACTTATATCTATTATAATAAAACAAAAATACCAGGGCTTCGAAGCGGGAGCCAGATTAGAAGTCCAGAGCAGCTAAAGCCGAAACGGTTTTTTACTAGAAGTCAGAATTATAAACAAAATAGTGCGACAAAGTGTCTAGCCTCAAGTAAGTCTCAAATACTTTTTAGCTTTTATAAATATACAGTTCGTTATAAGATTTTATTTGTCAATACAAATTCATAAAAAACAATAAAATAAAAACCTTATAAAAAAACTAAAAAATATGATAAAATAGATAAAAAATCATATAAGTATATATAAAGTTTAACATTTATATAGATAAAAAAATACTAAAATTTTAATTAATTCAAAAATCCATAAATGAAGAAAAAATGCTAAAAACAGTATTTAACTTGTTTAGCAAAATGAGGGATATCGGAGCTGGGGTCAAAAAATACGTTTTTCAGAAATTGAAGAAGAAAATTATAAGGGGCCCCGAAGCCCTGGGAAATACAAGAGATAGTATCGCTAAAAACATCAAACTTACGCAAAGTTTTCATCCATTCGCAACTTTGTGCATTTGTAAATATAGTGAATAAGACTTTGAGTCATAAAAAGCTGAAAAATTGAAAGGGAATCATCTAAAACTTCAGCTCCGTTTTTCGGACCAGGAGGAACAGACTGAATATTTCGTATATTTCTGGACAGTGTTCTTCCAAAAGAAGCTTGAGTTGGCTCCCAAGAATACACAGTTTCATCAGGAGAGTCAAAGAATTATAATTTTCATACGAAATCGAAGATTCTGAAGAACTTCCAGTTATGGATTCAGAAGAAAAAGAAAAACGATCCTCTAAGTCTGAAGGTTCACTCATTATTAGAAATATGAGAAGAAAAACTCAAGAAATCCAAGAAAATAAAAAAGAATAGAAACACTTGTGATATTATGAAGAATTTTTATACAAATGCCAACAGCTGTAAACGTGCAATAAAAGTACTGATGCTTATGTGGTAAATCGATTTACGTCTCTACGGTTCAATGTAAATAAGGCCTATATAAAATAGATCACACGTATGATAAATTTATATCACAATATATCACATTCGTAATAGTCTTCTTCAATACTTCTTTTTCATATCATATCTTCTCTATAAGAAAATTATCATGCAACTATAATATTATCAAATCATCTCCACTATCATCATCATGATAGTCGAATGGTTTCATCAACATCATTCTAAACAAGCTATAAGAAGCAATATGTTTATAATAACGAGATATTGCTCTTGTATACGTTTATTTGATGATAATAATAGTGGAGTTTTTTTCCATTGCTCCGTAGTTCGAGGGGTATACAAATCGTCCGTAGTGCGAAGGTTAATGTTAACGCGCAGACTAAACCGGAAAAACGGACGAATTTTCTGCAGACATCAACATCAACTGCACATCTTTCGA
Organism: Nectonema munidae; assembly: GCA_030549495.1. Taxonomy (NCBI): domain Eukaryota; kingdom Metazoa; phylum Nematomorpha; class Nectonematoida; family Nectonematidae; genus Nectonema; species Nectonema munidae. The sequence goes on from JAUIRK010000786.1 coordinate 222,169, forward strand.
AGGTAGGCGACGCGGAGCTTAAACTTTGCTCTTTCATTGCGGAACATAATTTACCTATTAGAATCATGGATTATTTACCTGGATTAATTCAAAATGCTTGTCCGGTTTCGAAAATAGCTAAAGATATCAAATGTGCAAGAACTAAAGCTACGGCAATATTTAAAAATATTTTAGGGCCACATTACTTTGAAAATCTCATCGCAAAGTTGAAAGAATGCAAATTTTCGTTGATAATAGACGAGGCGACTAATGTAATTACTAAAAAACAGCGTGTTCTTCTATGCAGATTCTACGATTATAACTCTCAAAAAATTATTGATAACTATTTAATTCTCCTGGAAGTCAAGGATTGCACTGCAAATGGAATATTTTCCTCTATTGAAGCTTTTTTCGTCTCACATGGTATTCCTTTTGAAAATTTAATTGCATTTGCCAGTGACAGTGTTATGATGGGAAAGAAGAGTGGTGTACTGTACAGGCCTTACTGAAGAACAAAGTTTCTTCCCTTTTCATTCAAAGCTGCGCTTGTCATTCTATGCAACTTTGTGCATCCAAGGGGTGCTCAGAATTACCACCGTGTGTAGAGGAACTTGCCAGAAACATATATTCCTACCTCTCCAATAGTCCAAAAAGCTACAAGAATATGAGGAATTCCAGGAGTTTATTCGAACGAATCCTCCTAAATTATTGCACATAAGTTGCACAAGATGGCTCTCTCTACAACAAGTTGTCAAAAGAATCTTGGAACAATGGCCCGCTCTTGTGTTGTTCTTCGCATCTGCTGCTCTGAAACATAATAGCAGTGTAGCCTCAAATGTGCTGAGCTTATTAAGGAACCCAATCACAAAGATGTATTATGCATACTTGGTACACATTTTACCAGATGTTATTAAGCTGAACTTGGACTTTCAAAGTGAGAACTACAGAATGCACAAAATGCACAAGTCTATCACATGCTAATAAAATAATATGTTTCCCAGTTTTTGCGTGTCTCTCCAGTGAGCTGCACTTCGCAACGGCAGAATTTACAGTACGCCCTTTCTGAGCATGCACTTGTTTCTTCCAGCAATGGAGAAAATCGAGGATCTAACAGAAGCCTTTTCGACAATTTATGAGCATAGTGCTTAGTTTTTTTTTAGGTGGGGTTGCACACAAATCAGTATCATCACTGATTCTATCTTCACTGTTATTGCTCATTATGAGGGTATGAGAATAATGAGATCACAGTTATATTCACTAAAATATCATTCTGAAATTTATTGAAAAAATATAATTGGTACAACATATTTACAACATAATAATCACTTCATGTATAAGCTTACCGTTAACAAATTCTTGCAAAAGGCCACGAAAACAAAAAGTACCAGATTTTCGTAGCGGCGTACCAAATGTACTCCATCATGCAAAAAGTACCATATCTGGTAATATAGTACCAGGTTTGGCAAGACTGAGCTCGAGGTCAGTATAGAAATTTTTTTTCAAAAATTCATAATTTTGACAGGTGCTCGGATGGGAAATTTTGAATGATTTATCAAGAAAAACGCAAGTATATCGTCTTCCAGTTGTAGTTTCAGGTTACAAATCAGAAAAAATATTAGGAGTTCCGAAACTATTTCTGGAACTGAAATCATCGCACAAGTAAATGTTATTGTAGAAATATTACAAAGTTTGAAAATGTAAAAGTTTTGTTTTTATACAACAGCTGTAAATACTGGAATTAAATATGAAACGTGTAAATTGATTATAGAGAAGCTAAAAAAATCTTTTGGATTTTACATGTAGGTATCACATTTTTGAAATAATATTAACTGCTGCTTTAAATCTTCTCTTGACCCTACAATTGGTACCGATGCTACTTTATTCAAAAGATTTCAACATCAATGGAACGCTATTCATCAATCTTCTTATCAAAGTTTGTTACAGAATGAAACAGTTAGCTTTGCAATCAATGATGTTAAAGAAGAAGTTACTAGATTTGCTATTACTCAGTTGATTTTAATATTTGAAGGTGTTTCATTAGTTTGATACAAATATTAACTTTTTATATATTGTTAGTAAAGATTATACACTTAATTTGAATTTGGGAAAGCTTGTTTAAAAGAGTGGGCGATTTCTTTAAATGTCTTTGTTGCAGCAATACTTCGTGGTAAATGTGGCTAAAAGTTATTAAGAAAACATCTTACAACTTTTTGCCCTTTTTTGTTGAAAAATTAAAAAGTGTGTATACGCACAATCTTCACGATTTTGAAATTATTTTTTTAATATACTTATCCAATATTATTCTCTTTTATTGCAAATATTGTTTCAGAAACTTGTAAAACATAAGTAATTATTTCAAACGTTTTGGTTTTCTGGCGTTTTGGTTTCGGACGCTTTGGTTTTTGGGCATTTTGGTTTCGGACATTTTAGTTTTCGGGCGTTTTGGCCTGGCACACCTAAAATGATTAAATGCATTCCCCTCCCAAACTCACACTTTTAAATTATGAAATTTGTTTGTTATACATCACATTTTATTCATGTAAAATTGAAAGGGAATGCATTTTTTTTTATTTCTATTTGAAAAATCATTAATGTTTTAAAATCATCTAAAGTTTCATTTTTTTTTAACTCTTTTTTGAACAATCACTTCTTCCAGGTGGGTAATGATAGACTGAATTTGTTGTAAATGACACTGACAGTGGTATTTTTCTGAATTTTTTTCAATTCATCAAGAGTTTCTTCTGGTGATAAAAAAAGTTTGTTTTATCTGGCTGATCAAACTCTTCAGAAGATTGGTTAAGTTGATGGTCATCGTCATCGTGATTATTTTTTTCTTAATTTTAGTCATCCAGTCAATTGATTCGAGTAGATTGATCTGGCAGCAAAGTTTGTAGCTGAATTTTCATTGTAGATCTTAGCGAAGTAATCATTAAAGTTTTCGCTCATGAGCTTTCTATAATCCGATTATTCTGGACAAGTGGTTGGAGTAGAGAGGTAGTGTTTGGTGTTAGAAACTTGAGTGTAATATTGTTGAGTCGAACATCTTGTGTGCGGGAGGAACTCTTGTCAAGGAACATTAGAATGTTCAGACGTTGAATTTTGATAGCGTTGATACTGTGTATAGCGCGGTGGCGACTCTAGATTTTCCCATCAGCAATGCTACTGATTTGTTATATTGTCCTTCCCCATTTTCTATTATGAAAAAGGTGAATATAAATATCACAAAATAATTTTTATTATGAAAAAAATAAAGAAAATTAGTTAGTGAGCTTGTTAGTTAAAACATCTAAAGAAAAGATGGAGATAACAAATAAGTACCTTCTCTTATACGTTTTATTTTCATCTTTGCTTTGATAACAAAATAATATAGAATAAATTTAGTAGAAAAAAATCTTTTAAAAAGTTGAAGCAATTTACTTTAACAAAAATTCAAGCATTCTTTTATTTGTATTAAGTCACAAAGTTGCAGCGCGTATACAGGATTTATATGAAAGGCTGAAAGTAAAAATTGCAATATGTTGTTAAAACATACATAGTAACTGGTGTTGGTATTCAGTTAAAATCAAGCGATTATTATTGTTAACATGTGAATAAGGCTGACTAATTCATCGTAATGGAACTTCCAAGTTACGTAACGTTAGCAAATTATAATAAATTTACATATACATAAATGTTTTTAAACTATTTAATGCGCTTTTAATACAATTTTTTGTATAATTATATCATGTTTTTTAGAAACACACATGCATAACCTTATTTTCATGTTCTAGTACTTGTAATTATGTTCTAATAAAATGGCATTTCATTTTTTCGGTTCCTTGACGAACTATTTTGATATCTCATGTTTCATCATACACTACGCATTACATCTTACATGTTCACAAAAAATGCGAAGATGGAAACAAAGATTGGAGGATGGATGGAGGATTGCTTGCCTCTGTTCGTATTCTTTCTATATTTTCGTCATACATTACGCATCATACATATTCACAAAAAATATGAAAACATATGAAATGTGTATGAGGGAATGTAGGCAATAACTTCTTTGCTTGCTTTTCCTGTAATCATTTGAAAACAATGTTTTTGCGCGTAATTTATTTTGTCTTATAAAAAAATAAGGCATGCCTTGCTTGCAATGAGAAGTAGCTAAGGGTGTGCCATCCACACTGTGAATAAATGTGAGGTCATTCAATCTTTTTTGTTTGCGTGATGTCACCACTCCTCTTCATTTTTAAATCAACGTGAATTGAATGCTTTTCGTAGGTTTTTTAAATAAAAGTTTTTCCGTTAAGCTACACACCAACAACACACATCTCTTTCTTTTTTTGAATTGAAAGTGATTTTTTCTGGCAGAGCCCGAAAGAATAATACAGTCTCATCACGGTGTAAGTAGTTTTTGATAATTTCAAGGATACGACTTTAATTTGTTAACTGTGTCTGTATCCGCTCTGTTATTTTCTCCACAGACTTTATATGCATTTGCAGAATAACTACTGCGCCATCTGTCCAACCATTTGATGCTTTGAATTCGGGTATTTTGAGTTTAGTTGCAAACATAAGTGCTTTTTCTTGAATAATAGATCCAGAGAGCAGTTTGTTTTTTGCATGAGCTGAATGCTAAACGACTTCCATACTACATCATTTATATCAAAAAAACAGTTTGTTTAATCTTTCTTTATTTTAATTTGCGCGTGTTTCATACTGCTTTAAGTGAATGTTTTTTCTAGAAGTATATCTCCAACAGTTGAGCTGGCATTATTATATTTTTCAACAAGCTGCCTTTCTTACAGTTGAAGTTCTCTCTAAACGAGACATAGCTAAAGACGCTAAAAATAGCTGCTTATTATCAATAAAAGGGATCGCTATGCCTTGAATGAGCTTGTTGCGTTTTTTGATATTATCCAGATTTTGTATGATTGCTTTGATATTCTACACCTACCTACTCTATAATTAGGTTGTTTTTCTAAAAATTAGGTGAAGGTGTGTGAATGCATTTTTACTTACACTTTTTTATCAATGAATATGTTTCATTAATTATTATATGTTTCCAATACCTAAGATTTATAATAATAAGCATGGCGGGCTTACTTGTTACATTTCATTACTTCCAACAACTTTTTCCATTTTATAGGGTGTTGCACATATAAATGAATAATGCAATTATTGTTAAGAATAACTATTCTTTTACAGTGTCGTTGTTTTGCAGTTGACATCTTTGGTTATGCAATTGAAAAATAATTTACATTAAACTTAATATCTAGGGGCCAGGACTTTTTAAAACAGCTGGTGTAAAGGGGTGGCCGCTTTTATGAGGAACCAGTTTATAGAAGTTTTATTGCATTGAAACATATAATACTTATATATACATATTTTTGAATAAACATAGCAACTTTGTGGTAAATGTCAATCAAATCTTGATTGCTTACAAATCTGCTTAACAAAAATATTCATTCAAATTTTAATTAAAAGAAATTTTTTTATACCAAAGTGGCTTTGCAACTTTCATTTCATGACTCAGTTTTGGCAATTATAGTGTCAAAATGTCAGAAAGTGTCAATCAGAGCTTCACTTCTGAAAATTTTCTCCATGAATATTATTCTAATATTTTAAATATAATAAATTCTTTATTCTAAATTAAAGATGGAGATTTCATTAACTGGCTCAGTTTTCGCATTTAGGATGTCAAAACGGCAGAAAGTGTCAACCAATTTTCGAATTATATGTGAAATCTCTATAAAAAGATCCATTATTATTTTATATAAAATTTAATTTTTTATATCAAATCGACCAGGCTAATTTGACTTCTGGACTTGGTTTTCTCAATTAAGAAGAAGAAGAAGATTTATTTGGCAAATAAAGGTAGGTAAAATAAAATAAAGATGGTTGTTAACAATATAAAAGAAATACTTGAGATTTATAGCCAAGTGTATTTTTTGCGGGATATTCAAAAGGCCAGAAAGCCGCTTGTATAAAATAACCGTATACGTAATTAATTGAAATAAAATATATTAATAACGTAAAATAAATAAGAATATACATCTAAGAACGGCATATATAATATATACAGAAGAATATTTAAACAGAGCAAAGCACAAGTAGAATGTTGGAAGCGTAAATGTATTGTGAAAATATACAAAAAAGTATCATAGATATTTCAAGTTATGTATAAAGACAGACGTAGCAATTTCTTATGTGACAATTAGCGTTGTATTGATTTATGTGTACTTGTTTCTTATTGTTTTTTTTTGAAAAGACTGATGGATATAAATATGTTGAATGTATTGGAAAGAAAAGAGTTCCAACAACGTGGTACTTTATATTTCATAGGTTGCATGGCAAATTTATTTTTATAGAAAGGCACAGTCGCCATGTTATTAATGCGTAATATATGCCTAGTATTTTCAAAGCTAAAACTCAAGTTTGAGTCAAATTTTGAAGGCAAACGACGATTCAAAAGCTTGTAGGTGAAAAATGCTAAATTAATTTGCCAAATTTTTGACTTATAGAAATGTTGTGTTGTATATGAGATGGAGACATTAAAGATATATCTAAGAATTTTCTTTTGAGACTTATAAAGTAAAGAAATATTTTGGTGGCCCCATATCAGTATACAATAATTAATATGAGGTAGAAAAAAAAGAATTATACAATAAAAGTTTGATATCAAAAGGGAGAAAGTTTTTCAAGTGTTTTAATACACCTATAATTTTACAAAGTTTAGTGTTGGTATATGAAATGTGTTGATTCCAGTTAAGTGTTTCATCTAAAATCACACATAGCAAATTGTAAGTTTTTACTAATTCAAATATAAAATTGAAGAAGTCTGGTTTAAATGATTTACTTTTATTGAACAGCATAGCTTTAGATTTAATATAATTAATAGTCATACAATTAGCATTACACCACTTTATGAGTTTATCAATTTGAACAAAAAAAGTATTAAATAGTTCTATTATAAGAGAAGGGTAGATTTATAGTTAAATCAAAACAAAAAAAGTTTAGCTCAGTATTAGAATAATGTATGTCGTTGATAAATGTAAGAAATAACAGGGGACCCAAAATTGAGCCTTGGGGAACTCCGCAAGAAATGGGCAGCAACACATTAGAAAAAGAATCATAAACAAATACATTTTGACTACGTTGGTAAACGTAAGATGCAAAGAGAGACAATGACTTTTGTTCAATATCATATAGTTTGAGATTTCGAAGTAAGATTTGATGAGAGACATTTTTATCAAAAGCTTTAGCAAAATCAATGAACAATGTAAGCGTACCATTTCCTGATTCAAGATTTTGAAGAATATCATCAACGAAGCCAATGAAAAAAGACTGAGTCTGGAATTCATATATGAGATTATTTCTATCAAAATAAGAAGCTAACTGCATATATAATTTATCTAACTGTCTATATTGTTTTTATCTCCTTTTTTAAATATAGGATAAACTTTACTGAGTTGGAAACAATAAGGAAAAATATAATGTTTCAAACATGAATTATAGCCCATTAACAAGTATTTAATTTTTATATGAAAGATAGAAAGTCCGTAGGCATCGGAAAAATGGTTCATTTTAATCTCATTTATTCCACGAAAATTTTTGAATAATAAATGAAGTGTTAGACTGTGCAATGAAGTTAGAAAAATCGCCAATGGGTTCAGAACAAAAATTGAGATTGGAAAACTCCTGATTAGAAAAGTTAGCTAAAACACTAGAATTATCAATAATTTTATTGTCAATATTTAAAGAAATTTTGGATGTAACCGATGGATTAGATTATATTAGACAAGTTTTCCTAAAATATTCTTTCTTCAGTGGCTTGTTAATTTCTGAGGGAGATAAATTTTAATTTCCAATCATTACCACAGAAAAAAAAATCAGTTCTACCTACCAATTAAATTAGTAAGCGCTCCTGTTCAAATTTTCATTAATGAATTAGTCAGGCTAACAAGTTTCAAAGGGTAACCTAAAAAGTTAACAATAATTACTGGTTAAAATTTTTACTTTGGTCCATAAATTATTAAAAAAATAAGTATTTGTAAATAAACTCTAATGATAAAAAAAGTAAACTAGAAAATAATTGTAAAAATAACTGTAGAGCTTCGAACATTGCTATCACTAATGCAATATAGAGTTCGATAAAGTAGCATCAGATTTGAAAATTGATGTAAAAAGCTTAAAAATTTTTTTGAAAATTTATAAAACAAACTTATTGATTGTATGTCAAATATTCATAATACTTTTTTCGAAAATTAATTTTTTAATGATTTGTTCTAAGGATATCTTTAAAAAACAATATGGAAAATATTTCGTGAAAACTCATTATTAAAACATAAATATAAACGCCATCTAAATTTCTTGTTTATACTTCAAATGAGGCCTTCTCTGCACCCTCATGAGTGCATACACAACATTTGTAACATTGAAGAAAATAATGAATGCACTGTGTGGTGTTTTATTTACTTATATCTATGAAATTAGCATAATTCGTAGCCGTAACTATCGAAGTTAGTAAAATCATCGTTAATTAATCCAAAGAACAGCTTCACTAATCTAATTAGTAATGGTAATCGTAATGGTACCGTAGGGTATTCTCATCGAAAAATCACAGTTGCGCCGCTTATATCGAACTATGAGGAAAGCAGGCTTGATGTAGGATCGAACCCAAGACCTTGTGTTATCGAATCCAGCATCTAACCAACCATACTCACGCCCCTGAGTAACTAATACATCTAATTCGCCCTAGTAAGTGATACTAATCTTTTTTCTCAATGTAAGCCGCCTTCTTTAAGAAAAATTGAGATACGTTTCTTTATCAAATCTAGCAAGTGTTGGTAAATCCAGGGATTGACAGGATTTCTATAATAAGAAGTTTTATTGGACTTGAATATATTGGTGTTTTTATTTAACAAAATAAATAAGTCGGTTATTCAAGTGTTCAAAATATTTTACAGGATTATGAAAGTTGTGTTTCAAGTGATCATACCATTTAAAATGAACAACTTCGTAAAGAAAGGAAGTTTATTGTTGTTTAGTGATACTTTGAAGGTGACTTATATCATCAGATATATCAAAGAGTATACTGCATCCTTTATCTTCATAATAACTATGGGGGATATAAATATTATCTAAAATAGACCCACTAAGATGGCGCCTAAATTTGGATATTATAGGTTTGTAAGAATTAGATAGCATTAAATTCACAAAATTTTGAACATGACTGTCATAATCAATCCTACGAAGATCAAAATTAAAATCTCCAAGAAAAATACTGGATTTGAAATCATACATATAAATAATCAAGTAAATAGGAATCAAACTCAGTTAAAAATGATTTTGTATCTTGGGAAAGAAAATAATTTCTAAGTAAATAGAAATAGTGAAGACTTCAAAAATAGAACTTGCAACTTTGCTATTGCAATTAGAAAATTTTAAACTATTGTGTACATAAAATCCTAATCCACAGGTGGCACAAAAACAAATTTATATCGATCAATGTCATAAATATTACAACTTTTTTCATCTAGCCAAATTTCTTGTAGACAAATCCCATGAAGTGCACAGAAAAGTACAGAAAGTGTGGAAGATAACAGAAAAGTACCGAATGTGACGAATTATCTATCAAGTTTGACGTTTCTCAAAAATTTTTATTCTGCAGGTTTTTGATTTGAATCAAGGTAGATTTTGTAATTGAATAAAATTTTCTTATAATTTCATCTTTTGTATTGACTTATTATACTAAACAAACATTGAAATTAAGAAAACCGAAGAGGTTGTTTTTATAAAATTTTGAATTTTTATTAGATACACACTTGAAAATTAATATCTCTATACAGTTTCAAATACATAGTAACGCGTTTATATCCATTTTTTTAAAGTTTTTTTTCTATTTTATTATAAAGATCAAAACTTATTTGTAAATCATCGATTAATGTTTTGATTGAGAATGAAATGCTCACTAAAAATATCCTTCAAATTTAAAATAATTTTTTTATTTCCCATTGCACGGTAAAAATGTGTAAACGTGTCAATTGAATTGGTGATGCATGCCTGAAAAAGTTATTTCCAATTTTTAAAGTTTTTTCTCACAATCGTTATTTATTGTTTATACAATCGTAATATATGAAATTAAGAAAAGTAAGGGACCTGAAGACACATTGAAATGAGAACGCGTGATTATAAGGTAAATATAATAGATACTCGTGTAATAGACATCGCTTTTATATTGTCAATGTAGTAGTCCTTTGAGGAGCTATATACTTTTAATAAAGAAGTATGTACCTTGCCTTCACCGAAGATATACCGTTTTCCAATGAGCTAGGAGTTGGTGTAATCATCTAGTATTGAGTGTTTCAAAAAAAATTGATCGTGAAGAAGAAGCTCTTCCTTTGTAAATGAGAAATCTTTGAATCTTAGACTTATTTATTTTAACTAACATTAGAATCATCAATTCGCTAAAATGGATAAAAAATCTGGAAATTTTCAAATGTTAGAGTTACCATTATGTTTGACAGATACGATTATGTGAAGATATAGCTATTGTCAAAAAATTGAAAGAGAGAGTTTTTTATATGATGAAGTTCGACAATTTTTGTAATTGAAAAAAAGGATCATCCATGATTTCATCAGGAACACGAAATTTGAAAAATATCGGTATTAAATTAGAATCTAATAGGTATAATCGGTATCTGAAAGATTGATATCTGTTCATATCACCTGATATACTACAACACATGATATCGATAAAAACGCAAGATCAACTAGGAGATTCTTTTCAACAGAAAAACTCCGAGATTGCAAAAATTCTGTAGTAAATAATGCTCTTAAAAAAGTTTTTCTAACACACATTCCACGAATTAAAAAGCTAAGAAAGAAATTATAGAATGAAGAGCGAAAGTCGACATCATAAAAAGCATATAAGAAATGAAGTAAAGACTACACGCTGATGACGAATTTGTTAGAAAATATCGGAGGTCCTAATGAGGTATATAGTTCTAAGCCGAAACTAAAGAGCTCCGAATGTGTTCGGTTTAGCTAAAGTAGCACCCAGTAATGTTTTTACCATCTCATTTTACAACAATTTACAAAAATTTTACGAATTAATTAATTATTAATCATTAAATATATTTTAGGACATACATATATCACTCTCGGTCGCCCCCCCCCCCCCCTCCGCCCATCTTAAATCCTTCTCTAGCAATCAACCATTTTTATGCCTAATAAGAAAGTACAAAGTGTTTAAATATCACATGATTTACAAACTTTTTCTGAAAAACTTAACTTTGATTTATACGCTTAGACATAAATATTGGTTGGCATTCTTAATTGAAACATTTTCTTTATATTATGCTCGATTTTGAACTATTTCCACGAAAAATTCTCTTCTTAATTCAATTTTCGATTGCATTGGTTGTGGCAAAAACATTTCTAACATAACTAATTTTTCAATTGATCTTCTTTTTTGAACACCCCCCCCCCTCCCTCCACACACACACACATGTAACGTTTCATAACGCAATTGAATAACCCCTACTACCTCCCTATAGCGTTAGGTAATATATGTATATCCGCTTATAATATGTAACCCATATATCGGGTTATTGTTGAAAAATTTGGTGAGAAATAAAAATTTATAAATTTTGAGTTTTTAGAAAACATGATCTCAAGTCGTCACGAGTAGAGATTTGGTCGCATCCCTATTAGTGACATGTATAGAATCATTAATTATAACAAGAGAGAAAATTGTTTTATATATTTCGCAAAAATATATAAAAGTTAATTTAAGGTCGAATTAGCCACATTGAAACGTAATATTCATTTACCTATATGTATAGATTGACAAAATACCATCATGATAAAATAGAAGAAAGTCGACTTGCTAAATGAGACGAAAATTGTCCAAAAATAAAAAAAATATATCTGACCACTAGTTAACCACCATAGGTAAACAGTAATCTCAAATGAAATCTACAATCGCAAAAATATTTTGGAAACAACTTTGGGCATGTTAGATTCACTGTGTATGATTAAGTGTATTTAAAAATATTGAGAAAAAATGTTTGGCGTTAAGTCACCTGTGAAAACTAATTTACTAACAGGCAGGCCCTTAACCAGGCGGAGGTTTAGTGGGGCAGTTGACCCCCCTAAAATATTCCTCTTAATAATAATAATTGTAACAAAATTTTGTAAATATTTACAAGTAATTACAATTATTTTATCAACTTAGATGAATCTTAGAACATATCAATTGGCTCTTTTACATTTGAGCAATTTAGAGATAAAGAGAACATGGCGCATAGAGATTTAGGTCCTCCTAAAAAATTCCTGATTACGCACTTGCTAACACGTGAAATATTTTTAGTATATGAATCACGAAAAGCACGTTTAAATGAGAGTATTTAGAAAAAATCATGGAAGTAAAATATATTTTGTTGTTTATATATTTCACATCAATGGCGGAACCAAAGGGGGAGGGGGGGGCTCATGGGCTTGGCACCCTATGAAAAATGATTTCGAAAATTACTCTTACTAATGTATACCCCTACATGTATAAAAAATAAATGTTTGCAATTTATTCATGGCAAAATAATGTTAAAAATATGAAAACATAGGTAATTAGTGATTCTAAAAGACATAATACAGTGTCGTATTCTCTGAAGACTTTTAGCAAAATTGCAAAATATTTAAATAGATTTCGGCCCCCCTATAAGACATTTCTGGATCCGCTACTGTTTCGCATTGATTGATTTTTATGAAAAATAAATGACTCCATCAGATTCGCAATCCATTATTTAGTAGGTATTCGCGAGAATTTTGTAAAATTATTTAGTATTTTAAGAAAAGAGAAGGAGAGGAGATTTAGCATTTATGCTTTTAAGTACGTCTTTTAAATTCCTTACATTGTTTGCACGTATTTCAATATACTTTTTGGCTTTCTAGTTGGATGTACTAATGTGATAGTTGCATAAATCAATGTGCAATTCATTCGTGTTTCTAGGAGAATTGATTGTTATTAAAGTGGTGTACGCGATGATTGATGAATAGTGGAGGGAGGGAGCTAGGAAGAGGAATGAGGACAAATCGTTCATCTAGTCTAGTGAATTCGTGAAATATTGCAGGTGCAGAGCGAGTTGATAAAATTTCACCATTTTTCCGATGCTTACTAGAAAAAGAGATTGCTATTGTATCATTCACCAGCAGAATACGTATATTCACGGTGCCTGGTCAAAACGGCCAAAAACTAAAACGGCCAAAACCAAAACCAAAACGGCCAAAACCAAAACGGCCAAAAACCAAAACGGCCAAAAACCAAAACGGCGAAAACCAAAACGGCCAAAAACCAAACGGCCAAAAACCAAAACGGCCAAAACCAAAACGGCCAAAAACCAAAACGGCAAAAAACCAAAATGGTCAAAACCAAAAATCTTCATCGAGGAGTGTCCTCGTGGAATCGTGAACAATGATATCGTTACATTCATCAAAACAAAGATTAACTCAAAAGCAATAGCACTTTTTCACTTCTACTTTAGTGAATTGCATAGCTGATAATGAAAGTTAACATCTATACAACACAACTTTTAAATAGCAAAGCAAGCAAATTTTACAACTTCTAATGATTGTAATAGTTACCAAACAATAAATTTTTTGATATGTCAAGGTATTTTGGATAAAAGGATAGGCAAATCAATGTACAGGACTCTCTTTTTTCTAAACTAAAATTTACACAATATGTGCTGATAACTTTTCTTGTTAAGATACTGACAAAAAAATTGCTACTTTGATTTTTTTAAAAGCTTTGATTTTAAGCACTTGTATTTTTCTATTTTTTATCAAATTTTTTTATTTTGAGATACAGACTTAAATGCTTCATATTGAATTGAAAAAACGCCAAGTATTTTAAGACGTCCAGAGTTATGTGTTTGAATTTAACAGTGACTAAATGTTAGCATTTGACGGAAATGTTAAGGTGTTTGGGTTGGGGCTCGTATAAACACCAGATTTGAGTGAATTTGATAAAAAAAAATGACATTTGACTAAAATTGGATCAGGAAATTTAATTGAAATTTATCCTTATTTGCCCCAAATCAAACTATTTGACTGGATTCAACTTTTTGTATTAAATTTTTGGTTTTTGGTCTTTTTGGTTTTGGCCGTTTTGGGTTTTTTGCCGTTTTGGTTTTAGCCGTTTTGGTTTTTGGCCGTTTTGGTTTTGGCCGTTTTTGTTTTTGGCCGTTTTGTTTTTGGCCGTTTTGGTTTTTGGCCGTTTTGGTTTTTGGCCGTTTTGGTTTTGGCCGTTTTGGTTTTGGCCGTTTTGGTTTTGGCCGTTTTGGTTTTTGGCCGTTTTGACCAGGAACCTTATTCACGGTCAGCGCTGGTGTTAGGGCAAGTATACACTGATATCGTCACTGTTTCGCTTCATTCAGGACATTTGTCTGATTCTATTTTTCTAGGTTTACCCATTTTCATTATATCGGCTATTTTCTTTCCCAGGTTGAAGCGGAGTTTACATAGTTCGACTAATACCAGCAAGCTAGTCAACAAGAATAGTTCTCCATGTTACTTCCATGTACACATCTTGGTGCACAGGTCTACAACGTCTCTAGAATTGCTTTTACTATGGGAGAGGGCCTGAAAAACTGATAAAATGAAATTGTTGGTTTTGATTCAATAATTTTTTTTTAAATTTTCCATAGCGTGTATTTATTCAAAAGTTGGTATTATATTTGCGATTTCTCGAATACGCAAAGTAATTTATAATTTTAAAATGTAGTGAACACTGTTTGTACCAATTGATTGTACCTTGTATAGCACGAAATCTAATTCGTCAACTTTAAAATCATAACATTTCATTGAACATATGAAGCAGCTAGTTTATTTCTTTGTACGAACTTTTATTTATTCAAAAGATATGTTAGAAAAATTAAAGATGCTTCGTATTTTGTTAAACTTAAAAGAAGGTACAATATATTTGTGAAATTTTAAAAATGAAAAGTCGTCAAGTTAAACAATACTGAAATACGCTCACAACGTTCGCTTTTATTCACGCAAGGGATATCAAATATTAGCAATTTTTCACACTATCTTATCGTCCGCGCATATACAAAAGGTTCATTCATGGAAACTTAACTTAAATGTCTCTTGCTCTCATTCTGTTTAACCTTGATTTTATACAAGAAAACAATTTTCACTTGCAAATCAAGTGAATATTTAGGCAGAAACATCGCATCAATAATTTTACCAAGTAGAAATGTCTTTCTTGTGTATGATGAAACTTGGCGTCATCCATTATACAGGAAAGAAATTTATTAGAGTACACATGTTTGTTGTTAAATAATAATCATAATATTTCACAAAGTTACAAGTTATAAAAAAAATAAGTAAGAACAGCATTGCAACACTGAAAATAATATTTAGAGTTGATTAAAGTAGTAAAGTTAATTTTTAATAAATAAAAAGTTCAATTACTATCTAAAAAGAACCAAAAATGAGAAATAAATTCTAGATAAAATTATATGAATAGCATTTTTATAAAGGCTCGCTCAATCAAAGTATAATTTTACTTTTTTAAAACTTTTAATAGATATTACATCCCTCGATAATTTCACCCATATTTATAATTAAATTATTCCAAATTATTTTTATAAATTATTGCATTTTGATGGCGCGTTATATGCAAATATTAATTCATATATTATAATAATTAAATCAAAAAATTTATGTACACAATATCTATTTATTTTTTAAATTTTTTTTAACCAGAAAATTGAAACTTTTTTAATGTTTTTTTTTATTTTTATTTAATTATTCAAATATTAATATACAAAAACTCAACATCGTAAACTTTTTTATCCAGAGATCATTTTGTTCTTTGAGTAATACCACATAAAATGCTTTAAAAGTATTAAAAATGGAAATTTGTTTAAATAAATCAAAAATTAACCATTAGAACCCTTGAAAGTAGGAAAATATAGATTTTATTTGTTTTAAAAAAATTGTAAGATTTATTATTTCCAGTATCGAAAACTTTCTAAGGTGTTGGAAAAAGAGTGGTAAATTAACTAAAATATCGTCAATTTTACCATGCTAAGTAGTAAAATTACGCATAGCACTAGCGAATACTTTACATTTCAGTAAATTAAAAATTCTTACATTCTTTTAAAAAATTGACATGATTTGAATCCAATTGAAAACTTATTTTCTTGTATAATGATGATGGTACCGTAGGGTGTTTTCATCGAAAAGGCACAATTGCGCCGCTTGTATCGAACTATGAGGAAAGCAGGCTTGATGGAGGATCGAACCCAAGACTTCGAGTTATCGAATCCAGCATCTAACCAACCATACTCACTTATAAAACTTATAAACTATATAACTTATAAACTTATAAAATTAAGGTTAAACAAATTGAGAGCCATAGGAAATAATATATGAATTTATAGTGACTGATTAAGTCTTTTCAAGGCTTTTATATTTGTATGTTGGAAAAAATGAATTTGTTAAGTAATCAGAAAGAGTAAGTTCAATATTATAAAGCAAAACTTTTAAATGCATAAAAAAATGCACGTATATTGCGATACTCAAACTAATCGCATTCAAGAAAAGATTGACATATGAAAGCATTATATCATTGAACAACTTCTTTCCAATTAAAATTGCTTTTCATCAATGCACGGATAGTGCAACATTACCAAATTTGGAAATATAATATTTATAGAATATAGATATAATTAAATCTTAAAATAAAAAAATAATTAATATATTTAATTTTATAAACCTTTTTTAGTTTTAATTTAGATAAATTTAGAAAAATGTCGCGCGAAAGTATTGTTTATAAATATTTTAAAGAAGAAGATAGTTTTTTTTATTTGTTTATGTTATTCAAATGAAGAAAATCTTTGTCATAAAAAAATTACAAAACTAAAAACTGGAGGTTCTTCGTCTAACTTGAAAAGACATCTTCAAAGACACCATAAAAATAATTATAATTTTGTTGAAGAAAAAGACGAAGGAAATTCTAAAAAAAAAAGTAAAATTGGAAGCAGCCAAAGTTTTCTCTCCAATTATTTAGTGAAAACTGTACCATCCGTAAGCGTCACTGTTTCTAAGAAAGATTTTGAAAATGGTATTTTGAAAATGATTGTGAATAATGGAGTTTATTTTAATTTTTTCAAGAACAAGGCCTCCAACTCATAAATGGTACATTAGCAAAAAAATTAGAAGTTTCCCTTGGACGGGAAAGCATCAATACGTTATTGAAAAATAAATTTAATGAAGAAAAAGGAATTGAAAAATGTCTTCGCAAAAATTTTGTTTTTGAAATTTGATAGCGTGACCATAATTCGATCGCATTTTCTTGCAATAACTGCCCAATTTTACTTCGAAAAAAAATGTTGTTAGTGAAAGAATGCTCTCTTTTGTTGATACTCATTTTTATAATGACTCAGAAAGCATCAAAAATTATATTTTCGAAACTTTAGAAGACTTCGCTATTGAACTTTCACAAGTTTTAGGTTGTGTAGTTGATAATGCTGTCAATATGACAAGGGCTATCAAGCTCATGAACATCGAACAGTCAAAAAAATACTTCAGATTCCGAGTATGAATGTCAAAATCAACTCATTGATTTTTTTTCTCAAAAATATTTCGCATGAGATGTATGGAACATTCGTTACAACTCGAAGTTTAAGATGGTCTCAAAAGCTGGGGAGAATTTTTGAATAAAATACAAGATATAGCATCTCAATTACGAGCGCCACATACAGGTGCATTTTTAAAAAGATCTGGTAAAGCCATGATTATTGATACTTCAACGAGATGAGGAACTACATATTTAATGTTGAAAAGACTTTATGATTTGAAATTATATATTCAAGGCTTGGGAATGCCTCAAGCCGAGCTAAGTGAAACAGAGTGGGAAAAAGTTGTTTTTATAATTTCAATACTTGAAGTTATATATCGAGCAACTTTATACTTCCAGCGAAAAAATTGTACAGCTAGTGAAGTTTTCTACAAATGAAGAGAAACCATTTTCAATTTAGAAGTGCTAGGAGAAAAAACTGAGGAATTTGTGAAAAATTTGAAAAAAAGGAAGAAAAGATATCAGAAAATGAACTTTTTGTTGCTGCAATTTGGATCGATGCTCGGTCAAGAGTTTTTTTATTTGAAGAGCAAAGAGAGATGGCAAAGAAAACACTTGAACGAGTAAATGAGCGCATCAGATCCTTGTTAGATATGGAAGAGCAATCAGAAAAAATAACAATAATTGTGCTAATACAATTCAAATGCAGACTTCCTCCACAGAACCAATTTCAAATTTTGAAAAATATCTCAGAAGCCTTTGATGAATTTCCAACTCAAAAATCTGAAATAACAAAAGCTTTCAATGATATTGAAAAACTTGGAAATTTTCAGAATGTTTGGGACATTATTGGGTATTATCCAAGTGTTACGAATCTGGTTTGTGAAACTGTAACAGTTTTACCAGCTACACAAGTTTCAGTAGAGAGGATGTTTTCACAGCTCAAGCTTATATTGAGAAATACCCGATCAAATATCAGCAAAGATTTATTGAATTCAATTCTTTTCTTCTAATAAATAAAATTTGGTAAAAATTTTTTGTTTTACCTTATTAAAAAAATTTCATAATTAATTTTAAAAAATACTTTTTTTAACACAAAAAAAACGAAATTCTATTTAAATTTAAGCATTAACATCAATCATTCATTATCATTACAATTTGGAAGCGGAAGCATGATATTTTTTGGAAGCAGGAAGCAGAAGCAGCTGAATTTCAAGCGCTTTCACATCACTGTTCAAAACATATGATATGTCAATAGTTGAAACATGTTTGTTATAATCATCTGTAGAGTTATTCTGTGATGAAGTCTTATGTGATGAAATGTCTTGTGGTGAAATTTCGCATGATGAAAAGTCGTGTGGTGAAAAGTCGTGTGATGAAATGTCGTGTAATGAAATGTCATATGACCAAAAGAATATATTGTTGACCGAATTTTCACACCTTAGTTTTGAAAGCTGAGTTCTGAAATGAAACCAGCATTGTCGATTTTGTATTAAAGATATATTTTATTTAAATTTTGAATAAATAATAAAATTATAGATGTTTAATTGTTATCAATTTTCAAGAGTGCATCTAATACAAGACACAAAGTTAAACGGTATCTACAGATAATATCAAAATTTTGTTGAGAAATATTGACAGCAGACAAATTTATACAACATATGTTTTAGTTAAAGGGGGCGCTTAAAAGCCTATCTCTTAATGTACTGCACTATCCGTGCACAACATTAACAGGTAGAAAAAACGACTTGATTTTTTAGTTAAATCCACATTTTTTGAGTTGGATCCACGTGAATTCTTCATTTTATCATGCTTTTTCGATCCTAAGAGTTGTTTTTTATTAATATTTAATTAATTATTATCAAGTATTAGTTGGTTTTAATGACTAGTTAAAAGTGCTTCATTCACCAAAATGACTTAACAAAATATGATTTTACAAAAACTTCGTCAAAAAGAGCAATATCTAACAAATTAAAAAGTTCTAATTCAACTTGTGTGCACGGATGGTGCTGCATTACCGCCTATCTAATGTATATCACTAGAATTGTGCTAATTTTCTAAAATCAAGACAAAATAGAGGCGGATGTAGAAGAAGATTGATGTAAGCAAAGATGACTAGATCTTTTAAAAATTTTAAGCCAAAAATGTGAGCGTATGTAGAAAAGGTTTTAGCTTTTCGAATGAACCATTTCTGCTTGTGCTGTGCGCAGAGAAAACCATTAATAACGATGACGTTGCTGACAATAAGGTAGTAGTATAAAAGTGAGTCCTTTTGATACACTCCATTCACTATTACTTTTATTTTTGCACAACTCATCCAGGTAAGGCATATGAAACTGTATTCAACATTGTATAAAGAGAATTTGACGACCTTCATCTTAAATTTTTACGCACGTGTAAAGTAACACAATCAACTTAGCAACAACGAAGCGCACCAACTCTTTCTCGTAAACAACATCCCCTTTTCATATCCACGCTACAGCAAATCCGTTTAGATAAACAAGCGTTCCTATCTCTGTCAATAGTGAGAGTGGTCTTTGGTTCCTTTTTTGAAGATTGAGTCATTGACGCATCATTGATTCGTTGTAATAGCTCTCTTTACATTGCCTACCTTGTCACTTCTCAATTTTGTACGAATATTCACCAAGCGCTCACACTTTTCCAAGTAAATTCGCTAAATACTTTTGTAACAAGAAGTAAACATTTGCTGCTGTGCTTCTATTTTTTGCGGGTTAAGTGAGTGCTCAGCACAAAGGTAGAACAAACTCTCAAACACGTTCCAAATGCGGCCAATCGCTCACAGCCTTCTTTTAGTTAGCGTAAATACTCATCTCGAAGACGGACTTCTTTGCCAAAACGCATTCAAAATCACGCTGCCTTTTTCAATAATAATCGAAAAGAAAAATAACTATTATCTTTTTTGAATTTTCTCACAGCATCCCATTTTTTAGTGATATGACTGAAGTATTTATACTTCTGTTTCCAGTTTATTTGTGGTAACACGTGCGAATGTCTTATAAACGCGTGTACGTACTCGTTTCCTTGTGCAGGTGCTTACCATATCTGGGTAATACGGTGCTTTAAAATCGTTTATAGATGGAAGCGATCCCATGTTCCGATGTGAGCTTATTCAACGTAGTAGCAGCATGTGTGACATGCGTTGAACAGGACAAAGCGGTAGAATGGTCTAGGTTTTGTGTTATATTTATTTGATGATGGGTGTGTTGATTCCCGGTTTTTTCATTCAGGCTATTTGATTCCCCCAAATTTGATACCGGTCTGACCTTAACTCTTTGGGTAAATGAGCCAAAAGAACAATTATTCACAAAACAAGTTATTTCTTCATCCCATTTGTGACTAGGCATCTGAAGTGTGTACGTAATCATTTCCCAAATATATCTATTTCAGCACGCCTTATTGCAAGGAATTTAAAGATTTTTAATTAATTTTTTAAGAATTTGGGTTTTAAAGAAAGTTATCACAGAGATGCTGAATTTAGCGTGAAAGTTTGGGTTTTTTCTGCCCTCTGTCTACTTCAATAGATGTTATGGTGGATGGTTTTGGTGAGCTTGCAGGCGACGAGGATTTACCTCAAAAACTGGTTTCCTATTTTTAAGCATGTTATAATGGTTACAAATAAAATTTTTGAAGGGCACCACTGTGCTATACAGAGTGTTGTTTCAAGTGTTCATACTAATATCTGGAAGTTAATTTTAGTATTGAAATAAGAAGAGAGCCATATAACAAGAAAAAACAATTTGACGGTGGCCATGGTATTCCAGCGGAAATAATGGAGAAGGACTTGATCTAGCGACTGAAAAATGTTGTTTTACCATATGATTCGCAGAAAAAAAAACTGAATTCCTGAAAGCTGTTTAGCATTTCCTCTTTTTTAATACATTTTAATATACAAGAATTGTTTGTCTACCAATTTTTTTGTAATATTTTTAAATAAAGATTCTTTCTCTACAAACACTTTGCATGTTTTCTTTTTTATTTTAATTGTGGTATTGAAAATATTATTAATAAATAACCATATTGCATATATTTAAAAATTTTTTTTAGTTTTTTTCCTTCTGAGACAAAATGAGCAAAACAGACCTGATAGAAGATTCAAATCCAAAGTTTGCCGACAAAGTGACCAAGAAGTACAACTTGTTGACTAAAAGTGTGCTGACAATAAACAACCTCCTCCTTGGTTTAATTAAAGTAAGATGAATGCCTAAGTACTCTTTTCTTGTTAAGAGCCCTTTTGAATGGAGATACATTTTGAAAGAGCTTCGCTGAAATAAAAATATCTATACTTGAATTGAACTTAGCCGAAAAGCAGTAGCCTGTTTCAAGACACTAGCTTTAATCTAGCTAGCCCTCAAATTTTAGTCCTCAATCACTCCCACTAGCAGAGACAGATATTCAATTGAAAACACAGAAATAGTTTTAGATTGGTCGGTTTCCAGTATAATTAAATAGTAAAAAAAATAAATTTATTATTTCTAATGTTAATTAAAATTGACTGGATAATGAAAGCGGATAAAGATTGCGTGACAACCTTATTTTTGACTTTTTGCACAAAATTTTTGACTTAAAGAAAAACCTGAAGTCTTTTTAATTGTTCCCTACATTATATCACATTAATAAATAAAATTTTAGGTAAAATAGCTATAGTTTTAAAATATTTGATATATAGCAAAATTACTTATACTGACTTTTCGCAATTTTTGAGTGGAAAAATTTCAAAAAATAGAACAAAAAATATTCAAACTAATATAAAATTGGTTTGCAGTGACTTTTTATTTTTTTAAATGAATTTTTCACTTTAATTACTTTTGTTCGCACTGGAAAGGGTGTATCTTGGAAAAAATTTCTTAGGTAACATGAAGTACCTTTGATACAATTGGCATAAAATCTAAAATAAATTTTTCATTTTTACTTTTTTTTGTGAATTACTTTAAAAAATGAGTCCTTAAGCATTTATTTTAATCAAGTTAGACTACAAAAACTTCATTTTATTCATAAATATTCTTTTATTTTATAACGTTAATTTAATAATAATTTACATTCTCCATATTTTAAAATTTTGGAAGTAAATGTCAAAAGATTTATTGCAGTTAACAGGATTTGAACTTTAATAGCTCTAGAGATCATTTTTTCTAGTTCACGTTGGTTTTAACCCATTAAGTCTCAATGCTCCCATTTGAGAACATAAGTAATTTCATCTTCGCCTGCTTTTTTCAATGACTTTGGATATAAATCGTCTGCGTTTTTTTAGATATCGTCTGATTTCTATGGTACTTAATGGGTTAAACTTGTATGAGATTTTTAATGACTTTTTGTGTTCCCAAATAAAAGTGCTATTTTTCAACTATTTTTCTTTTCACTATATATTTTATAAAAGACCAACTGTTTTCGATTGGTTTGGAGCCCCAAAACGAGAAGTTTAAGATTTCCTTTGTAGAATTTTGAATGATGAAACGTGAATAACCATTTTTAAAACTTTTTACATTTTTTGGCTTTATTAAAACAGTATTAGACAAAATGAATTTTTAACTTTTTATTGACATAAAAATTTTTTTTAGACTTTATTAAAAATTAAAAAAAAATAAAAGAAAAAAATAGTATATAAAATTGGTTAGCAGTGTCTTTTTGTTTTTTAGTTCACTTTTTTCCACTGGAGGTCACCTTTGAAAAAAGAGAGATTTGAGCGACATTACATTTACACCAATCAAATGATACCATTTTCAAACCTTTTCTTGAGTTTTTATTAATTTCAGTGAAGAGCATGGTATTTTAAAATCAAAGGGTGTGAAACTTACTTTGTCCTTATCATGAGATTTTAGAATTACGAAATGTAGTTTTCAATTCCATTTTTTCGACAATTGAACGTGAAAAAACTGTTTCCTCAATTCAACTCCCAAATGACTATATGACTTCCATAACTCTGTTCAGATTATATAATATTTTCATCATATATAACATTATATTTTATAGTTGTAAAAAGCATCATTTTATGCATACTTTACGGCTCGTTTTTATATGCTTTTTAAATTAAACTATAACACTTTTTGCAATCTATTTCTACACTTTAATTGAGAATTATGCATATGTTTGCCAAATGGGAATATAAGCTGACGATGTTTCAGTTATGGAAGAGTTTTTTCCATAAATAGGTAATTTGCCAATAGAATTTGTAAAGTAGAAAACATGTAAATAACTATAATTTTCTACATCAATTTCTTTTAAATGAACGATTTAACACAAGAAGGAGCAGTGTGAATTCTTTAACTTTATTATGAATGACAAAATGTTAAATATTTATATTCTTTCATATCAAAAAAGTTGTAAAAATAAGAATACTTATTATTATTGCACAACTAAGTTCATCAACATAAGACCACGTTTCTAGGATGTTTCCTTCACGAAAGTTAAGCCTTCGCGTTTCATTCCAACGAATTGACATTTTACATCACATGACCTTTCAACTGGATAAAAGAATAGTATTTGATCCTTCAGTTAAAGATCTTTTGAATCTTCCTTTTTGATTTTTCTAGAAAGAACTTTTTCGTTTTTTTAATTAGCTCAAGATTTTATCCTATTTTTGCCGTAAATTTCAATGGTGTAATTTTTGAACATTCAAATGTCCTGGAGCTTAAATATAAAAACTCACTGACTAACTTTCTTAACTAACGAACAAACAAAATGTACATTGAACGATGAAGTCTTAATTGAAACAGCCTTCGTTCACACGGTCGTGGCTGAAGAGGCGTTTCTCCATGACTACAATAGTACTTCCTTTTTACGGTAATTATACGTTCATAATTGAATCCGTGTAAGAGCGAGTCGAAATATTTCAGGCTTTGAATTTTATACATGCAGATTGTGTTATTATCCACCACCATTCCAAGAAAATATGAGGTGAGTACCTTACGTCAAGTTAATATTGATAAACTATAATATTTACATGTCCATGTTTTTTATACTTCCAATATAGAGCAGATATTGATAGTAATCCAAGATCAACTGAAAGGAGAAGTAAAAAACTTTATTTATATTGAACTTGTATCAAACGAGACAGAAATATCTGCTATGAAAAATGTACAGACATAAAAACTAATAACTTTCGAAGCGTTTCATTTCAGATTAATTAAAATGATTTCCAAAAAAATTACTCATTTTACCTTTAAAATGGCGTGCATCTAAAAATTGGGAATTGGAAAGAAATTCATGCGCCAATTTTATAAACCATTTTGAATCTCGCTATATTTAACATTTTCATGAATCGATATTTTTGATTATATACGGAAAAATAATTTGGAATCAAAAAACCCAGAATCAACTTACTGGGAATCAAAAAAGTGCGAATTAACATACCTAGAACCATTCATTTATACTTCCTAGATAAACTAAAGTTAACATAACTGTAAGATTTTGTAGAGACATTTTTTTAGTAAATTAACTAACACGTAGTTAATTCAAAATTATGTTTCAAATTAAAAGTATGAGTTATAAGAATACTTTTTTTAGTATTATTCAACCTCTCTAATGAATGGTTTTTTGTTGTTTTTTTAAATTATCTTTATATTTCAACTAAACATTTGAGCTTAAATATGGAATTTCTTATAAATGCTTTCAAATCTTTTAGGTGCGTAACTTGGAGGTTGATAAATTGGAAATTGAGAAATTATTCCCGGATACACAGTTGTACAAAGCCAGACTATATCTTAAACATTCAGAAAAACACGAACAATTGGTTTATAGAATTCTCAAAGATATAGAAGGTGTTACCGTGTATCAGTTTAAGGAAAAAAATGGTAAACGTTTAATATTTTATCAATATGTAAAGTTTGCCTTGGTTTATCCATGGTAAAATTTAAAACAAAAAAACATGAAAGTAATATTTATGCATAGTGATAAACCATCTCATTCATAAGTTGCATTTTCATTTTAGAATGCTTACCAACTTACAAATACTTTTGACACAAAATCTTATATTATTATGGGCAAGATAGAATTACAGCGTGAAGATGCAGTTTTCAAGGTTAATGCCGCCTGAGCAGGTGCTAGTTTCGTCGCCCCTCAAAATTACACTTCAAATGATTTATGAAAAGCTAATTAAAAACTGGAATAAAAGTGTTGCAAAAGATTATTACATCAATATTTAAGTCTAAAATATCTCAATTAAATTTCTATTCATGATATAATGGACTTTTTTATAATTAACTTTCCTTTGATCTCGCCCCATAGGTCTAGAGCAGCGTTTCTCAAACGGTGTTCTGCAGAAACCTGGGGTTTCGCAAAAGTGTTCCTTACGTGTTCCGCGAGAAATACTAAGATAAGCTAATGCTCTTTTAAGTTTTTATTTCATTTCATAATCATAATGTTTCTGTAAATTGAGGGCATACTAAGTTACTGATAATATTTGCATGCACTCATAATTAATGTGATAATTAAGCAAATCATCACAGTATATTAAAATCACCCGTTCTAAATATATGAAATTTCATTGAAAAAGAAAGCAGAGCAGTAATCTTCAAAATTTTGTTCTTCAAAGAGCTAAGGTAGCTTTATATCAGATTGCCAAATCTCAAATGAAAACACTTATAACCGTTTCAGCCTTTTGTTTCCGAAAATTAATCTCCTGCATTCTTTTTGAATGCACTTTCCTATAACTTAAAACTGACGGATGCATGTGACCTACTCTGTGTAAAGGGGTGATTTAATTTCAAAACAAAAAACCAAGTTATAACACTCCAAACGCTTCAAATGATTTATGATTCAAAAATATGGATCCGCATAAACAAATACTCCAAGTTGTGTAGCAAAGCTATATTATTTAAGTGGCTCTACTTGATTTAACAATTTTGTTGGCTACAGCTATTTTTCAAATAGCGAACTAATGGGACACTTGAAAAGAAAACTCTACAATCGACAAAACTTTGAATTAGATGACAAAAATATTTTCTAAAGTGAATTTTATATTTTTAGAAACTATATGGGTTCCATTACAAATAACTGATCTTGATTACTGTTGCAAAGTTCGCACGGATTATGAACCATGCTTAGATAGCACTCATCCAGTATTTGTTATTATATTTTTTCATTTGAATTCACATTCCTCTTTTTCACGTTTTTAGGGCTTCAATGACAAAGTTTATCAGGCTAGAAGGAAAGAAATTGCAAAAATTGCTGAAGAATACAAAATGTAGGCTTAATTTTCGTTATTTCTTCAAAATTAATTCAATATGCACTTTTGCCAGGAACACATTGCTGCCTACAATAGAATATAATGACACTGAAATAGAAACTTGGTATGCTTCTAACTTATCTTTAATCCTCTAAACCAGTGGTTCTCAACCGCGGCCCTTAACATCTGGGTTTGCGGCCCACATAGCAATGTTGCAAAAGGAATAAGCTAACAAAGCACATTAAAAGCCTCAGAATTTCGCAAATTTATTGATCTAATATTTGTACTCTTCATAGGTTGTATTTTAGTTTTGTATCTATGATCTGTTCTTAAATTTTGGCTACACACCACGTGTCTATGGCAATGCTGGATTTAAAAAAGGGAGCAATCTCCCATCCTCCATTGTTGAGCTTATCAATTTAAAGTTTAATCAATGTAAACTGATTTTCTGAATGAAGAGTTGTTCTTCAGATGTGAAAGGTGTTATCAGTTGATATTGTCTATGGACTAAGGATAAAAATAATCCGTACATACTTTTCGATATCTGTCCTTTCACATCTTAAAATTGACTTTATTTTTAAAACAAATTCATTTTCCAATATAATGTGTTTTTAAAAGAATTATTAAAGAAGAATTATTTTTAAAGTAATATCAAAGGGTTCCTCGCCAATAAAAGTTTGGGAAACTCTGATTTAGAGTATTACTCGTATTTCTCAATGAATGTTTAGTCATTTTATGTCACGGACTAAAGGCAAGTTCTTCTTTCAGAAAATCAAAATAAACTTTTTGTATGCTCAAAATATGAGCATGTTATCAAAAAAAACAGAAAATAACATATCAAAACTGATCTAGAGAATCACACGTATACATAACTATACAAGTATACATAACTCTTCTTTCAGAAAATGAAACTTTTAATTGAACTTTAACACTGATATGCTAAAAAATTAGAGGTGGGTTGGGAGGGGATGCGATTGTTTCTTCTAAATCCGGCACTGCTTTGTAGGATCGATATCGTGGTTTTGAATAACTTTTTTCAAGTGCTCATGGCGGTTTCGAATGTATTTTGAAAGGAATTTTACAACATCTAGGAAATTGTTATGATTCTTAAAATTTTTTTCATCAAATACTGTTTTTACAGCTTGTAAAAGTTTGTTACGAAAGCCAATGCTTGAAACCCAATTTAGAAAATAATTTCAATTACATAAACCAAGCCTAAAGCATCCTATCTTTTAAGGAAGAATTGCTCAAGGCTGTTTACTTTTTAGGACAGTGCCCGAAGGATATTTTACTGCCATTCATGAAGTAAGAACCTGTAAAAAGTTTATTGCCCTGGCATTATCATGTTCGAGTAGTTTTGTTGTGACATGCATCGAATCGGAACACCGTTGTATCCTGCATGTTTCTCGACATTTATCTTCTTCACACGTCAGACAGAAAGAAAAATGCAAAGTCCTATTTTCATCATTGTATGTCAACCATTTTCTGTTAAAGTATATTCCGTAAATATATCGCCACTAAACTCTCAGGTGCTGTTGGATGATATGTCATTTACAAGATGCTTCGGATGAAACTTCTGGAACCTATCTTGCAAAACACTTGAATTGGCTTGCAGCCTTAACAGGTCGTTCATCAAAACTCTGAGTTTCACTCGAATCCTCTGTTTCAGGAAAATAAGCGTTTATATCAGAAGACATTTTTCAAAGCCTGTACTTCTGAATGGCAGTTGTCTACGTCTTTGTCTTGTCTCGATAATGTTGATTTCTTTCAAAACAATGAATAAATTGTATCGTTTCTCGCTTTTGAGCACCACTTTTTCTTTGCATTTTTCTACACTTGGAGACATTATGAAATTGTGTCTTAAATCTAGGAATAAGTTTAGAATATTCACAATAAATATTCAATAAGTGTAGCTATTTGTGCTTATATGTAAAGCATCTGGCCCCTTAAAGTTGTGGACAGTGTCCGATTGAGGAATGGTTAAGTCCTCCCCTGGTTTTATATGATTATAAAAGTTCAAATTTTCATCCATTATTTTTCTATATTTTTAGAAAGCACAATATATTTACTCCTGTTATAATTGGTAGGAAATCCATAAAAATTACACCAAAAATAGCAGAAAAGATCTATTCATTTATTAGTCAAACATTCGTAGACGAGAAGTTAAAAAGTGAGGTGACATCATCAGCATAGATTACAAAATCGTTTCAATGCTTTATGCCTTTTCTGGCAATAATATAATGATTATTCTGTTTATATAAGTTATAAACTTTGTGTCCAATAAAGTGTTTGCCCTATTCCTGAAAAATAAGCAAATAATAATGAGCCATTAAATTCATTTGAAGAGAATTAAAACGTTATATACTATAGAATATGTTTAGAAGTTTTAACCGGCAATCTAGCCTCGGCCAAAGAGGTTCTAGATTCGCTCCAGAGCCATTTTAATAGAAGCAGTAAAATAAATGAGCAAAGCTTAGAGGACTCAAGTACTGTAGTGTAAGATTTTTGAACCACATGTTAGATCGTGTATAATATCGTTTGCGTTAAGGCAACTCGATCCTCACATGATCATAGTATGCACAAAAGTTTTTGTATTCATAGTGCATTGAACCCAATAAAGACAAAAAAATGTATGGCTTACTACACAAGTTAAAAATGTACTTTCTTAGTAAGCAAAAACAACTGTATATCATTAGATATATGATTAGAACAGATTGGAATATTAAAATCTATTTATAAATTGTAGCCGGAACGTTTTTATGATAAAAGATATTACATATTTTCTTCACGCAGGAAAATGGTTTACATATCATGCAGAAAAAATAATCTAAAGTATGGATCAGAAACCTACGTAAGAAGCTTTGCAGAGTTAGAAAAAAGTGGACTCTATTCAGAAGATTTCATTCCTCAATTAAAAGACTTATCGCGATATTTGAAAAGTAATATTTCTAGTTTACAGTAGTAAATTTCTATCAATACTTGTTTGCAGGAGCGCTGATCTGTCTTAGTGCTTATACTCCAATTTTAGTTATTTAATATTCTTAATTCTATAACTTTTTCATTTATATTGCAACTTTCCCGTGAATTAACGACCTGTAAGACTAGACTAAAGTACGTTCGTTCACTTTCAGAAAATATATTTATTATGGAAAAATAAAGTATTTTTCTTCATTTTTATCAAGCTTGATCAAAGAAAAAATAAGGATACGACATCGTTAGAATTTAAACAAATCAAAACAAACTTATTATAAAAATGCTATTAAAAAATGAATTAAAATTCTCTGAAAACCAAGGCATACGCCTGTTTTATTCAGTCTTCTGAATCTCAATTCTTCTTGCTCTTTAAAAAAGTTCTTTTTTGCTAAGGAAGTAGTTAGCTGCCAGCCCAAATCTTTTCAGCTTCTGAAATGGAAGGCCCCCATTGTGAAGGTAAAAACAGAAAAATTTATTTCTTATAAAAATCATGAAACTATCCATTTTATTTATTGTGAAAATCTGATTAGAAGTAAGCTACCAGCAGCGTTACCATTTTTAATACTTGCACTGATTTTATATTGTAGAGTAGACACTCGCTCATCCAAACATCCTTTATCCTAATTTTATAACCAATCTAAAAGAAATGTATTCTATAATTTCTCAGAATTGATAATCATTTTTTAAAACGGATATTTACGCCCCAATCATAAATTTAATTGACACTTTCAGACATTTTTCACCTTCCGGTTATAGACCACAGACAACATATGTCGACTTTACAAAAATGTGAATCGTCTGGATTTATCAATGCTCTTTAATACAAACTTATTCGGCCATTAACGGGTTAATTGGGAATACACCCTTTGAAAGCAAAAGTGAATCCTTAATTAAAATGTTTTAATCTGGGTCTTTGTTCCTTCAAAGCTTTATAGAATTGGTAAAAAATGTTATAATAGACAATTGCTAATAAAAATAAATGAAACATTTTTCCAACCCTGATTGATGACATTTATATTATAAATCTGTGTTGATTTATAAATGGGGAACGTCTCTTTTGCTGAGTGCTAAATAAAAACTCAAAATGCCTTTATTTCAGTTCATTGACCTTAGCATGATATTAATAAATGCTTTATTATTTATCAATACTCTCCGATAAAACTATTGTTAAAAGCCAGTCAGTTCAAAAAAGATTAATATTGGCTTTAGGGAAAAAATGTCGTGTTGTCTTCGTTTTTTACTTGAATTTTTGGTATGTTCCAATAATGATGGAATAGTATGGAGATATGTGCGCATAAATTGTTTATTTAACAGAAAAAACAGGATTTCAATTAAAGCCGGTATCAGGATTATTAAGCGCGCGAGATTTCTTATCAAGTTTGGCGTTCAAAGTTTTCCAGTGTACTCAATACATTCGACATCGATCTTGCCAATTCCACACACCTGAACCGTAAAAAAATACACAACGCTAATTCATTAGTATTGCATAACTTTGTTTCATTTTATTAGTGATGTCATTCATGAACTACTTGGACATATACCCATGCTTGCAGATCCCGAATTCGCTGAGTTTTCTCATCTTTTAGGATTGGCTTCTCTCGGAGTTAGCGATGAAGATATGGAAAAACTGACAGCTGTAAAATTAATCTAACCTAAAAGTTAAGCTACAACTCTTCATTTTTTTTTAGCTTTATTGGTTCACAGTAGAGTTTGGATTGTGTAAAGAAGGAAACGAATTGAAGGTATTTGGAGCAGGAATTTTATCTTCTCCTGGAGAACTCAGGGTAACCTACACCTATTCAAATATGAGAGCTTATGCATTTACCATATTTACAATTTCGATACCTGGTTTTTGTTGGTTTATCGTATACAATTTTGCTAGTTTTATTTCTTAAATGATAAAAAAAAGTGTAGGATATTTATGGCGGTCATTTATTTCTTATTTGCAGGGCGAGAAAGTATCGACCTTAAAATATTGATTTTTATATGAAAAAAAATAACTTTTTGTAAATGACAAAAAGTTCAATTTCTAATCGTCAAAAATTTGGTTTTTCTTGAATTAAGCCTTTATTCTTTTATCACTGAAAAGTTCTTTCCCCTGTTATAATTATATCTTTAATCATTTTAACCCATTAAGTCCCAATGCTCCCATTTGAGATCATAAGTAATTTCATCATGTGTTTTTTATATATCGTCTGATTTCTATGGTAATTAATGGGTTAAAATAAATAATATGAAAAAATGGGGGGGGGGGGGGAGGCTTTTTTTATAATTTAGAATTTGTGTAAAACTCAACCGTAAAAAAATAAAGTAGAAAACAAAAAAAAATTTAATCAGTTTTTATTTAAAAAATTTTTACCCTTTTGAAAATATAGTTTTTCATTATTCACTAAAATGTGAACATTTTTCAAATGGTAAGTAAGGGTTGATGTAGAACTTCTAGCACATTTAAAACTCTTCTTCCAACTCATATATTCTGCTTCATCTATCTCTTTTTTTTTACAAAATACTCCCACACGGAAGATCTTTTTGTAGTTTAAATAATTAATATTTTTTATATAATTAAACAAATTAAAGTTTAAAATTTTCTTTAAAAGAGCAAACACGAGTTTATACGAAAAACTATACATGTGCTTGTGTTTCTGTTCACTCCTTTTGAATGATTGAAATGCGTTCGTAGTGATTATGTGTAAAAAATTATACAAAGTAGAAGTTCCACATGTTTTATATACGATAGTCAAGAGAAATTCAAATTTATCACACTAAACATTTCTCTTAAATGCCATAAATAATGTATCCCTCCTATTTTATTATATAAGCTATATAGCATTTGTGTAGTAGTTTTTGTCAGTCTATTTTATACAGAAAATTTAATCAAGTAAATCTGCTTATTATAATACATCATACCTTATACAAATTGGAGTCAAAACGCCCGAAACCAAAACGTCCGAAAACCAAAATGCCCAAAACCAAAATGCCCGATACCAAAACACCCGATACAAGAACGTCTGAAACTTGAAACTACAAAAAAACATTTAAAATTTAAGATTTTTTCTTGTATCTACGCTTTTTTCCAATTATTATCTTATATATTTTTCTAAGAATATGTTAAATTTAACACTTTGTTGTTTCACAGGCATAAAAAACAGATCAAGATTTCTAATTTATCAAATCAAACTACTCCTGAAATTTTGAACAAAATCAGAAATTATTTATATTCTTGTTTTCCTGTTTAAATTAGTCACGTCTTTTCTGGTTTCAAACTGATTTACAGTTTAAATTGTTTTTCAAAACAAAGAAATAATGTATTTTTGTATGATCACTTTTATCTTTCAAGTCAAATTGATCACTATCATTTCGTGCCAAATCGACCGTTTTGAAAACTGCCCAAATAGAATAAACTTCAAAAAATAGTAACGCCCGAATTATTATTTTCGGACGATTTGGTTTTGGGCCTTTTGGTTTTCAGGGGTTTTGACCCCGTACCCCTTATACATAGTTTCTTAATTCATAACGGGTGCATCAAT
Organism: Nectonema munidae; assembly: GCA_030549495.1. Classification (NCBI taxonomy): domain Eukaryota; kingdom Metazoa; phylum Nematomorpha; class Nectonematoida; family Nectonematidae; genus Nectonema; species Nectonema munidae. The sequence continues at coordinate 255,404 of JAUIRK010000786.1, forward strand.
ATCTCCTATCTTAAAATTTGTTTTCTAATAATTTTGGGAGTTCTATTAACCGGTGAATTAGTTGATCTTATTCACCGAATCCCCACAAGTATTCACGTTGTAATAAAATATCAAATATTTTAGAGTTTGACGTTCTCATCTTTTTCCAATAATTTTCTTAAATTTTGACAGGGATCCTTTAACTTCTGATATAGAAGATTGACAGTTCTATTTCTTTAAATAGACACTTGGTGAAATTTCAGAATTTTCCATCTTTTATGCTAGATTAGTTTTAAAAATATTTGTTAAAACTTTATATTTTGGTATTTGTCAAGTAAATCAACATGTTGAGAGTAATACCTTTTTATTGAGAGCAAGTTTTGGGCTGTCACCGCTTTTTGGTGAAATCCCATCTTCACCATAAATTTTTCCACAATATTTTAGATTTTCGCAGTAATACATTCTTCCTTTTAGCCACTACCTTGTCTTTTCGTTTGGACGGCCACATTAAGTAATCACCATTTCGTCTGCCTCTTATAGTTATGTCCTGGTTGTTATAATATTAATAACTATAATTAATTAATTAATTAATATAATTAACTATAAAAGGCAGACGAAATGGTGATTACTTGATGTGGCGGTCTAAACGGAAAGACACAACGTTGTTTCTTATTTCAATTTAAAGAAAGTTAGTCAAGCCATATTCTAGGAAAACTTGAAAATTAAATAAGCAAATACAGAGATTTGGTTCTCAAACTTGAAGTTTACTCCAAGGGTATGATAATTCTAGTAACAAAGTGGATTATTTAAAAGCAATTGGTCATGTTCCCTTCATTGAAAAATAAATTTTTTATATTTCTTAAGAAAATAAAAAAAATTTTTTTTTCAAATTTCAATATTCAATTAACAAATAGGTATTTTGCAAATTAGGTATTCGGTCAGCACACGATTTTAGTCAATGAATTGTTTGATAGTTTTAAAATATTTTCTGTTTTCCAATTATTGGTAGGTTTAAAATAGTGAAAATGCTATATGGCGCAGTGTAAAGATGAGTAAATGTCACGTAGCGCGCAATTGTAAAGTGTGCAAGTGAACGACTAGCGTTTTGTTTACCCGTTGTAATAATCTAAAAATATTTCTTCAATCTAATTTAATCATTGCGTTTATATTCGAACAAAGAAATTCTTCGTCCCTACTAAAATCTTGTTATTAATCAAAACAATTTGAAAGCATTAAAATTTTTTTCCAACCAACTTCTCTCAGAGTAGTAGTGAAGAGGCAAATAAATCAAAATATAAAAATAGAATACTTTCTAAAAGAAAGATACCTTCAACTCCTGCAAATAACACAGTAAAGAGTGGCGTTTTCTGAATCTTATCCACCTGTAGTATATTAATCCTGAAGCAAAAATATTTAGAACGCCATATCAGATGATTCAGAAAAGAAGGAATTCGTTATTGACGAAGTAGCTGAAAAATCATTTCAAGATGTTCACTACCAGGACACGTACTTCGTGATCGACAACTTTAAGGATGCATGCAATGATCTTACGTAAGATAGGAGAGATTTGAGTTGAAATTTTATTTGTCTTGTTAAATTTAGGAATTTTTCGCGCTTTCTACAAAACGGCAGTCATTATAAGTATGAAGCAAAGACAAACTCTCTATTAGAAATGATGGCATAAAACTTTATAACATTTAAATCTTTTTCCTTTTTAATTATGTTCAAATTATTGTTTTTTACATTCTAACGTTTATTTATTTTTTGCTGTCATTATTTTTGAAAATTATTATTTTCATCATTTCTTTCAGCCAATCTTTTCGATGTTTTTAAATAAAATTGTTTAATTAATTCAAATTTTATTTCCTCTGTCTGTAAGGAAAATTATTATTATATTGAAGTATAGGGTGTCCTCCACTATTCATTAGGTCCATACTCCGTCCACCATAATTTCCTGATTTGTCGTGGTTTTCTTAGTATATATGGACAAAAAATATATTAAAAAACTAATATACAAATTGGTAACAATGTCGCTATATCGGGTTTTTTCATCAAAAAAAAAACTTTACATGGAAAAAGAGGGCCGTAGAGTCAGAACATTTATTAATCAATTGGAACTGGAACTCTGATTCTTACGCCATACCATAAAATTAAGTCCATGGTGTACGTACAGCCCACTATAACTTTCAGTCACTAGTTAATTAGATACTACAAACGTGTACCTAAATTTATGCGAGTATACGATTTGATATTTTTTCCTTGAAGACAACATAAAAAATATTAAACTCACACAAATTATAATTTGAATAGAAAACGGCTTTTGCTTGCACTTCATTTGAAATATATTAAATGCGAGACAGCGTTGCAAAAATGTGTTCCATTTTTACAACCAAGTTAGGCCAATATTTGGTGACACCTTTTATTACCGACAGTGAAAATATCTATTTAATCTGAATGGACAAAAATAAAATGTTCAATTCCTCAGGTTTTTACTTTTACAGCTTTCTTGTTCAGTGTTTGTGGACGTGCATGGCCAGGAACGATCATTTTGGGAACATTTCTACAAATTATTTTTGTTATCATTATAAATATTTGAAATGATTCATTAAAAATATTTCCAGTATATATATATACATTTCTCTATTCATTCCCAAATTTACTATATTTAACCAAAAAAACCATTTTTAAATTTATTATATGCATCTTGTAAGGGTAAAAAACTACCGGGAATTAGAATTATTGGCTCTGGGGTGTATAGAACACGGTTTAAAAGAAAATCAATGTTACTGTACCGTAAAAAGATCTAAGAAAAAGTTTTCGTAACTTTAAAGGTCAATTAGTTTCTAAATTGGAAGGTGCTCTCAGTACAAAAATGAAACTTCCTAACAAGTTTTGATGGAAGGAAGACTGGTTTTTTTTAATTTGACAGATTTTCATGGAGTAAGTCTGATAGGCTAAAAGCCATTTTAAACGATGAAACAAAATTAAGTTTTGTTAATGTGTGGGAAGACCTACTCATAGAGAAAAATGTAAACTATATGAGCTACACGGATCTGGCTGAAATGAACAGCTTAGCTACTATGGCTTGCGTAACAACACAAAGTAACTGGAAGTCAGCGACTCACCAGTTAAATGTGTGGGTTAGAAGCAGCCTCAACATCCCAGCAGCAGCGAATCCTCAGCCCTTTTGACAAGTCTGGGGAAGAAAAAGTGAAAGATTTTTCAAAACCGTATATGACATCACTAATGTCGTCCGAAGTGAGCAGGAACCTCGCGCTACTACATCCAGCTCATCTCCTTCTACGTCTCCTCATGACCAAGCTTCTTCTGTTTTTACTAAGGCTGAATGGCGCACCATGAAGGATGTTGATGCATCTCTGTTAGAGATATAGAAGAATCACCTATCTCCAAAGTAAATACTCCAATATCTACAAAGCCAGCCAGTCACCTTCCGGTACTCTCCTTGCAGTTTGTAGATATTACAAGTAAATATTTTTATGACGTGTTAGCAAAATGTTCGGATTGATGACGTTGATGCATACATCCGAACATCATCCATCATCAACCTACCAGAACAAGTCTAAATAGCAATACACCCTGAAGTCCTGAATCAAGAGTTGGTGGATGTGTTCGGACAAAACTTTGAAGAAATTGTTAAAGAATCGATGCCTAAAGATGAAGAGCTAATACCAAAAGGCTATCATACAATACATCAAAAATTACGAGAACGCCCCGATATTAGGACTAAAACTGGAAACAAGCTTGAAGTACTCAGTGGAAAAGGGGAGATTTGATCCCAAAAAATGGAGGAAAATATTTACATGTATACTTTCCGGGTTAGAAGATGACAGCATCGATAGCCCAGAGCAGAAGACAAAGAAATCACGCGGGAAGAAAGAACAGATCAGCCTGAGGATGAAGACGACAACCCATCTCCGTCTTTTTTTGGTTGTGTCTTTATGTGGCCCTTTTTTTAATTAACTTTATTTAAAGAAATTTTTTTATAACAGATAAAAAGGGCACATTACAAAAACAAAAATTGAATTTTTCGGTATTGCTTGCTTTCTGGTAGGGAGGGTGGGATCATGGAGAGGTGAGAGAAGAATAAGGAAAAAAGTGATTTTCTAGGTGTCGTGCATCGCTTTTATATGAAAGGCCTTTAGGAAGCAGAGATGGAGAATCTGCAAGATTTTCGTTTGTTGAAATGTAGTCAATTCCATCCTTGATTTCTTTCAATTTGGTAGATTGTTCTGGTGACATTATCAGGAGTAAGTGAGCAAGCTGATTCTTATTTGAGCCCATGGTCTTCAAGTTATAGAGTGCTGTTATCGAGTCGATGAACACTTCTGGATCTTCAGGACTAGGAGAATAGCTAGAAGCAGGCTGAGCTTTTGACTTTTTTGGCTCCGCTTTTTGTTAGGTAATGCTTCACTGTTATTTACTGCCAACAGGCAAAGTACATTTGGCAACTTTTCTTTTATTACCTTTGTGATTTCGATCTTATTTTGCACAAGGTCAACCAGTACTCCAAGGTATTGAATTTTACTTTAGGGAAAGGGATAGATTTCTCGGGATATTATTATTAATTGAAGAATTCACCGGTCCGGTTGTGAAATTAAAGCATAGAGCTGAACTTGTTGATAGGATGAGTAGGTCGACAATATTAAGTAACGTCGTGAGGTTTTCTAAATCCAAAGAGTTCCATCTGTCTTTGTAAGCTGCAATGACCGTTTTTAGTAGAAATTAGAGGACAATGGGGCAAAATTTGCCCCAATGGGAAACTTATAAATTTGTAAGAAAAGTAACTTACATTAAAATCTTGACATGATTTATGAAGTCCAATACCGTAGAACGCGTTCATTGAGTCTATTTTACAAGGCCAGTTCCATTTTTTCTTTAGCTTGAAGAGTTCACCTGCGGCTTGGAAATGTATTTGTTCTCATTTGAACGCTTCCTTTGTGAAGCCAGAGTTCTAGATGAATCTCACTTTTTTATTCACTTCAGGAATACAAAAAACCGGAGAGCAGACCTTAGAATAGGAAACTTTTTTAATTACATTACTTTCTAAGAATTTAGATAAAACATGTTGGCCTAAGAAGATGACTTGGTCTTTATTTTTGGTGTATCCATACATAAGAATTTTCGCGCTTTTTTGTTTCTGGCACTTTCCATAGTTCGGCATCACCGTTGAAAAAAAGGTTACATCAAAACCCATTATGAAAGATAAGAAGATCATTTTCAAGGGATTTATTTCTCAGTGGTGGCCGAAAACTTGTGCATGGCACTGTATTCATAAATGAATTTTTGTCGGATTCCCATTATTATCTTTCATATACAATTTTACCTATGAATACATTTAAAACGAAAAGACTTATTGATTACCATTACATTTTGACTTGTTTGTAGGGTACACTAAAATGTTTTTGTTGTTTTGGCTATAACATTTTTCAAATTAAAAGAAACAACTCAAAAAAATTAAAAAATCCTTCTTTTTATAGTATGTAAAACCTCCAATAATTTGAATTATTTCAGTAAAAATAGATGTAAAAAATATTAAAAACTAAAATAACAACCCTAGTAATCGAGTAATATTGAAGAAATTAAATATCAACAGTGAGGAGGAAAATAAGCGTGAATTTTCTAAACTTCTACAATGAAAAAATAATATCAACTGAGAGAAGGAAGCTAATCCCGAAATTCCTAAGCTTCTACATTCTACATGTGCTTTCATTGGTGTAAGTATAACTATGATTAGGAAATGAAGTAGTGTAAGTTTGAAGTAGATAGTAGAGGCCTGAACAAGTTGTAAAAATTGGACAATACTCGCCCGCCTCGAATTTTATTATTTTGTACCCGCAACAGCCCAACACTTAAAATTAAATTTAAACCCTCAACAGCTCAACTTAACACACAACCATTTCATTTTGATAAAGAAGGAATATAATTTAAATGCTACTGTTTTTATACATTGAATTTTTATGATGTTAGATTTAAAACAAAATTTTATTACTTATGGCGCTGCTTTAAAATAGAATATTAATGATTTTTGGCTTTTTAAAGATGCTCTTGCAGAAATAAAATGGTCAGCAAGACTCTTACCAGCACTAGTTGGCATATTACATAAAACATTACGCGCGATAACAGAGAGTGTAGGAAAATTTCTTCAATATAATCTATTGCATATGTAATAAAAAATGAACTTTATCTAAAAAAACAAATGGATCTTTGATGATGTAAAAGTGTGGGTGTGCGTGATGTACTTACTGATGTTACACTTGATATCATCAGATATGAGAGCTATGAATGAATATCACGCTTTTTTAAGAATTAATTCGCAAATACCCGCAGAGCAATTTTCTGGGGGTCCCTCAAATGCGCGTGAGTGGCCCACCCAGCGCAGGCCTATAGTAGAAAGCGCTCTGCGATTGTAATTATTTTACTCTGCAAATGGGTATGATGTAGGCGCCTTTTTTCCGTTTACCGTATCTTTTCATCACTCTATAATCTATATAGAAAGCAAAAGAGGTGCTGAAACATACAACAGGTTATGATAGATACAAAGCAATAACTTTTCACTCTTCTTCACATTAAAAAGAAGTCGAGAAATCGTCTAGATGCGCAACATGACATGCATCTCTTGCTTTCAACGAAAAAGAGCCTCGAATCTCAAAAAAAATAATTGAAACTAAACGGGAACAAATGTCTAATTAATTTTAATCTTTTTTTCATTTCATTAAATGTTTGGGTATTTTATAAAAAAAATTATTTATAAAATTTTGTGCTGGGGTGTGCGATGAATTTTTTTCACATAAGTGCTTCGCTATTCCCACCGCTATGCAATCCATCAAGAGCGAAACTCAATCAATCGCATGTTCATCCAGACATCATTAGCAAACTCGCAACAAATGTCAAGGATTTTTTAATGTCATAAATATTGTGAATTTACATATATTATTATGTAATTTTTATAATGTATTACTTGATGTATTTTCATAACAACTCACATTTACTCAGACATGGGCCAATTACACGACTTCGTGTAATTATTAATAATTACATTTGACTTTTTATTCAAGGTAATTAATTACTTTAAATTACACTCAAAATTGAAAAATAATTAATTACTTCTAATTACTTTTCAAAAAAAACGTTCTTATAATTACATTTATTTAAAATTTTTTTAGCAATAACATAATATCAATCAAATGACTCTCTGATTATAAACATTTTTAATTTGCCTTGAATAATAGCAAATTATTATCAAAGTTCTTATCATTTAGACAACCTCTTTTTGATTGAAGAATCAGAGAAGCAAATGAAAATAACCTTTCAACGGGTGCAGAAGATGGGATTGCAGGGTTATATTTCAGAAAAAAAAATTTATTGACGGATAAAATCGATGAAATCAATATCATTTGATGGAACATTCAGGTATTGAGAGTCTTTTAAAGAAGCTTGATTTTTTTGCTGAATCTTTAATTCTCTTTTGGTTGTCAGTAATCACAGCTTTCTTTATATCTGTTGTTGCAACAAGTCTTAATGTGTGAGATAAACATCTTTTATGTTTAGGCAAAATGAAATGACTTACAGTTTTCTTCGTTCACGGCCACTTCTTCATTAGGAAAAGACTGAAACTCAACTTCATCTGATTGTTGGAAGTCTGTTTTAATGCCAAATTCATTGAAACATTTCACAAAATTGCAGCCATTATCTGTAATAGTCCTTGTTATTTTGTTAATGCTCAAACCATAAAACTCGTGAATATTCTGGAGCTTTTCTGAAGGTACTTGATACGAATGAGCTCCATGAAGTCGCTCACAAGCCAATGCACCGTGACACCGAGAAAACTTCTTTTTCTATTTGACTAAACGTCAGTTGTAGTACAAACATGATTTAGACTCTACTGTGGATAGCGGCAACATATTTTCAATTATAAACTCTGAAATGCAATGAAAATCATTGCGTTTTTTTAAATATTTCTGTCTACAAATAAAATCTGTCATAAATAGATCAAGTACATTTTTAACAACTGAAACATTTTGTTTCGATATTATATTTTTATTATAATAATCAACAAATTTTCTTAAAAAAAGTGATTTGATTATGTACAGTGTTACTTATAAAATTTAACAATCGAACATTATAAAAAATATCTCTGCTCAAATATTAAGCAAATAGAGTATTCTTGCTTTTAAACTGAATAGATAATCAAAATATTTATACCCAAATAACTATTTAAAAAAATTTCTTGACTTGAAAAAATTAATTTTTCAAATGTTACAAAATGTAGCAAACGTAATGATAAAGATTAAGTGACTTTTGTTGAAAAAAAATTCTTAGCGCGAGTCTAACAATATTCATTGATATAAAATTGTAACGATTGAAAACTATTTTAATCTAATTCTAAATGCAAATTAGACAGAAGCAGTGGTGTAGCCAAAAAAAAGTTGATAGAAGGGGCACAATTTAAAAACAAAAAACTTGCGCAACATTATTTATACTTTCTTGATCCTTTCATTGGAGAAATTTTCAAAAACTTATATCGCATAAGTTGCATGGGGGGGGGGGCACCATGCGGTACATAGGAGTGTGGGCACGGCCCCTCATGCCCCAGCCTAGCTACGTCACTGGAGAGAAGAGAGCTGAATGAGATAGGAGAGCTTGAATGAAAGAAGAGAGCTTGAGTGAATGATTGAGTTTTAGCAGAGAAAGCGGAAGAGAAAAACAGAGGAGAGAGAAAGAGAAATAGAATCACAGTGACAGAAGATGAGAAAATCTAGTGGATCATCATGTGTGTGCTCAAAAATACTACAAAGAGAAAGACACTGTGATAAACATTGCTTACTTATTGTATTGAAGCAATGGATTATTATTATTATATAGCTCTCACGCATCGTCTGTAAAATATGTTCAATAGGAAAAATGCGATCCTCATACATGTTTTATAAACAAGCAGCAACTCTTGCTTATAGAAAATTATTGGGGGGGGGGGGGGGGGGGGGGGCGAAGGTCATCATGCGAAATTAAAACACCAGCAATACTTTGGCTCAATGAAGTCATTCTTCTTTCAACGTAATTAAGCTGACGAACCAAGTCCTAGCGTAAAAACAAACAAACAATCCAAGTTATACTTTTTGAAAAATCTTGCATATTATGACAAAGTTTTGATGTACCTTGGATTTTCATCCTTCTCACTATCTACAAAAAAATATTTCTATTGGCTTGATGGCCAGTGGCGGTTTTAAGGGGGCAGGGGGTCTATATAATATTTTTTTTCTCTAAATCAAGATCAATTGTCTTCAAACTAGAATTTATATGTGTTGCCGCAAACATCACGCGGAATCAAAACACCAGCAATACTTCGGCTCAATGAAGTCATTTTTCTTTCAACGTAATTTTAAGCGGACGAACCAAGTCCTAGTGTAGAAACAAACAAACAATCCAAGTTATACTTTTTAAAAATCTTGCATATGACAACGTCTTGATGTACCTTGGATTTTCATCCTTCTCACTATCTATAAAAAATATTTCTATTGGCTTGATGGCCTGTGGCGGTTTTAAAACTTAAACTCGCGTGCCCTTTTCTTCCATGTAAAACTTTATAACTAGGGGCAACAAATGCTGACCTATAAATCCTTCAAAAATTGACCTAACAACTTCAAAAAGTTAACTATTCAACTTTTAAAACTATTTTTCTTCAAGCAAAAAATTCAAAAATGCTAACTAAAAATTTATTACTGATCTAAAAAAAATATAAGTTTATTTTGATAGGCACATTTATTATTTATTATATAAAATTATTTAATTTAAAAGATTATAAAAATTAAATATTAAAAATGATATTCATTTAACGCTAACTGCATATTTCTTTTAGCCTCACCAAACAATCCAATACAATCCAATTGTCTAATTTCTTTGGGGCGAAGGTCATCATGCGAAATTAAAACACCAGCAATACTTTGGCTCAATGAAGTCATTCTTCTTTCAACGTAATTAAGCTGACGAAACCAAGTCCTAGCGTAAAAACAAACAAACAATCCAAGTTATACTTTTTGAAAAATCTTGCATATTATGACAAAGTTTTGATGTACCTTGGATTTTCATCCTTCTCACTATCTACAAAAAAATATTTCTATTGGCTTGATGGCCAGTGGCGGTTTTAAGGGGGCAGGGGGTCTATATAATATTTTTTTTCTCTAAATCAAGATCAATTGTCTTCAAACTAGAATTTATATGTGTTGCCGCAAACATCACACGGAATCAAAACACCAGCAATACTTCGGCTCAATGAAGTCATTTTTCTTTCAACGTAATTTTAAGCGGACGAACCAAGTCCTAGTGTAGAAACAAACAAACAATCCAAGTTATACTTTTTAAAAATCTTGCATATGACAACGTCTTGATGTACCTTGGATTTTCATCCTTCTCACTATCTATAAAAAATATTTCTATTGGCTTGATGGCCTGTGGCGGTTTTAAAACTTAAACTCGCGTGCCCTTTTCTTCCATGTAAAACTTTATAACTAGGGGCAACAAATGCTGACCTATAAATCCTTCAAAAATTGACCTAACAACTTCAAAAAGTTAACTATTCAACTTTTAAAACTATTTTTCTTCAAGCAAAAAATTCAAAAATGCTAACTAAAAATTTATTACTGATCTAAAAAAAATATAAGTTTATTTTGATAGGCACATTTATTATTTATTATATAAAATTATTTAATTTAAAAGATTATAAAAATTAAATATTAAAAATGATATTCATTTAACGCTAACTGCATATTTCTTTTAGCCTCACCAAACAATCCAATACAATCCAATTGTCTAATTTCATTTATTCGAGTTTTCATGCAATCGACCAAATATTACTTTAATTTTTTGCCTGAAACTAAAAAATAGTTTTAAAAGTTGAGTTTGAAGTTTTGAATTTTTTATTTGCTTTTTTTACTTGGTCCAACCTTAGCCATTTTTTGGGGATATTATGAGGATAAGTTTTTGGAATATTGCATATCTATATCATATAAATTGTTCTATACGATTGTTTTTAGTTTGTGAAAATGATGTAATTTTTGACGATGCGTTCAATTTTTTTATTTCCCTTTGGAGCAAATATATAATGATAGAATTCCCTTTTTGGATGTTGAAGTTAAGTTATGAGGAGTTATACACTAAGTGGTTTTGTTGGTATATATTTAAAATTTTCTTTTGTTCCTATAAATTATAAAATAAATTTCGTAAATGCTTAATAAAAATAATTGTTAAAATATCATCCAATCAACTTGTAGAAGAGGATCTCTCTAGATTAAAATAAATATTAACTATCCATCTGAAATTATTGAATTATTTTCCTACAGCTGAAAGAAGAATATTGCTTTTGGGTCTTGCTTTTCTAGGTAACCAAATTGGACAGAATTTTCATCATTTTCGCCCCCCCCCCCCTCTGAAAACACATTGGGGGGGGGGGGGGGGGGGGGGGGAGGGGGCGGACTAAAAAAGGAAGCTGTCAAATGGGCAAATAAATTTGTTTTTATATAATCAACATAACATACTTCCTTGTTAAAATAATGTATATTTTTTAAATAAGTGTTTTATAAGACAAGATTTATTTAGGAAAACTTAAAATAGTGATTCATAAAATAAGTTAACTCGATTTTTAAATATGAAATAAATGAATTTATTAAAAATTCAAATTGTTGACTCTTATGGTCTTTTTAAAAATAAGTAAAGGTGAAGAAAAAGGACTTCTGTATTAATGAAACTTACCCACTTTGCCTCATCTATTATTTTGTGTTTAATTTTTATTTATTGCAAAAAAATATGACTAAGTTTTGAGAAATTACACTAAACTAGTGGTTAACTAAGAGGCCAGATACCCGTTAGGCGTTCTTTAATTTCTTAAATCTTATCGCAACGCTTCTTGGAAAAAACTTTACCGCAAATGTGGTAAACACCACCTTTGAAAATACCAAGTTGTAAATAACTGCATTTAATTAGATTGCATGTAAAATATAACATGAGCTAGCAAAGTATATGTGTGTATGAATGCTAAATTAATTCTTCAATATCTTATTTTAAAACATTTTTTATTGTAGTATTTTTTAGGTTGTAGTGACCTCTTAGAATAACGAGATCCATGATTTGGTTGCAACTTATAAGGTATTGCAAGTTGTCAAAGGGCTACTCTAATAGTGAACAACTTTTAAATTCATTTTTAAGCCTGCTTTATAGAGAACTAAGGATACTTGTTAAAAAATCCACTGCATATTTTATGATTAACTTTCTGGAAGGCAAACTAGACATGCATGTAGAATTTTCTGATATCCGTTTTCGTATATTTCTATCATTTTTGTAAACATATGATAAAAAAAGAAAAAATAAGAAGATAAAATAAAGAAAAGGTAGACAACTTCATTTACTTTTTATAAGAAAGTTTGCTCTGTATTTATATCATTTTGATATAAATAAATCAGGAGACAGTTGTCTAAAAATTAGGTTTTTGATAAGGTTTACTGCAAAAAAATTTCCAATAATCTCTTTGAGTGGTATTAAATATAAAGAATTTTATGTGACGAATTATATTTGTGAAAATTAATCAAGACATGCCTAGATTGGAAACTTTGTTTTAGAACATGAGTTAACAAGTCATGTGAGCATTGCAAAAGACGGTTTGTGAAGAACTTGCCATTTCAACTGAAGAAGGATAAAAAAATAAATTATGAAGATTAGCAACTCTAGAATTTGGAGAGCCGGTGTCTACAAAAAAATGTATGGATTGCCTTTAATCTTAATAACGTGCAGCGCAATTTTTAGGCCGGTTGAAAGGGTGCTGGTAGAAAACATAAGAGAAAGCGAAGCTTGAGGGAGAAGCTTAATTGACAAAACTACATACTTGCACAGTCTAGCAAAATGACCCTATTTTTTACACAAGTCATATTCGACATTTCGTGCAGAACATTTGAATCTAGTATGTGCATGATACCCACAATGGGTACATTTATGTGAAGATGGAGTCATCTTGGCCACAGATATAATTCAGGATTACTATCTGGTTTAACGTTTTCCATTACATTAAAGACCGAGTATTCATTGTTTAGCCCATTCACTAGCCGGTGTTAGAGCAATAGGTAAAGGTACCGTAGGGTATTTTCATCGAGAAGGCACAATTGCGCAGCTTGTATCGAACTATGAAGAAAGCAAGCTTGATGTGGGATCGAACCCAAGACCCTTGAGTTATGGAATCCAGCATCTAACCAACCCTACTCACGCTACGTGTTAGAGCAATAATGATGTCCAATGCTATCTGTAAGTCGACATCAGACTTTTCTAGTATTCGAGTAAGAATAAAATTGGAAGCCAAAGTTTGAATGAACGCTACGCCTACTGCTTCTTTTCTTAGTGGGAGAGGCATGGATGACAGCTGTTTAAAGTGTAAAGAAACGGAGGTAAAACTAAAGACGCAAGACTGTTGAGAAGAGTTTATTAAGCAACTATGAATTTGCAAGCAAAACCATGATATATATATAAAGAGCTTTCTGCTGCGATTTATTTTATTAAAAGATTTTAAAAATAGAATTATGTAAAATGAAATAAAACTAAAAAAACTTTTCGATAACTAATAAATAAAATTTTAGCGTATATCAATTTATAAAATATACAACCATAAGAGGACAAATATTTGCGGTAATTTATTTAATAAATTTGAAAAAGTAAAATGCTTTGTGCGGAAAATATCTTTAGCTGTCAGAAAATCCCCAAAGAGAGAAAAATATATCTTTTGAAGATTTTCGCTTCAATTTCTGATGTGAAGGATTTGGTGAAGTATTGTCATTTTCATGTTTACAACTTTCGCTTTGAGGAATAGAATAAATGACAGGTACATCAACATTACTCTTAAAAGAAAAAGGTGTTGCTTTAGATGGAGTGGATGGCTGCTTTGTATTTAGAAAGGATCTTTCAAGATGCCGTAATTCGGCATTTTGAGTTTCAATCGTCAGGCCTAACTCAATAATTTTATCATTTAGATCTTGTAAATTCTGTGAAAGTGCTTTATCGCTTTTGAACTGAGCCCGAGATGAACGAATGTAATCATATATAACTATAGAGGCAGCAATGACGAATATAAGGAATTCTCCGAGGATATCAGCGCCCAATTCTATTGCCATGTTCTCATTTAACTTTTCAACGTGATGAGGCTTTCCTAAGCCAAGAACTGCCATTCTAAATCTTGTTTCGATTTTGTGAAACATCTGAGCAGGCGGAATTACGACGTATTTACGAAAAATTATACTCGATCTGGCTTTATTTCGCAACATTTTGACAAAGGGCTTGCTCAATTGCTTCACCAACAAGGTAGCTAATTTAACTAAAGGAAACACCATATGATTATTTTGGATATTTTTCTTTCGTTTTCCAAATTCATCGGTTATTCCTGAAAATGATCAAATAAAACGTTATAGCAAATATCAAAATTCGTTAAAAATGTAAATAATCATATTTTAATTAAACAACATCAACAATCTCTCATCAGCTAGCTCAAGTAAATTCGAATAATCAATCTGAATGAGTTTAAAAAAAATAAAATACTACAGCCTGATAAATATTCTATCCACTTTATGAAAAATAAAACTTTATTTCAATTTGATATATACAAAAATAGTTAAAAAAAATCTGCGTAATTGACAAGACAGAAAGGGTTTTACCTAAAAATTTCTAATGGATGTCGGGATGGTTGAATAGCAGAATCCGTATCAGAGCCGGAATACTCAAATCACTTAATTTAAATCAGATTATGTGTTTTCATCTTCTATCTAAAAGTAATAATATCTAGATAAATTTAAGTAATAACGTATAGATTATTTTATCGTTGAATTTATCATTTATTATTATTGAAAAAATGCCCAGTGAATATGTATATATTTGTTTATGTATATAGAATTATATATTGGAAACACATTTATGATGCTAACTTTAATTTATAAAATTTAAAGAAAATGTTGTTGAGAAGGCATGAATAAAAGTTGAAAAATGTAAATAAGGAAAAGAAATAAAACCAGCATGATTGATTTGGTATAAAAACATATATTTCATGTAAAATTAGAGAGAATATTTTTGGAGATAGTTTTTAGAAGTAGACCGCAAATTTGATTAACACTGGGTCATTCACAATTGACGTCAACCTTTTTTTGATCTATTTTAACCCCCTCTCCCTATTGTCAACTTTGGACTATTTATTTAGTTAACAAATTCTTCATTTCTCAACTTATCCACACCACCAACTCTCAGTCTTTGGTTGACATCTAAATGTAAAAAATGAGTCCAGAAATGAAATTAGCATGGCCGATTTAGTATAAAACATATTTTATGTAAAATTTGAAGGAATGTTTTTGGAGAACATTTTTAGAAAGCACAAATTTGATTAATACTTAGATATTTTCAAATCCTAAATGTAAAAAATTAGTCCAGAAATGAAAACAACATGACCGATTTAGTATAAAAACATATATTTTATGTAAAATTTGAAGGTATATTTTATTAGATATATTTTTGATCAATCAAAATTTTGATTAACATTTTCTAAAAAGTAGCCATGATTATTGACAAAATTAAATATATATAAAGTGTTATGCGTTCCAAACTGTATATAATTATAAATTTCCAGGGTATTATATAATATAGACCCTAAGTTATAAAGTTAACTACAGATAATGTCAAAATTATGTTGAAAATTTTTAATTTTTGATTGGAATGTTTTGGCATGATAAGGTCATTCAGCTACCATGAAAATGGTATCAAAAGATGCAGCTAGCGATTTTAGGAAAATTTACGAAATTTTAAGGGATATAATGCAGCCAATTAATTTTTAGTGAAGGTAACGGGTAAAACGCCCACACTAGCCATGTCGGAATGCCAAGCTTCGTATCGTTATAGGGGTTAAATAATTATAAAAAGTTGACCGTTGAAGTACAAATAATATAATAGTGGAGTTCAGATGAATGTAAATAACTACCTTCATTCAACATTAATTTGTATACTTAAAGTTTATCATAAAATGATTTAAAAAATCCTACCCTAAGGGTCAAATGAGATTCAAATTTATTTATTTTTCCTCTCAAAAAAGTGTCATGGTTTTTAAAGATTTAGCCATTTAATATGCAGAGCAATTTATAAAAATTAAAAAAAAAAATAAAATAAAACTAACTTAATTTTTAATATAGGAGAATATAAATAATAATAATTTGTTTAAACAAAAATCATTTTGAATAACTTGAAGGTCTTTAATTAAACGCAATTTCCTTAAATTTTGTTTTTAAAATTTTATGCTAACTTTTCTCCTTATTTTTGTCAAAAAATTTAACTATGAGTTTAATAATTTATAACACTTTTTAGCGATATCTATGATAAATCTTCCCTTTTGTAAAAAAGAAATATTGCATTAAAAATACAAGTTTCTCAAAAAAAAGATGATCCACAAACACAAGAAACACTCAACATTATCAGTGATATATGTGTAGTGTATGTAACTACAAATTATGTGCTTACCACCAAATATAATTGATTACTAAGTCTACTTTAAATTTTTAATTTAAAAGTAGAGAAGGCAGGGGGAGGGATAACCTTGGGGCCAGATGGAAAACTGAAGAGACTATGCCGCTACCCTAATTAGCATCGTCAGTGTAAATATATTGATTATGTCCTCATTATTGCTCTATCTAGATAAGGGGTTTCCAATCCTAGGGTTGAGACTCCAAATGGGGTCGCCAAGCATTTTTAGGATTGCCAAGACCTCAAAATATAAACATTGTTATATTTAAGAAATACATTGATAGAGAGAAGAAAAAAACTGCCAAATAATCATTGATTTATTATCGTCGTGATTTTTTCCTTCAATCTTAACAAATACTATATACGCTATTTTCATTAGAAAAATTAGTAAGGTTATTATGGAAATGTACAAAAACAGTAAGACTATAGTTAGAACACTAAATGAAATATCCAGAGAATTTAGAAAAAAAGTTGGTCGACATCAAGTTTGAACTTTTTAAATGGATTTTCCTAAGTTGTTCTCGCTTCATTTTATGAGAATAACTTAATAAAGTTTACTAGAGAAAAAATAATGTAGTAAGAAACAAAAGATATTATTCAGAAAACGATTGCATGATGTATAAAAAAAGATTATTATCATCTTAATAATCTTAATAGCATCTTGTCTTGTGGTGAAAAAATGGAAACAATACAAAAAAACTTTAAATTTAAGACTTTAAATTCAATCATTCAATTAGATCGGAAAAGGGAGTTTAGAGATAAATTTCTAATAAATTGTAATTAACTTTGTTTCCAATAAAGTTCTTGACGAATGTCTCCAGGGGTTGATTAAATTGATAAAAAAAATAAAATAATATTGAACTTTTATATACTTTTTTCCAACAGTTTTCGGCACTAATGCCTAAAATAAGAGTAAAAAGAAACATCAAATTCATTCCTCAAAAATGATCGTTCTCGCTATGAAAAGCTTTTTCCTATGAAACATTTCTTCAAAAAAACTTTATTTTATTACAAATAGTAAAATTAACTTACAACTATATAAAATTATTAACTTCACATGTTACTCAAAAAGTGTCAAAATAAAGAGAAAATTTCATTAGATTATTAAAATAAATTTTCATGAAATGGAAGTATCGATGTAAACAATGAAATAACTTGAAAGTTGAGTTGGTTCAACAGAAAATAGTTTGAAAAGTTCAGGTTTTAGATTTTGAGTTCAGGGTGTATTTATTGATTTTAAACTTTTGCGTTATAAATGACAATATTTAGAGTTGATTCGATAAAAATTATTGTTTCAATGATGGTCAGTGACTGTCGTGAAGAGAGACAAAAGTGACAGAGAAATATTAACACAAGCGAGATAGGCGAGAGCAGTGCGACACACTCAAAGCGCGAATTTGGTAGTGCGAAGACAGCCTACATTGACATGATTTACGATTGACAATTAATGGCCGCTGAAAATAAATGGCCTAGAATCGTTCAGAATCAGCACAAATGATATGAATGCACTATACTTGCTATCTCTCTCATACACGTGTTATAGATAAAAGTAACTTTATATCTTAATTATGTTTATTTATCGTGCGATGAAAAACTCAAATGAGTGAACATATCAAACAAAGTATTCTTGTAACATACATTACACATAATTCGAAAGAGAGCCAACTGTAGTCTTCAAAAGAGCCACATATGTCTCGCGAGCCATAGGTTACCGACCACTGCTGTACAGCATACTCTATGGGTGGCATGGCAGGGTGGTTGATATGATGGACTCAGCACGGAAGCCTCTGGATTCGATTTCTCATCGATATCAATTTGTTCATAGTTTGACATAAGCGATACATCAGTGCCTCGTCAATGAAAACACACCACTTTTACCTTAGCTTTTACTCAAAATTGAAAAATTTGCTACATAATTAACATACGAGCGAAAGGAGACAAAATAAAATAATAAAGAAATTTTCATTATTTTAAAATGAAATTGTCTGTTTTCAGAATAATTTCAAAATAATAGGAGGCATAATAAGATAGTTTATTTGATATTTTCAAGTTGTTATAAGTAGCAAAAGCCTACGTTGAAGTAGCTGCTCAAATATTAAACAAATAGAGTAGTTTTGCTTTTAGACTGAATAGCTATAGCTATTCAAATTTGCTATAGATAGTCAAAATATTCATTCCCAAATAGCTATTCAAAAAATTTAAGTTTTCAAATGTTACAAATTGTAACAAACGTAGTGATAAAGATTAAGTGACCTTTGTTGAAAACTTAAATATAACTTTTTGAATTTATTAAAAAACTCATACTCTGATCTAGATATTATTCATATTTTCAAGTCTTCCCACACTTTTATTAGTAATAGTTCAACAATGTGATGTTAACAAGGATACCAAAGAAAAGCTTCCTTTAATATTTTTTGAATGCAAATACAATTTTGTTGAAGTTAAATCTCCGGTGTTAAACTAGTGTCAAAAACCATTATTTTACAAAGTCTTTACAATTCCATTCTTCGAGTAAATACACAGAAGTATTTATAAGCCTGGGTAGATATTTATTTTGTTGCATAGCCCTATAATAATGATTGAAAAATAGCAGAAAATGCTGTGGGTGAAACATTGTTTCTAGATAACGTTGAACTTATTTTTTCATTTTTAATATATCATGGGGTAAAAATTATTAGTTTCAATTTTCCTAAATCTTTTATGTGTATTTCCAATCTTGTAAACTTTCTTCATCATAATTTCTTTCCATCAATTGCTTCAATTTTGTTTTAGTATGTTTGCTTTTTTATTTCTTCAACAACCATTTTTAAACCAAGCACACAAATCTTTGATTGTTTCGAAGTATCTTCATTTCTTAACTCATTCACATGACTTAAGTAGCATAATAAAACTTATGAAAAAGTAGGATGTTTACAGCCTTTAGTTTTTAAGTGTTCAGGTACAGGAAAATCATTTAACAAAAAAACACATTGTTAAAATTTCGAGTTGAAAAGGCATGAAAAACAGAACAATTTAAAAAAAAGGGGGAATTGAAAAATTAAGAAATATATATCATTTTTATATTACTTTTTATATTTGAATGTTTTATATAACATATATTAATCATAATATCTAAAATATAACTCATTTTTTATTTAAAAAACTTGAAAAAATAAAAAAATTAACGCCATCTACAACACAAATTTTTGCACTTGATTTTTTAGTTGTGTAACACCTAAATCTTAGAATTTTAAATTTAAATACATTTTTTAGACCAATACACAACAAAAAAGTAAGAATTTCAAAAATGTTGGGGCAACGTAGAGGGAGCGGGTTCCTAATGAACTTCCTAGAGTAAAATTATTTAGAAATTGCAATTTAGGCGTTGCTGCGATCAGTAAATTTATTATGCTTTTGGGATCTAACCAGGCCAGTCGATAAGGTGGGATTTATACTGGAACTGAATTTCTTATAGTCCCGGCCCCATTAAAATCAGTCCCCCCCCTCCACCTCTGTACTAGGAGTTTGGTGATGGGGCTAGACCCATCCAAGCAGTAGAGCTCCTTCCAGACACCGCTTAACAAAATGTTTTCTTAAATGAAATACAGTAGACCCTCGTTAACTCGGATCGGGAATACAAATGTTTTTCTCCATAGGCTTACAAGCTGCCAATCAGAATATCTTCGAATATCAACTAGTTTTCAGTCTCCTCAACCTTCTACGAGTGGACTTCAGTCTTCTGATGAGTAATTGTTTTGTATAAGAACTGTTTTTCAATTGTTCTTAAATATATGTTACATAGCAAAAAAATGTTTTTTTCATTATTATGCATAAATTAATAATTCGTTCAATTTGAAATATTTTTTTCTACCATAGACCCTCTGTTAAATCGGACACACTTCTCCCTCATGTATTTCGACTTAACGAGGGGCAACTGTACATAAATTTTTGAATGGATATTGATTAGCAGAAATCGGTTTGATTACACCAGGGTTTCCTAACCTTCTTGTTGCTGTGTATCACTTATAGACTTATTCTGTAGGTACGTATCACCTAACTTTAACGATTAATTTTTGACCATAAAAGAACTATACTAAAAGGTTAACAGACACAATAACATATAAATATAATAGAAGTAAACGAATCCGTAAAAAATATACAAAACTTAACTTAATTTATTGCACATGTGTATAACAATAAACAAGCAAAATATTTAACTTATCGACGAATAAGTACGGGTAAGTCAATGCGATGGCTGGAATTGCTTTTCTTCTACTAGTTTTGCAAGCCGTGGAGATATTATGCTCACACAACTTCGGAAATGGTGTTCTGGGTTTACGAAACGATTTCTTGTCTTCGACTTGATTGTAAGAAAGGTAGAAAACTCTTGTTCGCATTCCCATGTCGTTGGAAATATGAGAAGCTGAGAAATTGCTTTTCACTAGTGACGGATAGGAGGGATTTACATTTAACCAGAAGTTGGCCAATTTATGATTTTCACCTTCGTCGCACTGCAAATCGATGAGTTCTTCTTGTTCACCAGTTCCCACTGTGAGATCACCAATGTTAATAGTAGTGAATGGATTCCGAATGTAAGTGCATCACGATAATTGAAGAAGTACTGCCTGATTTCATCTTTCAACAGGAGATCTTTAGTGATCTCTTGACCAAATGCAATACTAGGCTCCCCCCTCCCTAAGTGACGCCACATTCTCATACATTACAAATGTCTGTTCTCAATCCACAAATCGAGCTTTCGAGTAAATGCAGTCAATTTGATTGAGAAAACAATGATGTTACTTTAAGCGCCCTGAGAACAATTAAAATGATGCATGACTCCAAAAATATCTGACAGGTAGGCAAGCTTAAGAATGAAGTTTCCATCTTCAAAGATCTGAACTTCCTGATCTTTTGTTTGGAAAAACTGAAGCAGCTCCTTTCTCAGCACAAAAAGGAGCATAGTGGTATTCCCTCGAGACAGTACCTCACTTCCGTATGAAAAGCAATGACGTGTATTCTGATCCGATATCCTCACAATGACCTTGAAGAGACGACTATTTAGGGCAGATGTCATAATGTAGTTTACCATTTTAACCACCAGTTTTAAGCTTGTCTTCATATTGGGAGGTATAACTTTAGCAGAGAGAGCAAATCGCTGTATGAAACAGTGAACAGAAGTGGCAGATGGAGACACTACTTACACCCGAGCTTGGAACCCAAATTTTCTCCCAAGCATAACAGGAGCGCCGTCAGTTGTGCAACCAACTAGCTTGGTCCATTGGAGACCATTTTCTTTGAAAATTTTTTCATAAGATCGAACACGTCTTCTTCTTTTGTTGTAGTTGTCATTTCATTAGTCAAGAGTAATTCACTTCGAATTGCATCCTCAGTAGCATAACTCACATATACCAGAAACTGTGCGCAGTTTCACACATCCGTTGATTTGTCCAGTTGCATTGTATTGCAAATTCATATTTGAGCCCTGTATTTCCGTAATGACTGGTTCATTAATAACAGTAGACACTTTTGTAATACACCTCTGCATCGTATTATTTGACATTGCTTCATCAACGATGCCATGGTTCACCATTTGTTGTGGAAGGCTTTTATTTCTTCGCCACAAAAAGTGCAATTTTAGAGGAGGCTGTCACAATACCAACCGACTGCTAATATTACTTTCCCGTTTTGTCTAGTCGTTTTTCTCAAGTGGCTTAAAATAATTAGGATCGCGGTCTTTCTAGTCTGGAGATGGCGTTGTAAAAGGCTTCATTGATGCTTTTAATGTCTTCATACACACCACACACCGGGGCACAGATTCTTCCCTATTCTTCAATTAATAGAGCCAAAATTAATATATTGTTCGCTATACTGTCGTTTGGGAATCTTGATTTGGCGCTATAATAATCTGAAATAAAACGAAAAGTTGTTTTTTAATTATGGAATATATATAATAATTTACATAATAATCGATAAAAATAAACAATCACGAAGATGTTAAGTTAATTAATCACAGCACTGTACCTACTAAGTCAACAGAATGTGTGTGCGTGCATGCTACATTATACGCATATGCATATATTTACATGTATTACAGTTGCGGAACTAAAGAAAATGAACTTTAGTCAAATTAACTTTACACTACATTTTTCTGTGTGGGAATTTGTGTGAAAACAAGTACTTTTTTTGAATTTTTGAAAAACATATCACGTACCACTTGGAAGGCTTTCGCGTACCACAGGTTGGGAACCCCTGGATTACATAATAAAAGAGTATGATTTATTAATTTGATTAAGATTTTGGAAAATAAATAATTATAAAATATTCTTATTTATGAGACTCAATTGTGTTTTGAATAATAGCAAAAAATATACTAGGCTCCATTTTTTTCTCTTCTGCCTTAAAGGTCCAACCAACATGTGAAGAGCAATCGTAGCAAAACAGATTAGACCAAGAATAACCAGGAAACCAGGAAAACTCTTGACTGAACATATACGGGTATACACAATTTTTAACTTTTTTAACGCAGTAAATGTTAAAATTAATTCCAGAAGGATTTACCAAATTACACTTACAGCTGAAGGAATTATGACAAAATAAATCTTCCTTAACAAATAAAAGTTCTTGGCATTGAGAGCATTTATAAGCTTTAACATCTTGTAAAATTTGAATGAGAAACTTAATTTGATCAAGCAAATTGAGTGATAACATATTTTCATTCTCCGTATAAGTCAAAGGAATATTTTTAATAATCCATAGGAGAAATTTTGAGGCATCCAATTCCAAGCTGTAGTTATAGCATTTCATAAGATTTCTATAGGATAGTGCAATTTCATGCAAGTGAATAATTTTTCTTTTAAAATTATAAGCTTTGAATGCAAAAGAAGGAATAGAGGTTATGGAGGTTAATTTAGAGTAAGAGTTGTCGAAGTCATGATTTAAGCTTCTAGTCACATCTTTGGTATTCGTATCTTGGGAACTGTGATAAGAAACTGTAGAATTACCATTATAAAGTGGACAATATATTCTACGCCAAGTCAAAGGATAAGCTGTAGCGAATGGTATATTATCTTGAAAATCGCATACCACCTCAACTTTCACACGAGCCAAAAACTCATTGTACTTTGAAAAAACATTAACCACTTTAAACTTTTGTGAAACAATGCAGGAAAGTTTTAGATTTTGATTCGTGGTAGTATCCTCTATGGCATAATCAATGATTTGCATTAGTGTACCCAAAGTAGGCTTCTTTTTAGAGATATTTCTTATTGAGTTGAGAGGGATGACACCGAATATCGCGGTTGCATCCATATCTTGGAATATTAAGTCTATCAGTCTTTCGTCTCGAAATATGAAACTCGCATTTTCTCCAACAAAATAAATTTGATTAACTTCAATACCTAATATCGAAATATTAGAACCAATTTCAAAGTATTTTCGCTTGAATGTTGCTCGTGAATTCACGAATAAATTTTTGTATAACTCTTCCATTTACAGGATCAGTAAGCAGAGCATAACCAGGAAGTAAATAAGAACAGATTCTTCAAAATCACATAATTTAATTGCTAGAAAACAGTAAATTCATTATAAATACCAAAATAGGATAATGTTATGCAATATTTTATCAAAAGTTTCCCAGTAATCCACCCCAGACTCCAATATATTACTTAGGTGAGATTCAAAGAGGTTACTTAGCAGACAAACGCCATAAAAATGTATAGAAAGGTACATAAAACTCTACAAAACTTGAAAGATTACTATTTTTGCAAGTTAGTTTAAAATATATATAAACGTTAGTTACATTTAATATTTGCTTCCCGTTCATGTCCACAGTTATGGGGCACTTGAAGTCGGGTCCCAGCATAAAAATAATAAAATTTACAAATTAAAAAAATGAATTTATCTTTTCATAACATGCTTATTCTAACAATAAAATGCAAATATAGAAAAATTATTCATATCATTGGTATGACAATATGACAAAGGGTATAGTTTAACTCTTTGGTATGAAAAACGAAAATAAGAAACATAAACCATAATAGAATCATAAGTATTAGCAAAGAAATAGAAACAGACAATTAGATAAAAAGCTAAATAGCACAAAAAGTAGAGTTGCTATAAGCAGCATTTATTACTTTAATCTTAGACAACGCCTGCAAGTAAACAAAAGTACCTCATTTGGTCTTTCAAAATAAAATTTTGGCTAAGTTACTATATATATATATATAACTAGCTTTTTATTTAACAAGACAAAAATATCAAAAAAACATAAACCATTTATATATTTTCAAATGAATTTTAGTTTCAAAACAAAATAGCTATTTAATAAAATTTTTGATTCATTCAAAGTTAGAATTCCTTTTATGAATATTAACTCTTAAAACGAGCAGTGGACTCGGTTAAGAAAAAAATCACTGCTCAAGACAATAACTGCAAGTCCATTCAGCTAAAAATGTCAACAATTTCTGTAGAGCATGTACTCAAATGAAAGTGATTTTGAGGAAGATGAGAAGAATGTGCAGATTAATGACTTTGTGAACGTTAAAATAAAAATAGATGACTGGGTCTTGTTTCCATTTGATGGATGTGCTTTTCTAGGAAGGTTGGAAAATTCGATTGAAACAGATTTTGGAGTAAGTTTAATGCACGAGTGTGGATTGGCTTTTTGGAAAAGGCCTTCTAAATTAGACAAAATATATTATGACAAAAAAGTATCATAAGAAGAACGATCACAAGTAGCAGGATCAAGAGCGCAGTTTATATTCTTTAAAACTGCATTTTGTCTCTCAGTGGTTATATTTCATGTGTAAGTCATCCACAATAATTTTGTACGCTCGTCAAATACTTTAAAATTACGTGAGATGAGCCATGCATATTTAGCTTTCAAATCTAAATGCTAATATTAGATTATGCTCCATTAGCAATTAAAAAAATCCCGAAAGATGATTATTTTGCTATGCAGTTCACAGGTTTTACGGAGTATGATTGAAAATGACAAGTTTTACAGATATTCTGAGTACGTCGGTTACAGTATTTCAGATGAATTTTTTGAAGAGATACAGAATTTATTCTGAAAAACAAATCTAGTTTCAACACTTGCCTATTATTGCTTTAAAGTAATAGGTATAAATAGGAATGCACTTGAATCTTAGGACATTTTTAAGTGTCCAAAACGTCTGTCGCAATGGAATTGGCCTAATTTATATAAATCTTCATAGATTTTTTAGTAAATTTTATTATAGATTATTATTTTCTCATTGTTTGCCACATTTATTATATTTTAAAATAATATTAAAAGAATGCGAATTTAAAATTAATATTTTATTCTTTGTGAAGCCTTTTGATTTATTTTTAACGTTGCTTCACGGAATCCCAGGGTTCCGTGGAACCAAATTAGAGAAGTTAAAACTAAATAAAAAACAAGTTAAATGAGTTATAAAAAAATAATTCTGTTTTTTACAAATACTAATAACTCTCATATATACTAATTCTCTCATATAGCCTTCTTTTGATGCTTCTACCCAAAGTATCGCGATTTAAATCTTAATGTAGTAAAAAGTTAACTCGATATAAACTTTGAACGAGACATATATTGTACATCTCTGTTGCCACAACATGCTCTCGATACATTCATCAAAAGTCGAATACAGCGTTGTCTCTGGGTAATAGCAGAAGCAGGAAACATAATTGCCAATAAGTAATCTTAAAACCTCATTTTTTCTTTCTTTTAGCTAACTTTTATAGTGAAAATTTCATTGCTGAATTTCTTACAGTTCTCAAAATATCTCATTCATTAACCTAACATGATTTCTTTTTGGAAATTGATGTTTTGCTGCATAATTCATTCTTTCAAGTTACATACACTATAATATTTTACTCTAAAGATGAACAAAAATCCTGAAAATATTAGGATACCTATATAAGTACCTTTAACTTTATGACAAGAGCTCGCGAATTGTTCGATTCTTTAAAAGAAAAAGTATGAAGGTTTAGAAACGTCTTTCACAGTATGTAAGGGTTGGGGTTTAAAAATTTCAAAACAAGAGCAAGATTGAATAATATTAAAATAACAGGTGAAAGTGAAAACAAAGTTGCCGCATCATACAGGAACTCAAAAGTATCATCGAAAGAGGAAAGTATAATTTAAGACAGATTTTTATTGTAGATGAGCCTGGTTTTTTCTGAAAAAAAAATGACATCAATAACATTTCTATCCAAAGAAAAATCAATGCATGCTGGATATAAATCATCAAAAGATCCAACCACTATCATGCTCGGTGGAAATGCATTTGAAGATTTCAAAATAAAACCAATGATTATTATTTATAAAACTCAAACACCCAAAAGGCTGAGATCAATTTGTATTGTACTTTCCATCAGAATAGAGACACTTATTATTCTATCACTCTCTCTAGTCACCTTTACTATTTATATATCAAGTTTTCGTTGACAAAAATTCCAACTCCATTTTTCTTTTCTTGGCAACCTTCCCAAAAAATCTATACTCTCCCGTTTTTTGCATTTTACTTCTTGGACGCAACAAACGTCCTCTATTTTTTTCGTACAAAATTTTACAGACTCTACAAATTTTCCTGCCAACGAACCAAAACAATAAGAGCCTTTCACCCTTCTCACAACTTACGATTTGATGTGATTTCTTCTTTCTGAAGGTAAAATCACAAGCTCGCGCACACTTTTGGACATGTCATTCACATGAATTGAAGACTCTGACATTTGAGATTTATCGGAGCAGAGTTTTTTTACAGACCATATGCCCTTCCTGGCGTCTAAAATTTTTGTTCTAGTCTTTGACCAAGCAAAAGCTAAACAACAAAGCAGTGGTATATGATATTATATGTAACATTAAAAATTGTTATTCTTTTTTTCATTCATAAATGTGTGTACTTCGTCTTTGCTTATTTTATTTTTTAATGGTTGTAGATCGAAGCGGTTCCTAAAAACTTTTCCTCAACCATTTATGCAAATAACTTTTTTTGTTTTTGTCCCATGTGATATTTTATTTTATTTTCATTGTCTATGCGATTAGTGTGTTTTGTAACATGTATTTTATAATTTGTATTTGTATAATAAATTCTTCTCTTTTTTCTTCCAAATAGCAAGTAATATACTTTAAATTCATCAATATAAAATGTTTATTTCATAATATGATATAATAATAAGTAAAAAACAAAATATATAAAACATTTGCACTTAACTTAGTCATTTTCATTAATGGTTAAAGTTTAATAAAAAAAATCTCTTGTTACTATCCAAAAAATCTGCTAACATTTTTGAGTTCAATTTACCTTTTTGGAAATTGTTGTATTTCCTTTTCCACTAAAATTTTTTCGTGAAATTTTTCTAGCTCATGGCTAATAAATAGATCACAGTTATCTGGAAAAAAATCTACATTTAAAGACATACACATTATATTTTTCTTTCCAGAAATATGATATTGTGCAAATTTTCAATAAGAATTTGGAAACAAAGTCTTCAACAGATGTGACCATTATAAAAATAAATGATATAAAATGGACACTTTTATTAAAAAAAACACTACCGGTTTCGAAGTGTCAATTTCTTCGTCGAGTGTATTATAGTATATAAATTAAAATGTACAAAGAACATTTTTTGTGTCTGAAGTAAAAAAGTGTTCTGATTCAAAGAAACCTTCAATAGGCTCGACGAAGAAGTTTATACTTCGAAACCGGTTGTGTTTTTTCTTCAATAAAAGTGTACCCATTCTTATTATTATTTCTAAGGTTGAAAATTTTCAAGACTAAACTTTAAAAGAATTGAGAACTGAAGATCTGTTATATATCGGAAAAAAGAGAGTTATATAGCATAGAATAATGAATAACTGAAAAAGAAGAAGGAATTCAAAAAAAGATTAATTTCAAAGGTCTTGATAAATGCTTCAAAGTTTTAATTTACTCAAACAAGAAATAATGGATCTTGACCTAGATTCGAGCCGCAGTAACTGTTTATCAAAGTTTAGAAAAGCAAATGGTTTGGTATAGTCAAGCATACAATGAAATGAAACCTGTACAGATACAAACAACTTTGGATAACTTTTTGAAATAAAAAGATTATGCAAGAAATCTGTTTCACTTTTTTGAATAAAATTTTATCAATTGTTCTCGTTAATATTCTCTAGAAGTTTTATCACTTTAAATGGTTTTGACGGATTTTTAAAAGTTTTTACCATTATTTTGGAAACTAGTATAACGTGGTTTTAGTTAACAAGGGAACCTCTATATCTATTAATCGCACCAATAGAGGGGTACCTGTAGTATAATACAAAAATATTTATATAATAATAATTTGTAAGCTCACATCGATTTACTAAGATTATTCTTTAAAAATGGTATTTCTCTATGATGAAAAATGAAGTGAGCTTAAGCACGGAACAAAGCAGCTACAATATGTAAGGAGGTGTAGCAGCACCACTTAAACTTTTGCTGTGAGGTGTCATTGAAATTTTGCCTTTGTGCACTAGAAATTTGGCATGCCAGGGCACAGATCTAGTCTTTCCAATTCCAAAAATAGAGACAGCTTCAAATCAGATGTCTCGATGTAACATTCGTCGTGTTAGAGCACGATCTCCTTAATAGATGTAAGATTTAACTCTTTCATCCCAAAGGAAAAAAATTTATCAAGTTTAAACTTAGTACAAACAATTCCAAACATAGATTCCATAACAATTTTCAAGACTATTTGCAATCTTCAACAAAGTAGAATCTTTTGTTGAGAGAAAATCAGGAAATATGCTTCTCCCTACGTTTTTATCGTCAATTTTGATTCACAGGTGTCTGCGGATATACTTTGAGATATTTACTTGTGACAGTGAAGGTATTTCAACCCACTTCAAAATTCCTTTCAAATTTTCATTTTATGCTAATAGACTGATGATTAGCATAAGATGCTGAGGATAGAAGAAAATGGAGGCTCAAGATCATGGCCACCAACCCCCACGAGACAAGGTGTAGAAGATTGATGAAATGACGTTTATATATTCTTACTTTTTTTGCAATATTTAAAACTCAACATGATTACACGAGTGGTTGATATCCAAAGAAGAAATATAATAAACCAAAATCTTTATATTTGTATCATATAACCAATATATAAGATTGTCCCAAAAAATTTGAATTTTTTTTTTGGAAAAACTGATTTCCAGAAATACACTACTAATTTGATTTAAGCTTTACACCTTTTTACACCAAAATGACCAAAACAGATCTCCAAAATGAAATTAGCATTGTCGATTTAGTGGTAAAAAAATTATTTTTAATTTGAATGATATTTTTAGAGAGAATTTCATTGTCAATTAGTTTTGTTTGATTAAGGATTTTTAATTAAGGTACGATTTTTACCATTCAAAATTTACGATAAACTTTTATTTTTTTGAAAATCGCAATTTGATACTTCCACATATTTTTACGTCTTAATTTCAAAAACTCTGTCAATAAATGAAGTCATAATGAATTTGAAATAAAAAAAATATTTAAAATTAGTTATATAATCATTTTTATTAGCTAAAAAACTATAATTTTATAACTGATAAGAAGGAATAATATAAAAAATATTTTCAAATTTTGTTAATGAGAATATTATACTAAATTCCAATATTAGTAAATTTAAATGTTTGCAAAAAAGCCATTCGATTGATTTATAATAAAGGTAACTTAAGCCACACAAACTCAATCTTTTATTATAACATGATTTTAAAATTAGATGAAGTTCATAAAGTGAAAATATCTTTATTTTTATTTAAATTTTTAATTGATGCCATACCAGATATTTTAATATGTGATATATAAATAAAAAAGATGTTATCTTATGATTTAAAAGATCTTGATCATCTAAACACACCTTTTTTCAGACATAAAAGTTGACATTATTGTCTCAAGTCTAAGATAATAAAACTCTTTAATGAAGAAATAATGTTTAGGAATCAAATAAGTAATATATATAGAGGTTTCAATAAGAATATGAAAAGCATGCTTATCAACACATATCAGAAAACTCACTGTAAGGAGTGCTACCACTGGCGGATCCAAGGGGGGGGGGGGGGACGACGACTAGGCCTCAAAAATTCTTTTTTCAATTTTCCTGGACCCTTCAATCATCAGGATTTCTATGGTATTGAAAAAATAATAATGAAAGAATCCCACCAATCTAATTACGCCTAAGATTTATGCCCTTAATATGAATATTTCAACTTAATAACTACTTATGTAACAAATGATTACTGTTTACCTTTTTTTTTATGAAACTTCTTGTTTTTGAAATTATTATATATTTAAACATTTGTATATTTACATATCATTCTCTTATATATAATTATATGTATTTAAATTATAAATATATACCTAAATTAGATTTATGTTAATTCAACACATGTTTATATATGTACATTGTACATACACCACAGTTACGCATAAACATTCGGAAAAATTTGTATAGAAAGGTTTATAATAAAAAGCGGCCTGTTTGGCTTTCTGATCTCACCTTCATTAATATCAGGAAAATACTATGCTAAAATATGAACTGTATCGTTTGAAACTAAATCAATTTACTGACATCTTAAACATAAACATATTTTACTTTCCATCTACCCAATATTTCTCTATATATTTATAAAAATAAATTTTTTTTTCTTCTTATACTTAAACATATATTTTCGAAAAATGAAAATAAATTTTAGAGAAAACTAAACTACAGTTTATTGAAGTGAATACTTTTTTAAAAATAACTTCATAACAATTATTGCGGCATTGGGAGAAATTTAAAAAAAAAATTAAAAAAAAACTAAAATTTTCAAACAATTCCCTCTAAATGGTGATATAACTTCGAACGTCATACGTTTATATAAATGTGTATTGATTATACAATTTGTTTATAATTTTTAAAATTATATTATCATTGTAGTTACTGATCATTTTATTTTATATTTGTAAGCTTCAAAATTTATTTTCGATATTTTTTGGATTTTAATCTATTTACATTTAATTATATTATTTTAGTTTTGAAATAGGCCATTCGTCACTTTTATGAGAATAATAAATTTAATTTAAAATTAAATAAAACTACTATGCTTTTTACTCATCGCTTTTAGTCGAATACGCGCCAATTATCGCTAAACATCTTGCACAGATTTTATTCACCCAGACACAATATCTCACCCATCCACAGCAAATTCATAGACAACATCTCTAAGCCAAAATATTTTTTTTCAAAATAATCAATTTCTCAGTACGTATTTTTACCGATGTCTAAAAGAAATCCCAAATTGCTACTTTTGCCTATGATTTGTTTAAAAGCTCTTTATATATTTCCTCACTGATGTGCAAAACATAATCCCTCTCTCTCTCTCTCTAATGCACAATATCCTATTTCCCTCCCTTCCACTTGCTGCCTCCATTATTAAACTTTTCAAACATTATAAAGCACACCTATGGTGATGCCCCGTACACCTAAATATCACAGAATACTCAGTTGTTGACCACTTAGAATTAAATATATACCCAATCACTCACAACTCATCTCCTCCTTTACTTTTAAAACATTTATACCACACATTAAGAATTTATTCTATTAATAACCCTGATATCCTCACTACAATGTCCTTCACTAAATCTTCACCTTACCTAATCCAATCTAATTTATATTGTTAAATATAAAATTAATTAATAAATTAGTATATTATAGATTAACCATTGGGGAAATATGTGAATAATTTTAAATTCATAATTTAGCTAATGAAAAGATTGGGTTTGAAAACACTTAAATAATTATCCACTTGCAGCTTAACCCTGACTTGACGGACTTGTTAGTTCCAACACCGTTGACAGACTCTGTATTTTTTATCGCTATACATTCAATGAGGATTCCTCGCTATTCAAAAAAAATTCGAAATCTGAATTATAAAAAGGCAACCAGAGTAGTAAGACTAAATCATGAAAGTAAGATTAGGGGTCTGACTTTTTACCCAAAGTCCAGTAAATTGATGCGTAGATTACTCAGATTCTTATTAAAAATATTTGAAAAATAAAAATTTTAATCAATTTATGTGTTTTTGTTTTTTTTTATATTTGTTTTCTACATTTTAAGATTTGTTTTTTCTTTTTAAACTACTCCAGTTATATTAAGTTTTAGAATAAAGTTGGAGCAGTTTAGAAAGAAAAACTGTTAAAACTCAAAAAAAAAATTGAGAAAAAAAAATTAAAAAGACTGAACAATAAACTCTAATTTTATTTTTTTTATTTTTTTAAATGAAAAATGATTTTTTTGTATGAGTTTAGTAGAGTTTGGGTGAGTTTTGCTAAAAAGTCAGACGCTTTATTATAATAAAATGCATGGAATCTAATAATCTAAAAGTAAACCGGAAAAAATTGAAAATATGAAACCGAAAATTAATTTCGCTCATCAGACAAGCGATCAGTGAATTATTAAATCTACATGGCATAAAAAGAAAAGTACCTATAATTTCTTTATTAGTCAGCGTTATAACAGGCATTTCTATTGGTTTCAATTTTTTTGTTCAACATTGACCAATTTAAAATAAATTATCAAGAAAGTAGTGAAGTCATTGAGAGGTGCAAAAAAAGAAAATCCTAAAAAATATATCCCACTGATCAAATAATATATATGTTAATTATTGCATTCTTAATTTTTCGTCTTAGTTTTATTTCTATATAAATAATTTTCCAAATAAAGAAGACGGGAGAGGCAAAGGCGGAAAATTTTTTTATATTACATAATAATATAAAATTTTATTAGGCCGAACTTTTGTTAGTTAGGACCAGAACGGATTTGGGGTCATCTGCACTTTTGTTTTAAAAAAGATAGAAAGAATTGTGTGAGAAACTATAAATCTATTTGATTTATAACTATGATTTCTAAAACTAATATACGATTTTGCGAAATTTCGAAGGATATCCAATTAAGTGTAGTCTTTTGAAATTGATTCCATTCAAATTCATTGATGGGTATTATTGATATAGATAATTCGAAAACATAAAATTGTGTAATAAATTCCAAATATATGGATAAATAAACTTTGGTTTATATATGTCAAACAAATTATTTATTTATAAGTTGTTATTGATTAAGGTATAAATAAAATAAAATCAAAACAATCTATAAATATCAAATAAGTTTTATATTTATTATAAAAAGTCTTCATATTTACTTCATTCAAGTGATAAAAACTTGCACATTTTACTGTAGAGTTGAATACATAATAGCATGTGTAGTATGCAAACACACTGCCACAGCTACCACGACTGTTGCATGTTTCTTCACTTTTAATGACTATAATAAATAGGGCATGTACTCAAAAAAAATAGGGCAAGTTATGGTTTTTGCAATATAATTATAGTTACCCTGGTACGGAGATAATTCGGTATATATTATATTGATGTAACAATATCAGGAAAAGCAGTCATGTTATATTTATAAATGATAAGCATTCTCTCATATTACTTATTTAATATATAGTTTTTTTTCGTATTTTTAAACTACTTTCTTAATTTTATTATAAGATGGCTTCCTATTATTTTTGCTAAAAAAATTAGTATGAAAAAAGTTGATGTTTTTAATCAATTTCCTATAGATCAAAAAATTGTTAAAGTAAGAGACGTTGAACCTTGTATTGTAAAAATTTTATTATTTCAAATAATTTCTAACGAGTTATAACAATGGGAATCCTCTAGTGATGGAAAACAGGTCATTTTCGAAATCAGTATAAATATTAATAACATAAATTTAATTGTATTTAAAATAGATGAGAAATTTAATCTAATTAATAATTGTTTTTATGAGAATCTTGATAAAAAGCCTTTATGTATTTTCCAGTTCAGTCGGAACAATTAAAAACTTAAATCGAATATACAATAAATAAAATACAATTTATATTTTTACATTTTATTTAATTTTTTCCCAACAAAAAATATCAAATAAATTAATTGATTTTCGACATCTTTAAAACAAACCGTTGATGTTATTCTAACCCTAGAACGTCGGTATCGGTCAATTGACCCATTTTAAAAAATAAGTTTTTTTGAACAAGAACAATTGTTGAGACTTTTGCCGTTCTTAAGGCCCAAATTAAATTATCTAATTGAAAAAAATTTTTTTTGTTCATTTAAAAAACCATACATATACCTATAACGGCTAAATAGGTCAAATGACCCATATATATCTGTGTATATTCAAATATATATCAAAACAAACTTTTATTATTAATTTTAACAATTACTATTCGATAAACAATCTAGACAGATATCGTAAGAGAGAGAGAGAATTTATTCAGCATGATAATGTTCACATGATAAACAACAGAAAATTTTTGATAAACAGAATAAAAACTAAATACAAATGAAGAAAAAAACTAAAACCTGCAGGAAGTTCTAAGGTCAATACGACCGCTAAACGTCTTCCAAACAATTTTGAACATTGAAAATACAAACAAAAAATTAGAATTTGATGAATAAGTTATAATGGTATACATCATTTTAGAAGATATAAATTTATATATAAAATTTTCTGGATACGCCCCTGTATGACAAACAATATTTACAAACTATATATAAAAAGTACTTTAACAAACAAAGCAATTATTAGGGTTGCATGAAGAAACATAGGAGGAACAAAACGAGTTTTTAAGCGAAGCTAAAAAAACAACGGAAATTCATATCAGCATTTTGAAGTCGTTCTAAATGATCATTCCAGATAACCACACTTCTAAACTTCAATGAATTTTTTGACTTTGACTATGAAGGTATAATCAAACTATTTGCATTTCGAAGATTATAGGATGTTGTATCTTCTACTTTCATAAACCAATTATTAAACACTCGTGGCAAAGAACCTGTGAAATAGCTAGCTAGGAACTTGATGACTTGTAGCTTATATATTTCTGGAAACTTCAGAAGATTATTCGCTCTGAAAACACTTGAGGTGTGAGAAAAATAAGGTAGATTAAAAACTATTCTTATTGCTTTTTTTACAGCCTAAGTAAAAGATCGAAACCTTTATACCCCCAATTTTGAACACTGTAGTGAAAATGTGGAAGTAAAAGATTTATATATTTTCAACTGAAAATAAATGCCGTGTGTTTCATTATGCCAATGATCCTATTAATTTTACTCCTTATACTTAAAATATGTTCCTCCCATTTTAAGTTATTTCTTAAGATAAGTCCAAGAAAGTTGTATTGAGAAACTGTTTCAATTCCATATTTTTCAAGATTTACTTCTACTTTTTTTGAATTCGAAAAATACAATGCTTTTGACTTTGATCGGTTCAGTAAAAGTCCATTATGCTCGCACCACTCAAAAACAGTATTTATCGACAAGCTAACGAATTTTTTTATAACTTTTAACGATAGAATCATTCAATTTTAAAATTTATGTCAAGTCATCAGCATATAAAAGATGTATAATACTTTTATCTGGAAAATGCAAATCATTGACAAATATTGAAAAAAGAAGCGGTCCAAGGAGCGATCCTTGAGGCACACCTGAATAAACTCTACGTTCATCAGAAAAAACATTATTGATGCACACTTTCTATTTTCAAAATATGACCGAAAAAATGCCAGTGACGGCTCATCAAAACCATAACTTTTCAATTTGTAAAAAAGAAGTGAATGAGGGATTGAATCAAAAGCTCGTGAAAGGTCACAAAAAATAGATATAACCGATTCATTTTTATCCAAAGAAGAGATTATAGAGTCAACAAAAAATGTATGCAGATGCTGTGTTGAATGAAGCTTTCTGAAGCCGAATTGTTTGTCATAAAACAAATCATTTTCAGAGGAACAACTTTTGAAATTTTCAAACAAGATGGAAAAATAGAGCTAGAAATACAAAAATTGAAAAAACTATGCAGAAAAACACAAATATAGTTTTTTTGCCAATTTAATATGATTGACTGACATTCCAAATATATCTTTAGAGTCATTATTTTTCAGTTCATCTATTGCAAAAATAACGTCATTCACAGAAATAGTATCAAAAATTAAATACATGATTAACTATAGGTAGGGTAGCGTCAGTGGGGGATCCAGAAATCTTTGTGGGGGGGGGGGGGGGGGGGGGTACTAATATTATCAAAATATTTTACACATTTTATTAGGGAAGAAATTTGAAAACGTATGTAAAATAAATGATTAAATTTAGGGTGGACTCCAACCCAGGGGCGCACATCCTCAAAATTATTGGGGGGCGAAATTTTTTGTTGCAATTTTCAAAATTGTCGTCTGGAAATCCACGGGAGACCAAATTTCAAGCATCCTTTAAAGGTCCTCAAACTTCGCCCCTTCTTTTTATAAGCAATCGCCCCATTATTTTCATAAGCAGTTCGTCCCATGGACAATTCGCCCCTTATTTTCATAAGACAGTTCGTCCCATGGACTTCGCCCCTTATTTTCTAAGACATTTTGACAATTCGCCCCATTATTTTCATAAGACATTTTGTCTCATGGACAATTCGCCTAACTATTTTCATAAAATAATTCGCCTCATAATTTTCATAAGACGATTTGCCTCATGCTCAATTTGCCCCATTATTTTTATAAGAGAATGCGCTCTATTATTTTTATAAAACTTCCAGTCCTATTTTTATAAGACAATTCTTTCCATTAAAAATTTGCTCTATTTTTATAATACAATTCTTGCCATAGACAATTTACTCTATTTATGCAGATCAATTATCACTATTGTTTTATAAAACCGTTTTTTCAATTTTTTTAGACTCTTTTATGCTTTTTTCATAAGACTATTTTTCGTAAAACGGTTTGGCATATGAACGTTTTGCCTAATATCACAACTCATCTCAATAAAAATAGCTATATTTTTATTTAGTTTTTTGAAGATTTTTTTTTTGAAAGGCAGTTATTTTATAAATGAAACAAATATTTAAGATTTTTAATCAAAATAAAAATTAATATCTTGTAATTGTAATATCATTGTAATTATCTTTTTCTTCAATTTCATCATCAATAATTTAAAATTATTTAAAAGTGATAAAAAAAATTAACAGATAAAATAATTAATTTGAAATAATTTAATAGAGATAAAATAAACAAGAATATAAAATTTTTTAATAATGGCAAAATATCTGTCGACCCTTTAAAATAGAGTGTATTCAGCAGGGGCGCACATCCTCAAAATTATTGAGGGGCGAAATTTTTTTGTTGCAATTTTCAAAATTAGTGGTCTGGAAATACCACGGGAGACCAAATATTAAAGCAATCCTTTAAAATAGAGTGTATTCAGCGCATACATAAAGTCCTAAATTTATAAGACTACTTTATATTTTTTTTTATAAAATTGGTGAATTTAAATACTATACTTCCAGCGAAAATATTTTAATTAAATTTGCATATCGAATATCGTGCGCAGAAAAAATTCCCCCAATTAAAAAGTAGGAAAAAACGCCACCAGTAAAAATGCCCCAATTTAAAATTAGGAAAAATCCACAAAAAAATTCAAAAAATTATTAATTAAAATTCAAAAAAAAAATTTTTTTTAAAAGATATGTCAAATAGAGGTTTTTTGTAAAAAAAATTAACTTTTCATCTAAAACATTTTAAAGTAAACAAAAAACTCAGAGACATTTTTTAAATCAAAAATTTTTTTTATAAAACAGTAAATATTTTTGGACTTTGTGTGTATCACAGTGCTAAGTAACGTATTAGAAAGAGATATAGAAGAGAGATTGCGTATATAGAATATTTGTTTTTGCATGCCCTTTGTGTAGAAGCACGCTTCGCCACTGGTGTATCAGAACACTTTCTAAATATAATTTGTATTTTAACTGATTTTAAGAACACATTCCCACAAATCTGCACCTTTGCTAT
This sequence comes from Nectonema munidae, assembly GCA_030549495.1. Classification (NCBI taxonomy): domain Eukaryota; kingdom Metazoa; phylum Nematomorpha; class Nectonematoida; family Nectonematidae; genus Nectonema; species Nectonema munidae. The sequence continues at coordinate 293,772 of JAUIRK010000786.1, forward strand.
TGTTCTCAAGAACTTTATAAAGAAAAAAACCCTATAGATTAAGAAATTTTAGAAATTTAGCCTTTCAAAACGGTACCAAATAAAAATATTTATATAATTAAAAAAAATCCTGAAAATCAAAAATTAGGGGGCATTTTTTCCTACTTTTTAATTGGGGGCATTTATTCTGGAGGCATTTTTTCCGGGGCATTTTTACCTACAATCATCGAATATACACTAGTTTAATAAAATCCAAAATTGTTAGGGGGTGGAATAGGGTTTTCATTGAAAAGAAGTAGTCTACCAAACAATTACAGGTGATGAAAGGATATTTGATTCAAGAGAAAACAAATAACTGAAGGTTGGATAGTATTATATAAGTGAAGTAGTCTAAAGACAAAGAGTCTACTAGACAGTAGACACCCTGCGATGTTTATATGAAAAATGTGATTGATTCAGGGGCAAGGGTATAAAATGAAGTTATAATTGTGTAAACAAAAAATTAAGATCGCATTATTTCAATTTACTCAGCATCATTCAAAAATAGTTTAAAAGCTAAATTGATACAAGCACAAAAGTAAAATAACTTTTAACATTTTGCATGATTTGCCTTTTATAATAACTTTTAAGGAAAAAAGTCTATCAGAAAAAGTTATAGAGCTTCAAAAAAAAAAAAATTTTAGAGCATAACTTAAGTTTTTGAAAACTAATTTGAGCATCCCCTACAGCATACTCTATGGGTGGCAGGCAGGTTGGTTGAGATGATGGACTCAGCACGGAAGCCTCTGAATTCGATTCCTCATCGATACGAATTTGTTCATAGTTTGACATAAGCGGTACATCAGTGCTTTGTCAATGAAAATACACCCGCTACACCTTACCTTTTACTCAAAATTGAAAAATTTGCTACATAATTAACATAAGAGAGAAAGGAAACAAAATAAACAATAAAAAATTTTCACTATTTTAAAATGAACGTCTGTTCTCAGAATAATTTCAAAATAATAGGAGGTAAAGAATTAGAGTTTATTTGATATTTTCAAGTTTTTATAAACAGAAAAGCAACGTTTAAGTAGCCAACCCTTATAATTAAAAAATTGTTTAAACTAACGGTCGACAGACATTTCGCCCCATAGACATTTTGCCCCCTGACAAATTGTCTCATAGGCTATTAGTTTCATCCATCTTTGCTTATTATATGTGTAAAATTATTAAAAAAATTTATATTCTTGTTTATTTTATCTCTATTAAATTATTTCAAATTATTCATTTTATCTCTTAATTTTTTAGAATTGTCCATGAGACAAAATGTCTTATGAAAATAACGGGGCGAATTGTCTATGAAACAAAATGTCTTATGAAAATAATGGGGTAAATTGTCCATGGGAGAACTGTCTTATGAAAATAATGAGGTGAATTGTCCAAGGGAGAACTGTCTTATGAAAATAATGGAACGAAATGTCCGAGGACCAAACTAACATAAATCAAAGTAAACGAGAAAAGAAAATTATGGCGTTTTTTTGAATATTAAATTTTTCAAATGTTACAAAATGTAGCAAACGTAGCGATAAAGATTGTGACTTTTGTTGAAAAAAAAATTCCTAGCGCGAGTCTAACAATATTCATTGATATAAAATCGTAACGATTGAAAACTATTTTAATTTAACTCTAAATGCAAATTAGAGAGAAGAGTGGTGTACAAAAAAAGTTGATAGAAGGGGTACAATTTAAAAACAAAAAACTTGGCAACATTATTTATACTTTCTTGACCCTTTCATTGGAGAAATTTTCAAAAACTGTTATGATAAGATGCATGGGGCAACAGGGTACATAGGGTGTGGGAGGCCACTCATGCCCCAGCCTAGCTACGTCACTGGAGAGAAGAGCTGACTGAGATAGGACAGCTTAACAAGTGGAGAGAGCTTGAGTGAATGATTGAGTTTTAGCAGAGAAAGCGGGGGAGACAGAAAGAGAAATAGAATCACTGTGACAAGATGAGAAAATCTAGTGGATCATCAACATGTGTTTGCTCAAAAATACTATAAAGAGGAGACACTGTGATAAACATTGCTTACTTATTGTGTGCATATTGAAGCAATGGATTATTATTATATAGCTCTCACTCATCGTCTGTAAAATATGTTCGATAGGAATTTCAGAGCAGCTTGGCATGATGTTTGATTGATTCGAAAGTCTGCATACATGTTTTATAAACAAGCAGCAACTCTTACTTATAGAAAATTATTGGGGGGGGGGGGCGGTCGCCCCCGGATGTGCGCCCTGCTCCAACCTTAATTTTTCTTGAATAGATTGCTGGTGGGGGGGGGGGGGTATGCATCCCCCCTCTAGGTACATCCCTGGGTAGCGTCAACCTTTTTGAGATCAAAAGTACTGCTCACATTTAGATCTGTGAAGTGTTCATTGAAACAAGTAGCAATCTCTATATCACTAGATACAACTTTTCCGTTAAATGAAAGCGAACTTACATTTTGTTTTTCTTTTTTAATCACTGAATTGATTACTTTCCAAGTGTCTTTAGATGAATGACATTTATCGAATATATCATTGTAATAATCATATTTTAATTTTCTAATTTTTCGTTGAATTTCTTTCCTCAAGCAAATATACTCATGTCTAAAACTATCCTTAGCATTCACCTTCAATTTTCTATATAGTTTGTCTCTTTTATGAAGAAGTTTAAGTAAATCCTTTGTCGCCCATCCATAAGATCCTATGTGATACTTAGAGTTTTTCTTAATTACTTTTGTGGTCATACACATCTTAATATCATTCGAAAATTTCTCGATAAAACTTATAGCAATTTTTTCAGGGTTTACAGAACTATTGATCAAAGAAACCCAATTAAAATCTTTCACTTTATCAATGAATTTACTAGAATTGAAATATCGTTTAATTAAAGATTTGTAATTGGAAAAACCTGCTTTCAGAGATAAAATAATTGGATAATGTTCGGAAATACATGTTTCAACTATAAAACTCCTATAGTCAAAAGATGAGTTGTGTATAAAAAATTATCCAGTAAGGTTTGAGAAGAGGCAAAAGTTTTTTTTAGTTATGGCAGGAAAGATTTCACAGAGGAACAATTAAAGTTAAAAAGATTGAAATTAAAATCACCAGTAAAAATTTTGACAATGTTTGGATAATGAATCTCAAGGTAGCAGATAAGTTTTTCAAAATCGTCGGGCTTATCGTAAAAATAAACATGATGACGATAGATATTTGAAATAAAAAAAAAGTTTTTAACTTTTTTATTTTTATTTAACTAAGAACTTTATTTAAAAAATACAAAAAATTAAGTTAGAAAGAAATATGGGAGGTAAGAGGTAAGAGCAAGTTCCACAAACAGAAGAACAACATCTATAACATATGGAACGTGTTTTGTTTTTTGAGCATTTTTTGCAATATTTGCGTTTTTCATTTTTGGAGCATAAATTTTTCTTTTTAAAGTTTCTATCTTGGAATCGCATGTTTTTTGAAGGCTTTGGCACAAAGTTTGGGCTAGTTAAAGCAAGAATTTTCGTCTACTTGGAACTTCAAAGTTCAACTTACTTATTACATAGGCATTTAGAAAAATTATGTCCAATAAATTTAAAAAAAAACAGCCAACGGCCATCTTGTTGAGGCTTGGTAGAGTATGCTTTTAACATTTCATCAGCAGTGTCTACACCTCCTTTGGTGGAGTTGTAGAACAAAATCGCTTCAGGTTTTTTATGACTTTCTGAAATAGCATTGGTTTCATGCATTGATGAAAGTAAATATACTGTATTATTAAGTTTTGTTTTATAACTAAGCATCATTATTCCTTCTGGACTAAATAAAAATCTCGATGCAAACACCGAAGTCTTTTTATCAAACTTCAAATAAGGATGAATTTCTCTTTTGTTGGCTCTTACTGTACCAACGTTGTTTTTTATTCAGAAATTTTTTTGCTAAACTAAAGCTTGTAAAGAATTTGTCTGTAGTTACATTCAACCCCGTGTTACAATATTTTTCAATTAGTTTTAAAACTACATGCTCACCCAAACTTGCTTCTCTATCTTCTTAATCTGTATACGGGTAGGAATCCAAAACGTAGTATGTATCACTGTTACATAGCATCCAGAACTTTATTCATTTAAAAATTAAAACTTTAAAAAAATTTAAATAAGAATTTATTATAAAATCTAAGAAATTTTTTTAATAAATATGTGTTTTCAAAAAAAAATTAACAAGATTTAATCATTTTTTATATAAAAAAAAATTTTCTAGCATTAAAATTATAATTCTAACTTAGGTCAATTGACCCATTGTCGACGTTTTAAGTAGTAAAAAATTTTGGACTTTCTAAATTAAAGAAATAATGTTGAGCTAAAAAAATTTAATGTGATGTCTTTTAATAACTTAATTACACATATCATTCTTGACGTAATCCCGCACAATATGAGAAATTTAAAGATAGCGCATAATTATTTGCTATATCAAAAATTCCAAAAATAGGACTTACAAAAATATATTGAAAATTTTAATGGTATTTAGCTTAAATGAAAAAAAGCTTCCAATACAAAAATCTATTTTTTATATCAAATTTAAGGAAGAATTAAAAATCTTATCAAGAACTGTTTTAAAATGTCAAGGGATTGATAAAAACAAAAAAAAGACTTTGAAAATGTATGGAAAGCTTATATATTGAAATTCTTACACCACCTATCGCACAAGTTTACTATGGGTAACACACATAGGCTGGTCTGGACTACATTAGCACATACAAATCATATAGCGTTATTACGAACTCACTTATTGCACTCACAAATGAATAAAAACTCAGATGAAAACAAAGATTTGATTTAAGTAAACACCACTCTAATCCCTCATTTACCTTCTGTACTACACGCACTTACTACAAATCCAGTTAATTTAGAACCAGAAGTGAAGATAAAATATCTTACAACGAAAAGATAAACGTATACTACATGAATATCATTTACTGCCCAATCAAACAGGCTAGGTACTGATACGAGTGAACGAGTTAAATAGTTCACATATTCTAGATGTCACTTAGATCAGCGTTTTTCAAACTGTGGGTCCCAACCCTTCAGTGGGTCGCGTGAAAAATAAAATGGGTCGTGACAAAAAAGATGCTGAATAAATGAACGTAGTGAACAGAGTTTGTCTTATTGATGTCACTTAGATATTTGGCCTAGCCAAAAGTAATTGTCAGGGAACATTTTTTTCGCTATCTTATGATAAAAGAGGATTTTCTTTGATTAATTTAATTAATATTTAAATGTTTCAATATTCATTAGGCTTTATCACGTTTAAATTGGAAATCTCCTACTTCAATACAGATAAAAGCACTACCACTTGCTCTTCAAAGTAAAGACATCTTAGTCAATGCAGATACTGGCTCTGGAAAAACTGGAGTATATACCATCACTATTGCTCAGAAGCTTATTGAATTAGAAGTAACACTTTTTCAAACACGACTTTTCTTTTCTGTATTCATCAAATATTGTAATTAAGTAAAATAATTGTATAATAGCAAGATTTTTGCCTCTCGAACAAAAAATATATACATTTTTCCTGTCTCAATTATGCGAATTTCTGGAAGTATAAAGGGCGTTCTATCTTAACTCATTTAAGGCCAAGCAAAGCAGACGATATCTAAAAAAACGCAGACGATTTATATTCAAAGTCATTGAAAAAAACAGACGAAGATGAAATTACTTATGTTCCAAAATAGGAACATTGGTCGTAAATGGGTTAATTCAACCAATCATTTTACGGCGTTATATTTTTTAAAATTTGCATACTAATAGTATTTGTTGAGACATGTTTAACGGTGTATATCTCAACTTGGTATGTTGAGTAGTTCTTGAAATATAAACCTTTAAAATGGGGTCAAAATGAATTTTTAGCAATGTCTTTTTTGCCTTTGGGGAAAGCTTTTTTTTTTATTTTTACCCGTTGACCCTATTTTCTACGCTCATATTTCAAGAACTGCTGAACATACGGAGTTGAGATATTCACCATTAAACTTGTCTCTAAGGGTACGATCAGTACACTAATTAAAAAAAAAATTTCTAAAATTTGGTTGAATTGACATGAATGTCTCTTACTCTTGGATTTTCAAGATAAAAATATCTTTTGAAAAATGATATATATGACTGTTTCAAAGTAAAAAAAATTAACTTACTCTTTAATACTAGAATATCAAGAAATGTTTTTGCCTTCGATGTCCATAGTTTCAAAATAATTTTTTTTTAATGTTTATTAGTGTGAGGCGGGAAGGGATTAAGGACGTGTCTGAATTTTGAAAATGAATTTCCAGAACCCATGCTAAGCAAAAAATTCAGAGGGGAGGTAAACTTCAAGGGACGTACATTTTTTCGCAGCAATACAAAAATAACATGATACATATACAGTGCACCCCCGATTAACCGGCATCTTAGGGACATGTCATTAACTGGCGGTATATCGGGGGAGTCATAATATAGCCGCCTTAATCATGTTAGATGGTAAATAAATAACAATGTTCTGAGAATTTTATTCAAACCATCATTTATTACTTGGAGGAATAATCCATCAATGTTTTTGTTTACACTTGGAACTTGCAACCTGTTTGAAACGTTTTTTCCGGCTGTTCGAAAATCATCAAATCATTTTCAGTCATGCAATCTTCCGATTCAATAAAATCCCAAAAAACACCAAGGGCGGCTAGACTTTTTTCACTACAGGTTTTGGTTTTAGTGCAGGCTCTTCCTCGTCGTCACTTTCCTCCAATGGTGCTGGTTTGACACAGTCAATAATCTCTTGGTCTGTTATCTCGGCGAATGTCTTCTGTGAATTGTCTATGGAGACGAGTTCATCAGACGGGGACTCAGGGGATACGGTTGAACTCACTGATTTCGTAAGAATCAGCAATTTGCGATTGTGGTAGATGTGAACGAGTCCCAGGCTTTTTTCACGTAGCGAATAGCGTCGGCAACAGTGATGTTGTGAGTCCCGTCTGAATCCAACTGCTCGATGATTCGGTTGAGCTGGTGCCGGCCAAAATATGATTTGAAGTTTTGTATAAAACCGTCATCTAATGGTTGAACGTAATGAATACAGGGGTGTCAACTAAACATACGCGCAAGGCATGACGCCACTGGCACTGCTAGGCAAGGAAGTGCAATCATTTAGGCGGTACATTTTGTCAGCGAGTCATGGCCTAAGACCAGGGTAATTTTATGGAAAATAACATGTCCGTTGCGCCAATGGCTATGGCGGACAGTGGGGGCGTTATATCGGGGGAATTATAATGGTGGGAAATTGGGTCTACATAATTTTATGGCAGTAATGCGAGGGAGCACTATATATCGAATATTTAAAAAAAATTTTTTTTTTATATTTAATTACATAAAAAGATTTTCAAAAGCAAACTTTTAACATAGCCGAGCAAAATTTGTCCAAAATTAAAAATCTTTTCTCGCTTGATGCGTTATCGAACCCAACACCTTGAGTTATCGAATCCAACCCACCCTACTCACGAAAATATTGATTAGAGAATACTCATCTTATTGACTTTTCATTGTTCTAATCGAATAAACTTTCGAAAATCACAGTTCTTGAAACACTCGAAAAAAGATGGAGTGAAGTGTGGTAAAGTTAGGTTGCTGACGATGAGAGCGCGTAAAACAAGTGAAGAATTAGGAATGCTCAATTTACAGTGTACGATTAAATATAACTGATACGAATGAAGGTATCTTACTAATTAGGGGAAATCCGATGCCTATGTCTCACTTCAATGTTTCAATGCACATATATCACATATGACACCATTTTGAAACATGCTTGTAGAAGTAAATATTATATCCTTGTCTTAAAATTATCATTATTGCCTAGAATACTTCTCTACAAAAATCAACTGTAGCTTTAGTTTTGCTACCTTCGAAGGATTTGGTTGAACAATCTGCTTCCTGCTTAAAGGTAACATATCCAGCATTTGATTAAAACATGTTAAATATTTTTTTATTAGGATATTTTATACTTTTCATCTTTTTCTCTTGTTGCCATATCTGGAGATAAAAATCTAAATGAACAAGGGTAATGCTATCATTTGCATTTCTTTTTCTCATTATTTTCTTAAATATTTTAGCATTAAACTGAAACAGTCTCCTGACATTATTCTGTCAACTCCAAGTTTAATTCTGAAGTTGATTCAAAGTCAGAACTTAAATGTTTTAAGTAGTATTAAGATATTGGTTCTCGATGAGGCCGATATTTTTCTCACGTATGGATACAAATCAGACCTAAAAACTCTTCTTTCGTACACAAATCTTTAAATATTTCCTCAAAATATTCTTTAATTTTACTTTTTTTTTTTTTCAAAAATAGATATTTACCGACAAACTTCCAGTCCATCTTACTTTCCGCAACACTTGATAAAAATGTTAGATCTCTCAACAAAGTACTGCAACATGAATCGGTATAATTATTTAAATAATTTTAATCAGTTTTGTTTATTGTATTTTTAAGTTTATTTACATTCTTCTCTAAAAAGAATTTCACGTCGAATATTGAGGCTAGTTTCATTATATATAAAGTTTTAATTAGGGATAAATAACTTTACATTTTATTTAATTTATTATTTTCCTGAATTTAATTTATTTTTTGTCGTATATCACCTATATAAAATTACATATATCGTAGATGTCTTCAGATGTTCAAATATGAAAAGGATTATAAAAACTTTCAATTGTATATAAATTTAAAATAACTCTATTTTATACTTCAAATAGTAATTTTTACCCTCTTTTTCGACAAATATTTTTTTATCATTGATACAAAAGATAAGAAAGTCAGATATTTTAGAATTCTGTAAAGTAAAAGATTTATTTAGCCTTTGAGAGATTAGAAAAGTAGTATTAAATTAAAACAGTTAGCTCCTCAATTTTCAAGAATATCTTTTTTAAAATATCTAGCCAAAGTGAATAAAGCAATATTTTTTGAAAAATATAGTTTTAAGATAATTCTATATATTTGCGAAGTTGGACACGAGGAAACATCCACCTCACCCGTGTCAGTGGTGAACTTATCGGCAAAGCGGAGGAACACCTAGGCTTAACCTTGGAACTCAGGATTAGAAGATGCCTCACGCAGCTCTTAGCCATAAGTGGAAGCCTACTTGTGAAGCCAACAAGAAAGGTGCCATCTCGTTTGACTGCTACTACACTTATTCTTCACTGCTGCTGAGAAGGTGTAAAAAATTTTAAACCCGTCAGCATTTTTAAAATAAAAGCGTTCACTTAGCTTCGGATGAAAAAGCTTTTTCAATGTCTAAAAAAAGTATACATTTAAATAGAAAACTTTGTATTAATTTTAGTTTTAATTTATCAAGACATTGATATTAAGGAAAATCATGTTAAACATTAGATATATCTACTTTCTATTTACGCCTAGTAAATACAAAAAGTGGTCATGCTAAATATCGAGTGTTTGATGTTTGAAAACTTTACGATTTAACTTTACTTTTTTATTTTCATGGTCCTTTGCCATCTGTCAATAGACAAAAAAGAAGATAAAATTTCTCCAGTTAAAAACATCTAAATAATAGCTTTGCAAAATTTGTTTCAGTGTCAAAGTGAGCTAGAAGATATCATGTCAGTTTACAACCTATCTAATGATTATTATTATTAGTCGTTTGATATTTTCTATAGAATATTTTTTCATTTGAATTTACTCTTACTAGCGAAATTAGACTAATAATCCTTTAGGCTTCTTTTTTTACTTTTCATTCACGATTTTAAACCTTTTAGATAACCATAAAGCTCAAAAACTCTAGCAAGTTGCATTCTCCAACTTCTCAACTAAAACAATACTATATAAAGTAAATTCTCCTCTAATGCTCTATATATATATATATATCTACTTATACTCTTCAGATGTTCACCATCTGATAAGTACATGTTATTGTACGCGCTGATAAAGCTAAAACTCATTCAAGGAAAGTCGATAATATTCATTGAAACAGTCAATCTGTGCTATAAGTACGTATACGTTCTCCTTTGTCAAGCACTTCATCATTTCGTGTTTTCCTCTTTAGGTTAAAGTTATTTTTAGAACAGTTTGGAATTAGCGCGTGTATTTTGAATCACGAACTTCCTTTCAACTCTAGAATGCATATAATCAATCAATTTAATAAAGGCATGTATGATTACATCATTGCAGCTGATCAAGTTAATGACAAGAGTAATCTTTCTTCAAATCTTTCAAAGTAACTCCTCGATCTAATCATTAAGTAATTGCATGCTAAGCTAAATGAACGTTAAAAAGAGAAACTCTCTCTTGTAGAAGCAGTGTTAGCCGAAATGGGATACCAAATTATTTATATATCTTATCATCTTAATAAAATTTATTTTTATTATTTTTCTTTTAAATAAATTTATAATTCTAATTTAGTCCTTGTGCCCATCATGTCCATTTGAACATAAAAATTACAAATTTTCTTCGATTTAACTCTAAAACTTCTAAATCATTAAGTAAACGCAGTGAAACCTCTCTATCAGGACCCCAAAATAGCAGCTGCCTTCCAGATAGGCTTAACTTAAGATAAATTAAATTTAATATACAGTTTCCTATATTTATAGCGTGTGTATTACGAATCTCTCTAATGCGGCAAGCCTCCTTAAAATCGTCTACAAAATAATACCTTTTCCTTTAAATAGCGACTATTTTTCATCTAAAGTAAATTTCACTTCGTCCTCTCTAACTCGAGATACAACAAAACATTTTGTGCTATTCCCATATGTGATGATCTATTTGAATGATCATTTTAAAACTATAAGTCTAATTTGAATGAAGTTGCTGATAGACAAAGATCAAAAATTTTTATACAATTGAAATTTTCACAAATCGAGCAACGAATGAGAAGCTTATTTTTGTGTTTTTGTATTATCAGGTATATTTACTACAAAAACTTTGCATCTTGATAACGGAAAATATCTGCAGCAATCATCTTAAAAAAATTGCTTTCAAATTTACTATGATTTGCATCTACGAGAAATGTATAGATTTCATCGTTGAGGACCTACGACACTGACCTCTCTACTTCACTCCATTTTCTTCGCATTCCGTTTGAAAAAGCCGATTGTCGGCGAAAATTCAAAAACTTTGTCTAATATATTCTTCGCCCTTTCTTTGTTTACTATATATAATAATAATAATAATAATCAAAACATGCATTCTTTTTTGATATTCATGGTTAGATGGATATAGTATAAATAATGAAATCTCAGGCCGTGTATTATTCTCTAATCTCTACTTAAAAATAAGGATTCTAAATTGAGTACAATAAATTTCATTTACAATAAAGATTTTACTACTGAATTTTTTTGCTCCCAAGTTTCTTTTAATTACCTTACATATTCTTTTGCCTTGTCTAATTTTGTTTATATATAACTAATATTTTTTGTAATGAATTGGCATGTTCTATACAAACGTCTACCTTATTTTTTTATAAGATCAAACAAATATAGTGGATTTTTTTCAAAAATAAATTCATCTTCAGCTATAAATGTTTGCTATTTTTTAATTTTAAGAAATGAAAAAAATGATTTTAAGATTAGCAGAGGAATGGACTTTCATAACGTGTCAAATGTTTTTCATTTTACATTTCCTAAAAGTATTAAAGATTATATTCATCGGTCTGGAAGGTTTTTATTTCTTTTCTTTCAAACGCCCTGAAACCTATTAAGAATTCTCTCTTTAGGACTGCTCGCATCGATAACACGGGTTCAGTGATTTCTTTTGTGTCACCTGATGAGGTAAAGTTATTTGAACAAGTGGAATCCTATTTACTGAGTCACTCTAATAAGAATGATGAAGAACCGATCTTAAAGCCTTTTTTAATCGACTTTGAAGAACTTGATGGATTTAGGTATATTTGTCTATGTTTTTACAAACCTAATATTTGACTGTCCATTGTTCATGTTTTGAGGTATCGTGCAACAGATTCTTTGGGTAGGATAACGAAAAAAGCGATAAGGGAAACCAGACTTAGAGAAATCAAAAATGAAATTTTAAATTCAAGAAAGCTCAGTAATTTTTTCAATCAAAATCCACGTGAATTAGATCTACTCCGTCATGATACGTATTCTCATACATTAAAAATTCAACCGCAACTCAAAGATGTTCCCAGCTATCTAGTTCCAGCTTCGTTGAAAACACACTATGGCAATGGCTTAAATCATAAAAGTAAACGCACAAGACAAACAACAAGCAATTTTGATAAGAAAAAAACCAAAAAAGTATACGCCTTTCACTTTCAAATATCTTTTTGTGTTGAATAATTCTATTTTTTATCTAGAAAATCAAAAATTTTGATCCTCTCAAAACTTTTTCTTTCAAAAAATAAATTTTGCTCTTACAATTTAATTTTTAGATATGATGTTAACAAAATACTATTTTTTAAGATCATGTTTAATGTACAACAAGTATACGCGTGCACATTAAGATCCGAGTAGGACTCGACTATAACATCTTTGTAACAGAGAAGAGCAAATCGAATAGAACAGGAGCTGTCTTAACTTTTTAACTTCAAATATCTTTGACCAAATTAAGAAATGATCTCGTAATATATGTTTTTTAAAATATCACCGATAATGATGAATTTTATAAGTAATCGATTAATTGTTTTAAGACTATATCTGGACGAGACCAAAACATAAGACAAAATTGGACTAAAATAGATAGGTACAATATAGGACCTTACCGAGCCGCTCCAATTAGTTTTAACTGGATCTTGAACACCAACAACAATATATTTTGTGATATTTATATTGAAGGAGTATGAGAATTTCAAGCTGTATACATTTATTCCTAATGAAAATAGTAGTAAACATTTTATAAAAATAAGTTTTACATATGCACAAATTTATTTATACATCTATATAAAGCAATAAATTATATTGCTTCGCCAGCTTAATAATGAATATTAAAATTAAAACAAAGATGAATCCTACAAACATTTCCATGGTCCTGTTATTGAAGCTCGGAGACAGAGCTTGAATAATTTGATTGAAGCTTTCGAAATTTAACATTTACGGATGTAATTTATTAATCATGCACTAGTAGCTTGAAGAAATTGTGAATGGTATCTTCATAATAACTACTTGAATCAAGCCTAAATCAATTTAACTAAAATATGTATAATAAAAGCATACTAATTTTTCCTTTTAAAAACATCGCGTGGTTCTTCCTTACGCACGTTTAAGCCAGGCTTCTTGTAGACGAGTAGTTTTTGATATTACAAACAAATTCTAGTAATTTGTAAGTTCGTGGAAGATGCTAAGTTCTTAATTGGTCAAAGTCAAGATGCTATATTATTAAAACTAGATGATAGACCTTTTGAATTCAATTGTACATATTACAGAGATGCTTTTTAAAGGTGTAATTTGAGGATTGTAAAAATTTTAAGAGATTATTAACAAGTAATTTAGACAATGATTTGTTATACTTACTCAATTTTCCTTCGTCAGCAAAAGAGTAGCGACGTCTAAAATGAAGGTTTAAAAGGTTGTTAATATTGAAATGCTTTATAAAGGCGAGGGATGGAGGAACGTACTTCGTTGGCTTGGAAGCTTTAAAGGTATAATGAATGCCTAAAACCGTGACCAAAGATGGAACCACGATTTGTTTTGATCGTATGCCAAATGGAAAAAATCCCTTGAGTCTTTGCTTGTGTTCGGAAAAAAATAGATAGTCATGTACCTCTTGGGCATTTAAGTAAAAATAGGAATTGTTGGACTCAGTTTTACATGCATTATTAATCTGATAAAACTTTGAGGGCTTTAAAATGTAGTAAGTGCTCTTAAAATTATAGGAAGCAAATGTGTTATTGATAGATGTTAGCATTTTAAGGTACGAAATATCTCCTTTTGTTGCGAGCAGTTCATCAAAATCGTGAAATAGAGTATATCTGGTATTCATATTTTTGAAAAGGCAATCTTGAATAGCAGCCATTTGAGCCATGTAGTGTACATTTTGTATGATGGACTTTTTCAAGAGCCATTCATAAGTATATAAAAAGTTTTGTTCTTTGTAATAATCCAGGACCTCAGAAACACTAGAATCGATTGAATCGTGCACATAAATAAATGCTGCTTCCACACCCATCAGTTTCAAGTACTCAAAAAGTTGTGCAATTTGCAATGCTCTTTTGTAAGAGAATAAAGCAGGTGCACAAAACGTCAGGTTGTAGGAAGGCCGGGAAGAGAGAGGTTGAGTGGAAATGAAGTTAGAAGAAATGGCGTCATTGATCAAAGTAAGAGAATCAGGGAGGTGACTGTTTTTAAATGAATGACATGTGAAAATAAATGTGCGAAGGGGAGTAAGATGACTTTCTGGCAGTTCAAAAGAACTTGCCCTAACTTTTATGTAGGTGGAATTAGCATGTAATAAACAATATAAGCGGCGACGTTCGTAATAATGTATTGTAATGTTCTTAACACCCAAAACTTTGATGCATATACTTTCCTTGTTGCAATTTCGAGGATCTATGTATGAAGAGTAAAGATATATTCCTTCCACACCACTTTTCAACCAAGTGTTATTAACTATGTTTGGAGTCAAATTTAAATTCAAAAAGACGGGCTTTTCATGCCAAAAAAAAGAATAGTATAATAAAAGAAGTAAGAAAGTTACGAAAAATAATATCAAACATTTTATTTTGATAAAAACTTTCATTAAAATTTCCTGTTTACATTTTTCTTAAATAAAAATAATTCAAAATTTGGTAAAAAAAAATATTCCTATGATGGAACTTATCATAGTGTCTATAAGTGTAATAAAATAATGGGTATCCTTGTAAAAATAAGGCATTAAAATTAGATTCATGTGCAATAAGTAAAGAAGAGAACATTTATTTTTCTTATACAGCTATAGATCAAGCGTGCAAAACAAATCAAATCATTTATTTTACTATTGATAAAGCATGACGAAGTTATTTCTTTTAAAAAATTTAAATAATATGACTCAAAAAAATTGCATTAGATTAAATTAGTTTGAATCAGGTTATACTTGTTTGTTATTCTAACAATATAGAGTTGAATTTTACTAGTGATATTGTTCAAAGATGGAATTCTCTGACTTCCAAAAAACTTTCGCCTGGTCTTAAAATATAAAATGCTAAATTGAGTATTGATATTCCTGCTTAATATTTTTTCGTCTTCAAATAACCAAAATAATTGTTAAATATAGTTTAATAATAAAATAACTCGCAAGACACACCCAAAAGCTGTTTATACATCTGTGCAGTTGTATAGAAAGTGTATCTATGAGCCAAATTTATAAAGATGATATCAACATCGGAATAAACTGTAAGAATGAGCCTGTGATCTTTGTTAATTTAGAGTTTAAACGTATTGTGACAATACACAATTATAGAGATTCAATATGTACCCACATATAGGTAATATTTTTATATTGAAATTCTTACATCACCTATCGCACAAGTTTTCTATGGGTAACCCACATAGGTTGGTCTGCACGATAAAGCAATAAATCATACGTTCCATATTCTTTTTTACTAATATTCTCGCTTAAATGAAATGCCGTTTTATTTATGAGACTAACTTGCTAATACAGAAACCTAGCTTATAATTTTGCGTTGCTGTTATACAGTTAATCGATCTTTAGTTTCACCTTATAACGGAACATGAGATGGTCTAGATGAATATGCTTTTATTAAAAACAATAATACTTGTGTACTAATACACCTTTTATTTAAATAAAGGGATACTCTTTATTTTTCATTTTTGACTGCTCAATTTTTTCTCCTTTTATAAATTGTTCTTATGGAGGCATCTTCTAAACTCAAAAATTTTGATATTGGAAAAAGTATCGTTACGTATTACTGCAAAACAAAATTGAAACTCAATTTGTACCAATTAAACAACAACTTCGTTATACCGAAGCGGCGTGACTCCGAAAGGTTTGCGGGATCCACACATAAATTGCGAGTGTGCGTCATTTGTCTAAAACTTACTCCAGGGCGGGGCGGAGATGGATTCAATATTAGTATTGCGGGTTAGCTTGTAAAATTGGGGATATTCGCGAATTAATTCTTAAAAAAGCGTATAATAATTAATAAGATATTCATTCATTAGCTCATATCTGATTATATCAAGTGTAACATCAGTAAGTACATCACATCACACACACTGATCATCAAAGTTCCATTTGTTTCTTTAAATAAAGTAATTTTTTTATTACATATACAATACAATATTTATATTGAAGGAATTTTCCTATACTTTCTGTTGTTGGGCATAATGTTTTATGCATTATGATAACAAGTGTTGCTAGCGATCGTAACTGCAGTCTGGCTGATCATCATTGCAAGATCAGCTTTAAAAAGCCAAGTTGTCAATGATATTTTATTTTTAAATAGAGTTAAAAAAATGAAATTTTGTTTTAAATCTAACATCAAAAAAATCAAATATATAAAAAAAGTATCAATTAAATTATAGTCTTTTATCAAAATGGAATTGTGTTAAGTTAGGCGGTTGAGGGTTTAAATTTAAAATTTTTAGTGCAATGAGGGTGTGGACATATTTTTTCAACCCCAACTGGGCGCCAATATATATATACAAACACAATCATATACACTAAAATAGACAAAGAGAAATTTTTCTCCTATGAAAATGTCTATTCTGAATATTTTAAATAAAGAAGTTTCATGAAGATTTTTATCAACGAGTATGAATGTTACTAATTGATTGGTTTTAGCATAGCAATAAATGTTTAGGTTTATTAACGGTCGTTTTTTATGCCTGCACTAAAACCTTCATATTTATATATACTAACCCAATCCTTAAATTCATTTTATAATTAATTGGCTTACTGCTAGAATGAGAAATGATTAAAGCGATTACAATTTGCGTTTGGCTAAATTTTCACCGTGTTTTTTCTAGATAAAAGAATAAGACAGACCACATATTAAAAATAAAATGTCTACACTCATTTTAATTCCAAATAGAGCGTGTAAGGCATCAAAATATCAGAAATTTCATACTGATTTTGGATATAGTGATGATTTCCGATATATATACTATAATAAATCTTGTATATCCAAGTTTTATTTTATTACTAATTTCAATATATATCAAAATAACAAAATTTTATAAACAAGGTAAATCATTTAAGATGTTTCCAAGATTATCATAATTAGGTTTCTTTAAATAAAACTTCTATCAAATATTGAACTTTAATTATCAAGAATGATATTATCAAGAGATTAAAATATCTGTTGTATTATTCTCAAAGCTTTTAGTTAGAGGCATAGCATAAAAAAGTATATAATCAACAAACATTTATATATATTTTACAGAGGGCAACCTTCATTGGATTGAAAGAATATTGCCCCCTGATCCAAATTAAAAATTGCCATTTGAATAGCATTGTCTTAGTTTTTATAGAAGTCAGTATTCGCATATGAACAGAAATTTTCTACATTTTGACTGTGGTATTCAACCATAGTAAATAGGAGCTTCAGAAATCAAAACGTATTTCCTCATCTTATCTTTGAACAAAAGGATCCAATAAGTGAAATATAACTTTAGAATTAGCTTAGAGTTTAAAGTAAAAAAAAACGTAGTAAAATATTCGAAACCAATCATTTTAATACAGAAAAGATACATAACTATAACTTTCTTCCGCGTTTTTTAACCGATTCGACTCTTTTAATAACCTGTTTACCATGTTGATAATTTTTTTCGTAGCCAGAGTAAATGTGGATTAAAAAAGCTTTTAAAGGATAGTGTGAACTGAGAAATGCTTTTTCTGCAAGATAGAGATCTACTGCTTTGTGCTCTTCTTTCGATTTCACTGAGCTTAAACCAAAGTCTATTAAAAAAACTTCGGATTGTGGAGTTAGAAGCATGTTAGAGGTTGTTAGGTCTCCGTGAATGATGTCATTTGCGTGCATCTTCGCTAAAAGATCAACATTCAATTTCAATAGGAAATAAGTTATGCTTAAAAAGATTACCCAAGATTTCTCCTATTTTTTCGCAAATAGACTTGATTTTGTCAGAAGAGTTGACATCACAAGACTCTAAAAATTCTTTAATAGTTATGCTATTTAATACATATTCCATGTAAATTTTAAAGGAAGTAGCATCTTCTTTAACAAACTTTGGGACTGAAATACCTATAAAAATTACAAAGCAAAATAGTACATAGACGACTTAAAAAGAGAAAGGTGATGTTACTTGATAAATACAATCAGACCTCGTTTATCTAACATTCTATTAATAGATGCAATATTGACTGTAATCAACTCCCGCAATGCTTTTCTCCTTCGTTATTCTGATATTGACAATCGTATTTTTGTATCAATAATATGGAGATGTGTTCAAAAGACAAACTATTGCAAATAGTGTTTATTGACTGATCTAAATATGGGAAATCCTGAGATATGCACGCATTCTAATCATAAACCCAATTTTGTCTCTGTTTCTGCCTCCAAATGTGTGGACGAAATGAAAAGAAAGGCAGAGCATATGTGAGATGAATCAGCAAAAATTTTCGCACATTTCATTCAAAATATCTATGAAGATAAAAATTTCTACATTTTTTTAGTCTCATGGAAATCGCAATTTTTACTTTATAACAATCGATCCTCAGCTTTTTCTAGGATAATTGCTTTTGGAAGTAAAAAAGCTTTGTTTTATACCTATATCCGAATTATGGATTTTTTAATGGCTCCCTCTGGTTTTTTGCAAATTATATGTCATTAGAGCTCGACTAGGACTTAGACCTGTTTCTCTAGTTTACGCTTCAATGTGATCAAAAACTCAAGATTCATATGAAGAACTTTTTGATGTTTTTGCTCGCTGCTTAAAGTTGAATGAAGTTCATTGCCCAGAAAAGGTAATAGTAGATTTTGAAATTGAAGTCGTTCAAGCTTTATATCGCATATGGTATGGTATTGCAATTAAGGGTTGTTTCTACCACGTTACGCAATCCATTTGGAGAAAAATTCAAGAGTTTGGCCTCACTAATATAAACCGTACAAATAAAAGTTTAAAGCAATTTTGTGGAGAACTAGGTGGTTTGGCCTTTTTACCTTTCTCACACGTTCAAGTTGGAATTTTGCCCACTAGAAGCAAGGGACTCATGTTATTTTGACTCTACGTTAGTAAGTGGAGAATATCTATCAAGAAGAAATAATCCGCAAGCTTCTTTATTGAATTTACATCGTCTCTCTCCAAAATTTCGTTCACAATGTTGGAACAACCACTGCAAATCATGGAGCAACCCATTTTATCATCTAGTTGGTATTTGCCATCCTTCGGTATTTAAACAAGATGCCGTTGTTTGCGAAATAATTGCTCGAAATGAAATTGATATAACTCCAAAATAATAAAAATTTAATAGAACTTCAGAAAAGACTAAAAAATGTATGCATGCATTATAATGCAGGAAGAAAGGATATTGCGTAATTTCTAAAAGGAATTAGCCATAATATATGTTTTTAAAAGTCTAGTTAATTCTTTTATTTTTCAATAAATTTTTTGAATAACATTTTTGCCAATGCTTCTGTGCTTGCCAGGAAACAGACTATGTTTATGGCTAGCGTTCAGGTTTTTATATATACTACTCTTTTCCGGTGCCATTTTTAACATGCAGCAAAAAACGATTGAAGATTTTTAATCCTTCAAACTATACACAAATTTCTAAATTGATATAATTGTTCTTATTCCGACAAATTGACAATCCGCCAAAATGTCTGTGAAACAATGTCGGATAAAAGAGATCTGAGAGTACATTTAAAAATAATCAATAATATACTTTCATTCATTTTATAGGAAAATTAAGACTTACCAATGTCAGATAATTTATTTAAAAATTTGCATTCATTCTTGTGTCTTTCTTTCCTTATCTTCAAATCTAAGGTAGGATGTCGGTAACTTTTAGAAAAACGTTCCTTAAGCATAATTTTTTTGCCTTCAAATTCCTTTAGTACAAACAACTTGGCTTCAGCTCCTTGGTACACAAGTTCTCCATCATCCATGCGTCTTGAAGGCCGATTTATGATAGAAACTTACGTAGAAATAAATAAATAAACAGTCTATTCATTATATAAAAGAGGCTCGAATTTGCTAAAACATATTTTTATAAAAATTAACATTTTGAAGTTATAGTAAATAAATACTAATTTTACTGGAGTCAATAAAATCTTTAACAACTTCTCAATCTTTTTCTTAATATTTTTAAATAGTTTAGAGCCAAAAGGTTGACAAACTGGTTGAATAATATTGAACTGCTTGTAACTGTTTTTATTTTAAGCTATAAATATATATATATATATAAATTTTCAAATAGAAATTGTACATGGATGGTGCAATTTTGAAGTTATTTTGGCTCGTTAGAAGGTGGGGGTACATCTACCTCTCCCCCACTAGTAAAATAAGCTTAACAAAAATTTGAATGGATTATTTTTTCTGACGTTAAAAGTAGTAATAGATAAGAATACACTAGTAGTTCAATGAATAAAAAATCAGAACATGATTTATTGAACGTAGCCAAATCAAAACATTATAGTTATTTAAATAAGAATTTATCAAGGGATTCTAAAAAAGGTGATTCATTAATATGAAAGACATCTTTTTTATATTTTTTCTTTCTTAATTCATCAATTAAGTCCAAGTCAGTTAGCTGAATGGCATCTTGCAGTATTAACTCTTGTTTTGGCAGCGGCTGGTTTATTTTTTGAGCCAAGAACACAATTCTTGGTAAATAATGATTTTGTAAAGCGAAAAACTCCATAACACTAATTTTTTTATTTTTGAATTCTATCAAAGAATCACTGCTTGATAAAGCTTTTTCGAACTCCTGCATTTCCAGCATTTCTTGAGTAGAAGGATGACGAATCATGAGATTTATTGCAAAGGTAAGGCAGATCAAAGTTGTAGAGGGAGAGGAAGAGAGTAGAGCACAATGAGAGAGTCTTTTTATAAATGCTAAAACGATATAGGATGGAATATGCGAAGATGAAAGAAATAAGTTGAGATACATGAAAAAATCATCACGATACCCACAAGAGGGAAGCATGAGGTTTAACTTGCTTATGCGAAAAACATGCTGATAAAAATCTTCACATTCAACATTGTGCTTCTGAATTAACTGGAAATAGGATTTAAGGCAGAGAAAAGACACAACGTCGTCACGGTTTTCGAAATTCTTCTTGAAAAAGTCTGTAAAGAATAGAGGCTTGTTAAGAAGGGGGAAGATTATTTTAGAAAAGTCAGGAAGAAAAATGAGTGCAACGTCTTTCGTTAAAAAAGAATATAGAAAGTAAAGCCAAAATGCCGTGAAGGAGTCTTTGAAAGTTTTTACTGAAATTTTAAAATTTGAGGAATCGAAAAACACATGGCTTAAAATGGTATTGTTCGTTTCACGCGCTAAATCCGCACAGTTCAGCCCTACTTCATGAATCAAGGTGCAAATATTAATTAAGGAAATCCTACTAAAATTGACAACCTTTTTGTTAACAAACTGTGCTTGAACGTTCTTTAATATTTTAAATGAAATATCATGAAACCTCAAATACAAAGAGGAAAGTTTTTTAATTATTTCTACAGAATCTTCATGAAAAACTAAATAGTTTACAAGTTTGGTAAATGTAGATTTTAGAAAAGTTGCGGAGACATCTTTAGAATACTTAATCTCAAAATAGCAAATTTTCATCAAACTTTTCAAAACGTCTTCAATAAAAATATCAACATTCAGAAACTCTAAAAAAAGTGAAACAATTTCATCATATGTTGCATTGGAGAGTAATGATGAGCTTTTCTCAGATTTATCCTTTAAATCAAGTTTCCCGATCTTGTTCAACTCGCAAAGGATAAAGGTCAACTTGTCAATACATTCTTTAGCGCGACTGTCTTTAATTTTTAAAATTGAAATAAGAGATAGCACTTTATTTATATCGTGTTTGCTAAGAAAATCTTCAGCCAACATATTTATCTCAGACTCTTTCATTTTCTTATATCTAAAACAAGCAGCATACAATAAATAAGAAGACAATATATTCATTTCGTTTTGGAATAATGGATTATAAGTTTAAATTTTAATTAGTTTTCGGTTTTGAACGCTAATAAAGACATTGTGATTTTTGTAAAGCATAGTGGTTTCAGAAAAAAATATCTACACAATCACTTACAGAGTTGCGAATTCTTAAAAATAAAAGATGCTAGTTTCTTTAAAAAAAACCAAAAAGTAGCTAAAGTTATGACTTTTTTATTAAACTAAAACGTAAAAAAATTTGTAATAAAAATGTAGAAACGACCTCACTATCATACACACCATCTATCTCTATTTTGGCCAGATTATAGCGATTTAGACAGTTCAACCAGAGTTAGGGATAAAATTTTGCTCAAACCACAAAATATAAAAATTTTGTAAATATTTTTTAATTTTTGTTATAAAAATCTATTTCAAACTCGAATGCCTTTCTGCTTGATTTGTATAATAATATAATCTACATAATAGTAACATGTATGAATGTATAGATTACATATACTACATGATTGAAAATCAATAAGTGATTACTTATCTTAACTCTACATTTCAAAGAGGTGTTAAACTTTAAAAGTTTGGTGAGTTCATATTTGAAGTGGAATTTTGCTATATCGCGTTAGCAATCCAACTAATAATTCAAGTTGACTAATGACCTGTTGCTGTTTCACCTACTGAACAAGAGCTAATCTCTTATTCTAATTCCGTTAGCACCCCTATTGATTATGACTATCAAGGCAAACATACGACAAGTGAACCCATACCACTTAACAAGAAGGCTCCTCACGATCTCATTAGATATTTAGATATAAAGAGTAGAGCTCTGGGAATGAAGATTGAAGCAGAGAAAATTTCTAAAACATATGTCTGCATTACAACCGTGCGTCATCGTCATAAACAACTTTTAAAATTTTCCAAGATGAAAAATAACATTTGCTATTGTCAGGATGCAGATTCTCTTATACAACAATTATGTATATCTGATTCATACAAACAAGATAATTGGATGTTGTTCATTGATTTCAAAAATACTCTAAAAGCATTCTTTTTTCACAGTGGAAATCGGCTTCACTACGTACCAATTGCACACGCAACAAATATTACAAAGAATTATGAAACTATGAAAATTTTGCTTTCCTCAGTCAGAAGAGATATCAAAGTAAATAGTCTACTAGGTATTAAGAGTGGTTCCACGAAGTAAATGTGCTTTCTATATTTGAGGAATAGTAGAGCAGATGCGGAGCACTACATGAGGAACGATTGGTCAGCAAGACCCAAAGATGCACCTGGTAGATTCACATGTCTGTGGAAACGTTTCATGAAACCAGAAAAATTATTCCTCCCTCCATTATATCTCAAATTGGGCTTGGAGAAAAGCTTTATTAAAAGCATGGATACAGATAATGGGTTTCACTACTTGCGTAAGAAATTGGGTAGAGG
This sequence comes from Nectonema munidae, assembly GCA_030549495.1. NCBI lineage: Eukaryota > Metazoa > Nematomorpha > Nectonematoida > Nectonematidae > Nectonema > Nectonema munidae. The sequence goes on from JAUIRK010000786.1 coordinate 317,250, forward strand.
ATATCTGAAGAAAAATTAAAAGCAGGCATTTTGAATGGTCCCCAGATTCGTATGCTGGTTAATGATAGTCAGTTTCCAAAAACGCCAAGCCCTTTGAAGGCTAATGCAAAGAAATCATTTGTAGATGTGACACAATTTTCTTAGAAACCAATGTGCATACAACTATAAAGAAATTATTGAAACTATTATAAAAAAATTATCGCGTTCTGGGTTCACAAATGTCGTAAAAGCTTCATTTCATCCATTACCATCTGAATTTCTTCCCAAGTAATCTAGAAGACATCGTGGTGAACATGAAGAGAGATTTAACCGGGGCATTGCCATAATGGAGTGTAGGTATCAGGATCGGTTAAATCCTAGCATGATAGGAGACAACTGCTTAAAAAAACAAATGTTAAGGCAAGCACCTAAAATTATTTTGAAAATTTTAGGTGCTTTAGACTGCTGATTAAAAATGTTATATAGAAAGTGTTAAAAAAAATAAATTGGAATAATTAATGTTTATACCCAAGTTAATATGTTACACAATGTAAAATAAAATGCGATATGAGAAACATATTTTCAATCTCATATAAAATTCTGGTTGGATAGCAAAAAATGAATACATAATCACATGTAAGGACCATTATGGCTATTGGCCAGTGTTATAGGAATACTTTCCAGCACTCGAAAAAAAGGTTATTTTATTTGCCTGGAAGCAAATATATTTCTGAGAGCAAAAATTAGTACGAAATCCTGGGAACAAAATACTAAAAAACAAGATACTTAAACAAATATTGGTTTATATCAAAATTTAAAGGCAATTTATATTAAAATTTACGATATTTAGCATGTTGAGAAATCCTTACATAAAGTATTTCACAAAAGATATTTCTTTTGTAGATTTAAAGAAAGTTCACACTTAAAATATTTAGTAATTTAACTTTGAATCAAATTCATATTAAATATAAAAAACTTTCAGGATTTTCTAAAATTTAATTATATAAGCTATTACAATAATTTTCATGAAAGCTAGAAATTTATTTTGCTTAATAACTTTTTGAACATTCATATTATTTTTAGAATCTATACTGATATTTTGTAAAAAATTAAAATAAATTGAAGAAAGACCATGCTTACTTTGGCGTTGTTTTATATTTCAAAGTTTTTTTGCTTACAAAAAGTATTTTTAAATAAGCTAAGACGTATATTAAATTTATTCTTTACAAAAAATATTGATATAGAAAAACAAGGAGTTTTTTTATATATATCTTTTTTAGATTTAGTTAGTAAGCGACAGTTAATCTAGAGACAATCCCAGAAAAGATGAACGCCTGGCAAACTTAGTCTTAAACTGTCATGTAATCTTCAAGATAGCTTGAGAGCGCTGCAACAGTCAATCTCCTACATGGTTTATAAGACTGGAACGGTTTCATCATTCTATCTCAACGTTAATTGTTTTTGGAAACTATAAATTTCTTTCCGTGCAGTGAAAATAACATATTCACAACCTTGAAATTTAAACGTTTTTAGGTATGAAGAAGCTTAGAAATAAATTTCCTTGAATAAATTATACTCCTACTTATTGTGTAGTCTCTAGCTAAATCCATTTAGCAATTTTAAGAGAAGTGAAAAATATGTCTATGAAGATCCCATAGCGTTGAGGAAGATTACTGTCACTTATGAGCCTTTTCATTATTGATAATGAGGAAAAGTTGATTCTATCAAACAATACAGAAATTAAAATTTGAGGTTTGAAAAATAAAAACTATTGGAATAATTGAGATGATAAACGTTTAAACTATAATGCCCTGATTTTTTAGGCCCATAAATCTTTGTATTACATCCACCTCTAAAGCTATTGCAAGGAATTAGAAAGATTTCATAAATCCCTTGAAAATTAAATAGCTTTAATTTTATATATTTAGTTGATATTGTAGGGAATTAGAAAGACTTCATAAATAAGCTGGCAATTATATAGCTTTAATTTTATATATTCAGCTGATATAAAAACATATTTTCGCTATATTAAATATTTAATTTATATACAGTAGACACTTGTAAAGTCGGACTACATGGGGGAGAAGGGTGTCCGACTATGCCTATTGTCAGATTTAACAGAGGTAGTGTTCTGAAGAGCCATAACCACCCATCACTAACAGTAAAATCATTAATTCCCATATGCCTGGCTAACTTTTGAGCAGCATCTTGAATAACAATCCCACGAACTTTTACACCGCATGATCGTTGCTGCGCAAACCATTTCGTTACCGCCACTTCCAAATTTCCATCCTAAGAAACTCACATCCTTTTTCTAATTCTAAGAGAGACACATTGTACTTTAAAGAAAAGGCTATGAGTTTATCTTTAGCTTTCCGGATGTCTACCACAGTTTGTTTTTAACACATAATCTTCACAAACACATTTCGCATTAGTTCCAGCTTCTAATTTGCGAATAAGTTCAAGTTTTTTGGTCACTGATAGAGTCACAAGCTTTCGAGCGTTGGCTGTACGTCTTCCAGGCATTTTGTAAGAAAATATTAAAGAAAATGGGAGATGAACACTTCAACAATTGATATAGCCACAACAAGATTTTGAATACCGTCAAAAGTTAGAATGACCGCGAACTATCAATTGAGTAAAAAAATAAAATGGCTACATGTAAGCGAAATTAAAAAAGTCAAAGAAAATGGCCTCTTGTAAGCCTATGAGGGCAAACATTTGTATTCTCGGTCACGGCCCGACTTATCCGATATCCAACCTTAGAGTCCGAGTTAACGAGGGTAAAATTTAGAAAGAAAAAACTTATATGGTAATAATGGCTTGGTTAATTCGAGACCTAAGGCTATATCATATTCGGATATTGTTAAAAAATCTGTTTTTTAAACCAAATTTGATGATTCTGATGAGCTTACTTCGTTTATAAGTTATTCTAGTTAAGTATTATATGAAGTAAAAGTTAATAATCAAGAAAATCCTTCATGGAAAAAATTAAAGATACAAAGATAATAAGTCTATTAAAACCCAATATTTAATACCTCGCGAATAATTTTGTCCATTGCAAATTTGAAATTCATTTCCTAGAAAATTCTATCAAAGAAACTCTATTCAAAACTACCGGTAAACGTTTTAATAAGGATAGAAATTCAAAATAAAATAAACAGTTAAACTTTTTTTTCGTATCATTAAAAATACTAATTATTAAAATTGAAGAAAGAATAGTATTAAAGAAAACATTCAGAGCACAATACTTAATATGCACATTGCAAACCAACTTTTTAGATCCTTTCTTACTTATAATCTTGAAAAGGTATCACAAAGATCTTGTGGTTGAAGGCGTCGGTTATGTGTCTTGACAGAACTCATGAAAAGACAATAAATTATCTAATATAATAGATATCTAAAGGTACTTCCGATATCATTGATCTTGTTCTCATTTCATTGATTCCTCTGCCAAAATAAGTGATAGCCTCTGGATATAAAATTTTCTTCCACTTTCTTTGGTTGAAGAAAAGTCGCCAGTTGAATTGAATTAGGCAATTATTCAGGTGTTCAATACACTCATGTCTAAATAATTTGGAAAAACTACGTGTACCCACTTCTTATTAGGTCTGTAAAACCTGAAAGTTATGGGCATTTTATTAGTAACATCTATTCCTCCTTTGTATTCATTATAAGATAATAAGCTCTCGAGTTTAGAATAAATGTTGCTAACTCCTGCAGTTTTATGTTGAGAGGATAAAATTTAGAAGCATGTTTTCTTAGTATGTAAGCAGTCCTAGAAGCAAATTTTGTGCAAATAATTCTACTCTCAAATTCACATAATTCTTTGGGATAGGGTGACTTCAATATAAGATGAACAAATCTTGTTGGCCATAACTATTTCACATAAAAAAATATCTTGGCCATGACACCAAGTGACAATATCATGGCTGGTGAAAAATCGATTTGTGTATCTTCCACAGTCCTTTGGAGTGCCACTATCTTTTATCAAACGTTTGCATACATTCAAGGTCAGGCTTCATACAGTAAAAGTATTTAGCGTCGTTCAAGTGTTAAAACTTCACTCCTTAATGGTTGGGTTTCTTATAATCATAAATTTTTAACTCCACTATGAGTAACTAGTTGCTCATCTATTGTAAGCGCTGAGTGTGGAGTCCATTATCTTGAAAAATATCATAAAAGTAGTCATGTAGCTTTCTGATCGCGCTTATTTTGTCCATAGAGTCTCTCTCTTCTTTTTTTGTAAAAAGGGAGAAAAACATGGATTAGAGTAAACATATCCCACCCCAAGCTTTCAATCCAGAAGAATCCGAAACATTTACTTTTTGATCTCCATTTTCTCCAATAATAATCAAGTAAACGAAGTAGGCTAAAAGATGGCTGATTGTGAAGATTTTATAACAATCGAGCAAACTCAAATACTTAGGACTTTTGGATCAAAAACTAAAAAAAATTGACTCAAAGACAAAATAAACTTAGCGTCTGATACGCTAGAAAGTCACGCAGATTAGCACATCCGCCAAATGGGCACAAAAGGTTTCCCTCTGTCCAATAGAATAGTTTTTTCTGAAGATCTCAAACAATTTTTTAAATATTAGAAATAAAAAAAATTACACTACCCTAATTTATTAGAAATTTTCTAATAAGATGTGCGTCTCTGTGTTCATGATAATAGGAAAATAAATTCATTTCTCAACCTATAAAAATTAAATAAAAAAAAGGAATTTTCAAAAAAAGTATTGTGCCAGAATTAGAATAAATTTTTATTGCAATTACTACTCAAAAGAAAAAGGGCATTGCTTGTAGCCACATAAAACCTTCCATATCAACCGAGTATATTTGAGCACTCACACCAGTAAAAAGAGTTGACTTGTTGAAGACTTAGTTTATGACAAAAAAATATGAAAGAAAAGGGTCATTAAAAATATTTTTAATGAAAAAAGCGTATATGCTATACAAGTACACATTTTCAAAACCAAACGCAGACTCTTCGAATTATACTAAACTATTTCAGATAAACATTTGTATCAAAAAAAGTTTGAATAGAGTTAGGATATCTTTTGTCTTTCTAGCCCGTCCTTTTGGTCCATAAGGACTTTCACTAACATCTGTTATGTTGATTCTTACTGGCCTTCCTGTATTGCTGAAAGCCGACTCCCAAGAATATTCCGTTTAATTAAGAGCAACTAGGACTTGATCAGTAATAGTAAAGTCAATCTAACAGTTGTAAGATGAAGTTTGTGATGTAGTTGGAGAACTTTCTTCTGAGGACCCACGATCTATATATCTCACGATATTATCTTCATATATCTAATGTAGTTATTTATAATCATTGTTGTTATCGTTCACCATAAGCAAACATTAAACTTTTTCAACTAGTATTCATGAAAGTGTAAAGCATTTTTTAGATGGCGTTAAATTTTAAACAATTTTATTGTGAAAAATAGTTTTTTCATTTTGGTTTCAAAGGTTTTCTATAGTTTTTATATTGGATTATGATTTCATTCACTAATTTAAAGTAAAAAATATGTTAATGAATAAAATTGTCTAGTCAGTCAACGGTGTTAGTAAAAAAGGGTCCGCCAAGAAAGGGTTTAATAAAATAAAAGCTGAAGAAATTTTTAACTTAATGCATAAAATTTTTGACTTTTCCTAAAATTGTTAGCTGCATCTTTTGAAACCATTTTCATGATAGTTGAATGACATCTCATGTTAAAAACTGTCAATCAAAATCAAATGTACATTTTTTGAACAAAATTTTTATATTATAATGTCTTTAACTTAGTGTTTATATTAGATACAGTATTGAAAATTTATAATCACATATATATTTGAACACATAACACTTATATATACATATTTTTCAAATAAACATGGCAACTTTGTAGCAAATGTCAATCAAAAATTTGATTGATAATAAAATTCTGATTAAAAATATCGCTCAAATTTAAAGTAATTTTTTAGTACAATTTTGTCCATGTGTTTCATTTCTGTACTTCTTTTTGGTCATTACAGTTTAAAAATGGGTGAAAGTATCAATCAAAATGACAAAAATCATTTGTCAAGTTTGTTCCCACAATCGTTATTTAAGTACAAAAATATAAGTATGCAAGAAATAAGGGAACTGAAGGACATTGAAATGAGAACGTGTGATCATAAGAAAAATAAAATGGTAACATTTTTATGCTTTTATATCGTCGATATAGTAATACTTTCAGGAGCTATATAGTTTTAAGAAACAAGTATGTAACTTGTCTACATGAAAGATATACTGTTTTCCAATGAAATAGGAAGTGATGTAAAAATCTACTATTGGGATTTTCAAAAAAACGAACATGAAGAATAAATCTCCTTCATTATGAATCAATAAAATCTTTAAACCTTTATCTTATTAGATAATATTTCAAACATCAATGGATTAAAAAAGTGATTTAAAATTTTCAAAGACTTAGAGTTACCATAACTATGACATATACCAATATGTGAAGATATGATATGAGAATATAACTATTCTCAAAAGATGTGTTGACAAAGAAGATTCTCAAAATTTTTAAACCTTTATCTTATTAATTAATATTTTAATCCTCAATTGACTAAAAAATTTTCAAACAGTTAGAGTTACTATAAATATAACAGACATAAATATGTAAAGATATAGCTTTTCTCAAAAAATTTTTTATAATTGTGAATCAAAATTGACAAATTTTTTCCTTCGGTGTGAATGAATGAATATTTTAGAGGTGGAAAAGTTTTAAAAAAAGAGGATTATAAATGGATTCATCAAGAACAGGAATTTTGAAAAAGGATTGTTTAGCAAATATTCAGTGATATTTGTTCATAACCACTGAAATACAACACATGATATTGATAAAAAAAGACAGAATCAACAAAAGAATTCTCTTCAATAGAAAAGTTATGAAATCGCTTAAATTCTGAGCTAAAAATATCTCTGAAATTGTTTTTTCGAACATAGATTGCACAAAATGAACTTCTGATAAAAATAGAGTTACCAAGGTAGAATCAGTTTAGATTAACAGCGAAATTAGATACAATCTAAAGTATAGGAAAATGAAGTAGACTAGAAGCTTAGTGGATATTTGTAAGCAAAACAATAGAGGCCGGATTGAGATTTATAGTTCAAAGATCCCTCTTTAATTAGTAAACTAAGGAAAGATTAAAATAAAGAACAAGAATCAAACCAAAGAGGGCTAAAAGAGCTCGGTTTAGTTAGATTAGCAGCGAGTAATATTTTTCACCATGTAATTTTACAATTTTTATAAAAATTTTATTTGTAAATTTATTATTTATCATTAAATATATTATAATATTAATAACCCATCTATAGGCTTATTATTGGATTTTTTTTATAAGAATTTAAAATTTTATGGGCTTTTATCAAACATGATCTCTCAGGTCGCTTTGATTAGAAATTTGGTTCCATTCCTATTTATGGCATAGATAAAATCATTATTCTATCAAGAAAGAAAATTATTTTATCGGCTGTGCTTAAATATATAAAAGTCAATGTATTGTTGAACTAAGTAAATATATAACCATTTTAACCACATTGAAATGTAGTATTCATTACATGTGTATATATTGACAAAAAATAATCTCATGATGAAATTGAGAAAGGTCGATTTGATAAATGGGACAAAAATTATGAAAAAATATTTGACCACAAATAAAAACATTAACCGAAATTTAAATCTTGAGTGGCAAAAATATTTTCCGAATCAAATTAAGCATGTTCGATTTGCAGTGTATGGATAAGTTTATTTTAATATAATGACTTAGGGCGAACAAAAATTGACCTAATAACTACAAAATTATTGACTTTATGTAAAAAAAATATTGACTTTTTGAGAAAAAAAATTGACTTTTTCTGAATTGTAAAGAAACTATATAGCGGTTTTAAACAAAATTGCAGAAGAAAAAAATCCCGGGATTCTATAACTTCAAATTTCTAACTATGAGGCGTCTTTTTTCTGACATGCTTGTTTTACTCAAAAAGCGCTTGGCTGTATTTACAAGTTACTGCAACCTCAAATTTAAACTCTTGTTAATGCGACATTTTCATGCTTACCTAAATTTATAAATATGATGATGGTGTCTCGGTAAAGAAAATACAGGTAGATCACCAATGTTTGAAGTAAGCACAAAAAGCAATCTCAGGGCCTATCATAATAATGGCGAAAGAGCCGTAAAACGGGTACGTTTTCTGTGATATCACTTGCATGCAAAATAAAATAAAGACTCCCAAAAAAAATATAATCGTGCCAAACAAAATTATATAAAATAACAAACGTAAAAGCCCTGGTCATCCTCTTAGCCCAACTGATAAGCCCTGGTAACTCCAAAATCTTTTCTTACTCGCCATTGATTCGGACAATGAAGAGATCAACAAATTTCTTTTAAAGTTACACAAAAAGTTTGGAAGAAGTAAGCGGCTCAAAATAAAGTACAAAAATATTTTTTTGTTTTTCTTTATTGTGATTTTTAATAAATAAAATGTTCATACTAAAAATCTTAGCTTAAAAGCACAACAGAGATTTTCATCTTGCTTTTTCGGTTCTTTGATTCCACAATCATCTTGATCAAACTTGATAGAATAAAAAAGTTTTGAGACATTCTTAATGCTAAAATTAGTCGATTCAATTTTTTCAACAAGCTGCGTCAGCTGGATATAGTTTTTTTATGTTAACCAGATGTTCATGTAACTTTGAACATCTGACGCTCTCTTTTGCTTTTTTAACCAAAACTCCATTTTTGCTTTCAAAATTATTCACGATTTCTTTTACTTTTGGTAAGTGATCGCAGTAGTAAGAAGCAGCATTCAACCAGCTAGCCCACCTTGTAACAATTGGAGCTGGAGGGTATCCGTAACTTTCAAAAGCAAATTTTCTTTTCTTATTTTTAACAGTTAGGGCCTTGATTGAGACAATCAAGTCAACAACTTCTTTAAAATAAAACTTTATTTTCATTGCACAATTGTGCAATAAGTGAGCAAAACACGTTACATGAAATAAATTAAAATAAATTGATTTTAATATTTTTCCACGTGCTACGTTATATTTTGCTGCATCTCTCAGTAACAACAAAATTTTACTTTTTTTCTGCTTCAAACTTTCTTAAAGTGTCATCTACCAGCAAAATTAAACTTTTCGATGTCAAATGATTTTCAATTATTTTAGCATCAATAAGATATGTTTTCTCAGGCGCATCAGTTAAACGTTTTTTCTTGAATTTCACTTTCATCAATCATCAAAAAAACATTTTTACCCATAATTTTTTTTCTGATGTTTTCTAACATATCTTCAGCAAGATCTTTAACGATGATTCTACTAAAAGAAACAGGTAGTAATATGTATCCTAAACTGGTAAAAAAAATCATTGATGGATGAGATCGTTTGTGTAGAGGTATGTTTGCTTCGGGAAAAGTTTTGACTAAGTTTTTTGAAAATGTTTTTTTATTAGGTTCCAAGTAAGTGGAAATAGGATTGCTCTTTGACGTACTTGGTAAACTAAGCTGATGTTTTTTTACTTTTCTATAATGTTCAACAAAAAAGTTTTTTTCACGCTTAACAACTACATTGCATAGTTTACAGAGTAACTTTCTTTCTGAAGAAAGAGTAAATTCTTTAGAATATTTTTAATAATTAAGTTTATTTTAGTAAATTTACTCGAAGCAGTTTTTGGCATAGAGATTTTTACATAAGGAACACAAACAATGAAAAAACTTGAAAAAGGTTTGAAAAAATATTGACATAAAAAAAATATAATTTACTTTATTGACTTAAAAAAAATTTTTTTTGTAAAAACATATAATAATCAAAAATATTTCTTTTCAACAACTTTGAAGACTTTTAAAAAAATTTAACTTTATTCCCCCTAATAATGAGAAAAAATGTTTGTCATTAAGTCACCTGTGAAAGCTAATTTACTGATTGGTAAAATATTTTTGGTGAATTAATTATCAAAAATTGGTTTATTAAATAAAGACAATATTATGTCAAAAATGTGGAATTTATTATATATTTTGAAGTTTATATATTTGGCATTGATTGATTTTTTTGACAGGTCTGATTGATTTTATAAAAATAAATGACACCATCAGATTCACAATCAATTATTATTTAGTGGGTTCAGGAGAGATTTTGTAAAAATATTCAATAGTTTAAGATAAAAGAAGAGGGCTAAAATAGAACATCGAACATATGTAGAAATCGAAACATATGATGTCATCATATTTATATTCATATACTTACTCTTCGAAAAGTTTTGAAAGTGAAAGTTCTTATTCTGATGACTCTTTTGATTTTTCTGACAGTTTGATTGCTCCTGATAATACTACTTTCACCTGGGAGCCGATGCAGTGTACTTCAGGAAGGCCTTTATCTCGTAATATTATAAATGTTTCCCAATCACAAGCTGATCCAAAAATGGGGCTGAATTATTGAAAGACAGTTTGGAAATCTTTCAACTTTTTATGACAGAAGCTTTGATTGCTCAAATTTATAGTTTTACCAAATCACAAATGAGAAACAATTACGGGTAAGTATTTTTAGTTTTATATCCATTTGTGTTAACTAGTAGTTTTCTTAGGAGTGCTGAACCTAAACATGTTAGTCTGCTTACTGCTTACCAACGATTTGAAGTTAGCAATTTATTGGCCTACTTTGCCTGCATTCTACACATAGGACACTCAAAAAATCAGTCTATTAGTCTAAAATACCTTTTTTCAAAAAAGCAAGAAGAACCATTTTTGAAAGCAGCACTCTCAAGTTTGAAAACTCTTTAATTGACAATTTAACAAAACAACTCCTTATCTATTCAAAAACCATCACACATTTTTCTTACAAACTACCTATCACGAATCGCTATCAAGAATTGCAATTGCAAACAACGTCATCCCGAAACAACATCCTTATGAATCATACTTATATGACATCCGCTACAAGGGTGATAATCGAATTTTAGATGCTCTGCATTAAAAATGAATCAAGAGGGGTAAAAATCACGACAGGAAAGGGAGGTTCAAAAATTAAAAAATTGTGGGGACAATTTATGTATGATCCCACCACAAATAATCGCCATACACAAACCTCTAAACAAAAACAAATTTGCACATTTACAAATTACCATACGCTGGATCTTAGGATCCCCCGGATAAAAAATGGCGCTTCCTATCAATGTAGGAAATTAACTTCACCATATCAAAGCATGCGATACCCGTTTACAGCTTTGGATGCAACACCCTAGCAACGCCTTTCCATCTCATCTCCTACGAAATTTTTCAACACATCGCTTGAACCTACTAAAAATTTGTAAACTCCTTCTCAAAAACTTTCTAAACTTAATATATGAGGTCCTGCGACGCCCATATATTTTTGATTTTAAAAACTTTTTTTAACCTAACTTTAAAAGCGGGTGATTTTGTATTTTAAAATTTTATTTGGCAGTTAATTGGGTTTTCAATAAAATGAATGAAGAAAATTGGAAATGTGAAAATTGTTACAAAGTTTCTTCAAACTTAGTTAAATGTGATTGTTGTTCCAACTGGATGTGTTATAGCTGTTAAAAATTTAACAGCTTTTATTCAAAATTTTGGACAAATACAAAGCTCAATTTCTAATTTTAAGATAATTTTGACTGTAAAATTTCAGCGTTTTTAAAATTCTGATAAAATCAATAAAAACTTCTTTTACTATAGCAGTTTTAGTTTCATTGCCAATATTAATAAATCTTAGAACTTGGGACATTTGTTGGCTGTGTTAACCTCTTGTGGGTTTTGTTGGTAGTATATTACTTTTCTAATTTTTTAGAATAGAATAGCAAACTTCATTACCTAATAATAATTTAATACGTGCATTTTGTATCTTAAGAGATAAAAAAGATATCGACACATTAACATATTCGAAATGAAGCAGCAGCAAAGAATCATATTTACTAAGTAGTAAGAAAAGAAAGAAAAACACCAGAATTAATTGACGTAGATCAGCAACAAAGGAAAGAAAAATACCAGGATTAGTTCATGTAGATACTTCTGTGTCCACGAAAAGCAAGTTCGTGAGTGGTCAAAAACATAATGCAATCTACAAAACGTTCGAGAAGATTTCTCCACTGCTTTTTCTGTTCCTCTATAAATTTTAATCGTACATTGTCAATTGTTCACTCTTTTGACGTTTTTTTTTTCATTTTTTCCACTCAAAAAATGAAGCAAGACGATGAATGCTTACTTCGTGTTTCGGTATTTTTTCATTGAATTTCTCCCATTTCCGGTTTCCACAAGATTTTCAAATACTGAACTTTGGTTAACTGGGTTAATAAGCTACAATAGACAGGTGTCGCTCTTATAGGATCAAAATAGAAAAAGAGATATAGGACATTTAGTTTCGGACTTACAAAAGATAGAACTCTTGTTCTATGGTTCTCTCATATAAAGGTTGCGTTTGAACAGGTGTGACTATGTTGCTTTTTTTAAAAATGATGATAGTGCATCCAGCTTTTATGAATCTATAAAATGTTTCTTTCAAATTATTAAAAACATATTCTTAATTTAGTTTTTTTATAAAAAAAATAAAATCATGAAACTTGACAAATTTTAATTCGAAAATAAAGCCTCATATGTGTAGTTAAGTTCTGTTAATAAAATAAAATTATAAAAGGTGAGAAAAAAGTCTCATGGCAGTTATCGACTTTTCAAATATTATTCATAAAACATTTTTATCACGACTTGCAGGGTCAAAATTGCGTAAAAAACCTTTCTTGTATCGAATAACATCACCCCACATACATGTATTCTTACAAGTGGGACAAGTAACACTCACGGGAATGAGTTCATTGTTACCTTTTTTTTCATTTTCCAAAGAAAAGGTAGCAAAGCATGTAATATGAGCAGGCAAATGGCATGCAATGCAATTAACAAGTTCAGAGCGAAGAATCTTTTTACAACAGAAATGACAGGACTTAAGTGACCATTCAGCATCATTGGTACAGAACGAGTTACTTAGAAGCGGCGATTTGTCCGTATTTTTTAGACGGAGCTTCTTAACGGCAGTTATAGCACCATAATGAATCGGCATGTGTGGGGGTGGAGAGGCAGTAGGAGGAAAGTTTTTCGTGTACTCATCCTTTATCCAACAAATACTCAGAGCCAGTCTATTCCACGGAGCAAGAGATAACATCGTTCCTAGAATTTGGATGTGAAAATCAAAAGCTTTTTCATTTCGCTTTTTCTTTTCTATGCAATTTTTGAGGATGCGCGATCTAAACGGGTTTTGCCAGGCCCATTCAAAGCGAAGCGCGCATATTTTGCTTGGAAAACCATACGTGATAACAGCCATATCCCAAGGGCCTTTGTTGCTAGTTTTTCGAGCACCACCTGATTCATGTCCCAAATTATGTTGTTTTATTCTTCTTAACGGATTATTTGTAAATCCAACGTAAACACGTCCTTTAAATTTAGGATTTAGACAATATAATAAATAGCAGCCATATAAGTTCTCAACTTTAATTCCAAGGGAGGACATAGTACAAACAAATCTAAATATAAAAAATTTACTTAATTCAAGCTGTTTTGGCAGATATATGTTTTTAGAAAATTTTGACTAAAAAGAAGTAGGTAAAAACATTAACATATTCAGTGAATACTTATTGGAAATTAGGGATAAAATTAAAATACTGTGTTTCAATTACTAATATGCATTTTACAAGATTTACTAGTGAACTTTTTTTCTAGTGAAAACAATTAGAAGCTTAATAAAGATATATGATTTTAAAAAGGTTTTACATCAATGGATCTAGGAAAAAGCACAAGTATAAAAGATAACAAACAAATGCTATCATTTGTCATACGTCAACGTGAATTTAGGTATTAGAGAGGAATTATTGTGTGTGATTAACATTTGATCATTTAAAATTTTATTATTCTGGTGTCCTCAAATCAAATTTTGACAAATATTAAATGGGTAGTAAGTTATATTTTTATTAATAGAATTCTAAAGCCTCATAATATTGGAAAAATAGAATTCCCTTTCTCTTATTGGAGCATATTTTGATATCAAACACATCAGTAGACACTATTCAAAAATGGTCCTATAAGATAACAATATTCATCGGAAAACATTTGCAGAATTGAAAAAGTTTGGTGGCTAAAGAAAAAGATTTCATTCGCAAGAAGATAAAATTCCTTAGGGGAATTTTATTATTTTTATTACTTCACAAAAAAAAGAAACCAAACAATAAAGCTTTGGATTGATTATTCTTATGATAAATACCGTCGTAAAACATAATTCTATTCCTTGTAGGTTGTCTTTAAATTGAGATACCGTCCTGTTTTTCGTATCAAAATACCGTTTAATAAAATGTCTAACATCTTGAGGAGTTGCAGGAAAACCATAATCAGAAAGAAGCTGCACAAGATTCAGTATTAGTTTTTCTTCATCAAAAGATAGCACTGATTTGGTGTGTTTATGAGCGAGTTTGTTTTTGATATTACTTCTAGGAATTTTGTATATCTATTGCTTTTCGCTGAGTCATATCTCGAGATTTTATTCTTTGTAAACACGCTTTTAGATACTCTTCTTAATCTCGAGCACCTAATGCACGTTTATGTTCACGAGGCATTGTTTATTAAATGATTATTTATTTTCTTAAGTGAAAATAATATTAAAAAAAATAATAAAAACAATTTAATGAATTAGGTAAAGATACGTGTAAAGACAGTGAAAAACAAAAGGTCTATACTCACAGACCTAAAATGAATGAAATGATCAAATGTAATGAGTACTGACTGAAAAAAGCTATTACAATATGGGTCAAAGTTACCCCATATTTTTTAACCCCAAATATATCAGAAAAAGATATACTGTTAAATAAGATTTAACAATGATAAAAAAAATCTAGTTCAAATGCCTGAGTACAATTACTAAAATATGAAGATTTTGGAAACTTATTTAACATTTTCTCGCCAAACTAAGGCCTTATTGTTTTATCTTCATAAGTCTCATTTAATACAATTGAATTATGACACCAACCATATTATATCAAAGTAATAAGGCTAATCTATAGAAAACAGCATATAAGAATTACTTGTTGTATATATTTTACATTTCTTCATGCTACATACCTCAATTTTAAACTGTGGGCTAATCTTTTCCCAAGGGTTAAAGTATCTCCAATTGACGGTATTAAATATTTCCAATTAAACATTACAGTTAAAAAAATGAACATTGTGTTAGAAATATTTAGTTAGTATACATCAAATTCACATTTATAAAATAGAATGGATTAAAAGCTGAATTTAATAATATATAAGAGAATATTCTACTCCAAATTAATAAGTTTTATACAAGAAACGTGTGTAAAAAGTTGAAATAAAAAATATGTGGTTTTGAAAGATTAGCACGAAGTTAAATTTTTATAAATATAATAATATAAGTGGCGAAAAGCCTTTCGTTCTCCATCAAATAATTTTAAATTCTCTCAATTCTATGTTTTTTATATTATTTTAAAACACCTACTTGGCTTATAAGTAAACTTTTCAATATTCAAAATCTAATTTGGACTATAGTTGATGAGAGGCAGTAATATAACCAGGAATTTTAACAATCCACAAATTTTTCAGCGCGGAAAATATTTTTATTGCACATATAAATAAGTAATCTCTATAACTTAAAGCTTAAAAGTTATTGATTACTATAATTAAAAGTGTTAAATGTAACAGAATTTACATATAATTTATTGCATATAACCTAGGGAATGCAATAGCTAATTCATAAAAATTTAATGTTTGTAGCAAATTTCCTTTGAAACATTTAAGAAGGTATTTTTTATTTATCATTAAAAACATTAAAAAAATTACCTTCCATTTATATTTCCTTTATTAGCATGTCTGTACGACCAAATAACTTAAATAAAATAGTTTGTAAGTTGGTTTGATGCGCCACCATACATAAGCCACCTAGGCTGGAAGAGTGTTTTTAAAATACAATAATAATTTTTTTCACTTGACAAATCTAAGTGAAAGAGACATAGATACGGAGACATACATCTCTGATCGCTGACATCGTGCGGGTGTCTGTAAACTAGCACATGTGACTATCTTTACTCTAAGCTTCAGAGAGCGTCCTCAGGTTGCGGATAGAGGAGCGTCCTATAGATATATAAGATAGCTGCGAATACACAGAATAAGCAGTCGCTGACAATTGAGTAACCTAACTTGAGAAGCCTTTATGGTTGGTTTAAAAAGGTCTAAAAACAATTTACAAAAATGGCTAAAACATACAATAGGGGGCATCTGCCACAAGAAGGCAGAGTAGGAGGAATCAGCTGCCATGACTGGAACAACAAAATATATATGTAACTTATGCAACAAATATATATATAAAAACACTACATCAATTAGATGCAACCACAACATAGCATACTGGTTACATATCAAATGCACACAAATCTCACTTAAAAAGTACAACGCAAACTGGACAACCAACACAATTTTCACAAAGGATTTCAGCTTCTCACCCAATAACAAAACCCTTAGCGACAAAAAACTTCACACAATCAGCAGTCCACATTCATACAACTACAAGTAAATATCAACGGTCTTAAAAGCAAATTCACAGAATTAGAACAACTTATCCAACAACACTCTCCTAACATCATAACATTTCAAGAAACAAAATTAAATAATGTCATAAAAACGGGCGTGACTTTTTACCCAAACCTACCCAAACTCATTTCAAAATGTAAAAATATTTGAACTGTTTGATTATTTTGAAAGATTGGAGCGTTTTATACATTTTTTTCCAATTATTTTTCTGCTCAGTGAAATAAATGTTTTTATGTGCTATTTTGGATTTTTCACTAAAGCATCTTTTGCTTCAGTAATAAGATCTTTTCAAAATTAAATTAAAATAATTTATTTAATATTTTTTGTATCATTTACAATGTTTTGATTTTGAACATTCTGTTTTTACAATATGTTGTTAAATTTTTTTTTTGGTGTAGGTAGGTTTTAAATCAGTTTTTATATAAAAGATTGAAAAGTTTAAATCAATGTTTAAAGAACTATATCTGTTAACTGGGAAAAAATGTGAAGTCTCAAAAATATTATTGATAAAAAATACAAAAGATAAAAAATTCTGTCTCATTTTCCGACATCGCGCTTCCCTTTGCATCCATAAGCTAACCATCTTGACTCCCCAAGGAGGATGTCTTTCTGATATCCTCTGGCTAGTTGTCATAGACCCGCTTCTCGATCTAATCCACACCAACACTGATTTCTCCCAATGTTTTTCAGACGACATATTATTCACCTTCACCAGTAACTCTCAACAAGAAAACCTCACCAAATCCTCTTCATTTCTACTAAGGCTACAAGAAAGAGCAAACACACATAAGATATTCTTTAACTCCAGCAAAACAAATCTCATTCACTTTACACGCAGGCGCATAGACCATTTACCCCTTCATTTAAATACCTCTACTTCTATAACTGCATCAAAGACTATCAAATATCTAGGACAAAACCTTCAGTCCAACCTAAAATTTTCAATACACTTTAAAAAAATATACCAAAAACTCTCAGTCACCCTTTTTTCACTTAAAAGCGCTATCTCTTATAAATGGGGCCTCCGTCCCAAACACACCAAATACATATACATATCCTTAATCCTACCAGTAATTCAATACGGAATTCTTTCCTGGGGCATCTCCTTAAAACACCCCACAACCATACATTTTCTTAACAAGATACACCGTCTCTGTCTACTTTGCATCACCAACGCATATAGTACTACTTCCACACAATGCCTAGAAATTCTAACTAACACCCTACCATTACAACTTCAACTTAAAAAACTATTATTAAGCGCTTCATCCTGACATACAACAACTTAATTCCCCCATTTCATCCGATCACACCCCAACACAATACTCCATCCTATTCTTTCTACTCACATCTATTAGCAAAATACGCTCCAAATATTGCTAACTACCGAGTTCATCCCTCGATACACCCATCTCTTTTAACTCACCCATCTGCACAAAACCCTCTCAAAACATCCATATGCAAAAACAAATTTTTTGCAAAACAATCAATTTCATACCTTTGCTCTACTTCTTCACCAACCTCCCTACGCATCTTCACAGACGCCTCAAAGAAGTCCCTAAGTACCTCCTTTGCTTACGCCTTCTTCAAAGGCTCTTCCACTAGCCCATTTTACACCCATCGATCCCAATTAAATCCTCTACTCTCAATCCTCGAATGCGAAATCTTTAGCCTTTTACACGCCTGCACTACGATCACTAACAACATTAACCACTTCCTTCCCCACTTTACTACCATCCATTTCTATACCGATGCACAAAACATAATCCACGATCTCTCTCTATCACACAACATCCCTTTTCCCTCCTTTCAACTCGCCTCCTCCCTAATCAATCTTACAAAACATTTCCACATACACCTATGTTTGTGCCCTGCTCATCTAAACATACCAGAAAACTCCCTAGTAGACTACTTAACATCAAACTTACACCTAACCTCCCACATTCCTCTCAACTCCCTACCTCTCAAAACCTTTCTAACACACATTCACTTATCCTCTCTAGAAGAATGGCAGATATCCATATCTTCATCTCAAAATGCACTAATCTCCTCTTTACCACACATCAGCACAATTCACAAAACTTTCAAAAACAAAAAATTTACACCACCTCGTTCAACCATTCGTTGGCTATCAGACCATTGCCCATGCAAAGCATATCTTTTCCGAATTAAAGTAAGCGAAAATCCATACTGTCGTTTCGGATGCGACACAATAGAAACGCCATACCACCTCATATTCACATGTCAAATCTTTTTTTATCATCGCTAAGATCTTCTATTTCGCTGCCTTTCTCAACTTAACAAATCTCCAACAACACTCTCAGATCTTCTGTTACACCCAACACTACTAAAATCCCTAGCAACCCTCATTGACACCATTGAAACAACTCTCACCACCGTCGATAACCCTATAAACTAATCTGCTTTTCTCTTCTACTTTTAGGACAACCTATCTCTACCAACATCTGCATCTTCCTTAACCAACTCTCAAGCTTACGCGAGCATATCAGCTCACGCTGGAAAGTGCTTTGAAATCTACCTACCTACCTACCTACCTACCTAAAAATTGAATTGAATCATGGTTGGAATTAATAAAAATCAAAAAACTTAAAAAAATTATATTTTAAATTTGACTTTATATTGAAAAAAATCTAGGGGAGATAATAATTTTTGTTTTTAATCTTTTACTTAGAGCCTTTTTATTTTGATGCTTTTTTATCCAAAAAGAATTTTTGAAAAGAGTTTGGTTAAGTTTGGGTAAAAAGTCACGACGCCTCAAGGCTCCTAACTCTCAAAAACAAATTCGCAAAAACTGAGATTAACCATCTTAAGCATAATGCGAGCATATAGCCTTACGTTTGAAAGTGCTTTGATATATCTCCAACCAACCAGGCTTTAAAGTGAATAAAAATAAAAGTTATTAAAGAGTATATCTAATATCTTCTTGATTTGTTAATTAGTGTTATTTTATAAAAATATGAATAAATTAAAGCATTAAGAAATTTCTAGGGTTTTTTTTTATAGTTTTACCCATAATTTGTTTGAAAAAATGTATGTGAAATTTTAATTAAAAAAATTTTTTTTTCGCTTACCCATTTTTATCATTATCGAGGTAATTAAAATGGCTAACATTATTCTCATGTTCTTTTACATAACTTTATAGCCTAAGATTATTTTTTTCTGATAAGAAACTTGAAGTTATGTTAAATTTCATGTTCATATCTTTTATTATTGAGTTGCAATTTAGCTTTATCTGTGAGCTCATTTTTCCACGACCCCATTTTTTGAATTATGCTGTAAAATTTGATTAAAATATAATAAGGGGTCGTTCACAATTAATGTCAACCAATTTTTGTCACATTTTGCCACCTCCCCCCTGTTGTTAACTTCACTTTACCCCCTCCCACTTTTAGTTGACATCAGTAAGAAAAAAATATAAAAAATTATTATTTTGTAGAAAATATTAAAATATTCAGCCCAAAACTATTTTCACCTTCATATTTATCTTCTACTTTTTCGTACCTTTCTATTTCTAAAATTATTTGGCCTTGTGTAGGTTTAAAGATGCAAAATGATTAGTGCTTGTTTTTTTCTTTGATTAATACAAAAGTACTTTGAACACTTCAAGCAACTGCGGCGTTCTATTAAAGTTCTTCCTTAGGCATCCAATTTTTAAAAAGAAAGGTAGAACTCATCGAAATATATACTTAATCCAAGATTTTTCATATATGGGCTTGAAATAGTGAACCAAAATGACCGTTTATAATGTCTATAGTTAAGCCTGTTGTTGAACTAATTGCAACAAACAAGAGGTGGTAAAAACCTAAAACAGAATTAACAAAAATGCAGGTAACAACTTTTGCTTGAAAACACATACTTTAATTTCAATGAAAGTTTAATTTGTTTTTTTTTTTAAATATTTATATAATTTTTAAATAACTTTATAGTGGGTAGTCCTTTGGAGCAATTTCATTGATTTCTCCTCAAAAATTTACTTTGTATATAATATAAAAATGATATAAAAACTATTCGGAGGCATATAAGTTAGTGTATTTTTCAAAATTAGTTACATTTTTCATTTCATTGTCTCATTTTTATCCAATTTCTTCTTTTGGTTTTCTTTTATGTAAAAAAATGATCTTTTTTTTATGTAAAATGATACAACGTTTACACGAAACATCATGGCTGTTATTTTTGAGAAATGATGTGAATTTTTTAAAAAGAAATACTAGTTCTTTAAAAAATATCATCGGAAAAACTAATACATACGCTGTTATTTTACACCAGTTGCCTTGTTCGTTGCATTTGAGATACAATGGTTTTATTTTTTTAATGTTACATTTTGATTGATGCAAATGATAAAAATGTTAAATTTGAAATGAGCAAATTTCTTGACGTTATATAAGTGGAAAAGTGAGGTCTATTGATAATGGAAAACTATGTAGAATAATTTAAAATGAATACAACAAACGAGGTAACTTGTCTAAAATAACAGCGTATGTAGAAAATAATGATTTTGCACAGTCCACCACATGTTAAAAAAGGATATATATATATATATCACATAAACTAAAAAAATTAATCCTCCATATTTTTTGCCAAAAAATTGTTAAAATTCAACAAACGTTTAATATAAATTAAAGTTTTTATATCTTGACAGCTATGTAAAGTTTTGTGAGTTTTCAAATACTCCAAAAAAAGCTATAAGCGTTTAAAAAATTTTAACTTTAAATACTATATAGTTCGCTCTCGCTTCTTTGCATATGCACTGCCTCCGAAGCTTATATTATCTATATATAATGTTGATGTCAACTTTTCCAAACCCCCCTTCTCCTGTCCACCTATTGTCAACTTGAAGCCTCCCACCTCCCTCCCAGTTTGTGTTGACGTCAATTGTGAATGACCCCTAAACAGATTAAGTCAATTTAAATAAAGTTTACCATATCAAATATTTCAAGTCTCCTTCATTTGGCGGGAGACTCACGTAATCAGACTCTGTCTCCCGCTTGAACTTTGAAATCCGCCGTATTTTGACTCGGTAAAAATATTTTCCTAAACTGAAAGAGAGGGAAAACTTGCCTCAGGATTGTAATAATTTGTTAATAACAATACAGTGACTACTAAAATATTAATCAACATGTGTCAAGTATAAAATTAATGCTTCAATCGAATCACACATACACTACATTTATCTTGATTTTGATGAGTTTTTTTGCTGCTAGAAAGTTTGATAAAAATTCCAGTATTACAAAATTGATGGTGTGTTGTTTTGCTAGTGTGTATCGACTACGTAGAAGTAAATAATAAGAGATTTGCGTTATTACATTGCTGTGCTTTATACATCACATTTTTATTTTTTCACTTTTGAGTTTTCAAATCTTTTAAATATCATTTCAAAATAAATAATAAATGGGTAAGAGCTTTTTTTTAAATATACAGTCTATTTTCGATATAAGCACTTGTCTAGCTTGGCTAAACTCATGCTTATACTGATTATAGGCTTACAAGCATTTATCAAACTATTTTTACCAGTCTACTTATTCTTTTTTTTAGATTAATTAAATAATATTGATGAGGTCTTTTCATATAAAAAACAAATTTTTTCCATTTTTTAAAAAATATATATGAAATTAAAATGAACACATTTTTTGGTAAAATAATTTTAAAACTACCTCCTTTTTTAATAAAATTAAATGTTAAATTTTATGTTTTTCAAGCATTTTTAAAGCAATTTTCACGCAACTTTATGCAATCGTTCACCTTTTTGTAAATCACATGTTTTTCTCATTTTTGCAGTAATTTATAATGAGTTTAACTATTGATTCTCATGTAGAGACAAATCAACCTTTACTAAGAAGAAGATGTTTAAATACAATGAATATTACCAATATAAAAGCAAGTTTCAAGAAGAATAGACGAAGATATATCCTTTTATTTGTCAAGGGAAGATGTCTATAGCTACAGGTGTAATGTATGTCAGCGGATTTTTAATTGTGGTCATCAAGGAAAAGGTGACATTGAAAGACACATCAAAAGTTACACACACAAAACCACAGCCTAAGCTGGGATTTCTACCTCAATCTGATAACCAGTTTATCAAAGCTGAATGGAAGTCGCTAATTTTTTAATCCACCACAATCTACCTATAGCTGTCTCTGACCACCTTGGCCCTTTGTTCAAAGATATATTTCCTGACAGCTCGATTGCAAGATCATATTCTTCAGCCAGGACAAAAACTACAAGCATAATCAACGGTGCACTAGCGCCATATTACAGAGAAAACCTAATTTCTTTAATTCAGAAAGAGCCCTTTGCTCTTGCAATAGATGGGTCAAGTCCTTAACCTTCGCTTTACGGACTCTATGCATTTTTTACACTAAAAATTTTTGAGGCGTTTTTTATCAATGTGCCTCCATAGAAACCTATTATGAAAGTTGCATGTAAATTTTCTATTTCACACACTTTACACAATGTGACATTAAAATTTAAATTTTATCGAATAATTTTTGAAAAAAATAGAAAAAACTTCTCAACATGACGTTTTATAAAATAGATGGCGTTAAAAATAAAAACATGAACTTGAAGAATTCACCAAAATTTATTTACA
The DNA here is from genome assembly GCA_030549495.1 of Nectonema munidae. Classification (NCBI taxonomy): domain Eukaryota; kingdom Metazoa; phylum Nematomorpha; class Nectonematoida; family Nectonematidae; genus Nectonema; species Nectonema munidae. The sequence goes on from JAUIRK010000786.1 coordinate 340,451, forward strand.
GTTGATGCACAAAATTGAAGAATGAGATTTACAGATAAACAAAGAACACTTTTCACATTGTCTGGATGTTTTGTTCTTCTTAGATACGCAAAAAGAACAAGAAGCTCTTTTTTTACTAGAACTTGGCTCCAAAGGTTCAGACACACACTCTCTAATGCCATAAAAATGGAAAAGATGCTTGATGTTCATCTGCAATTCAGATATGGTAGAGCGAGCTTTCATACATTCTTCAGCCAAGTAAAAAGCTAGGCTTTTTATAAAGACTTTTCTTCCACTGTCTTTTTGGAGAGGATAATCTTGAGGTGCATTGAACTTAGCAACAATCCAAGTGTTCAAGGTGCATATATCTAGGTAATTACAAAAAGCCACTAAGGGCCATCGTCTTGTAGGTTTATATGCACGGTATGCTTTTATCATCCTGTTGCCAACATCAACACCACCTTTGTGTTCATTGTAAGCCAGAAGACTTTCGGGTTTTGAATCAATATTGCTGATTTGAACATTTTTATGCTGGGAAGAGAGTAAGTAGACTACCTTGAAGTTTCTCCGAGCATGCTTCTTAGGAATATATGCGGCAATGGACACGTAATCTGAGTATATAATACGGCTTTCGCACTCATTCAAACGCAGTTCTTTGAGATGAAGGGGACGAAACACAATTGGCAAAAACCTCTTGTTGGACATAATTGTTCCACAAAGAGATAAACACTTGTTATGTGCCCATACAGCAAGTTCATGAGTGGTAAAAAACGATCCGTAAACAGACCACAACCTTTTGGAACATTGCTATTTTCAACCAGTCTCTTTACAATTGATGATCCAGAAAAATATGTGGAGTCTTGCAATCCAGACACATAAACTTCAGAGAGCATAAAGTAATTGTATATTGAATCGCAAATATGGTAAAACTTCATACCGTACCTGCCAGGTTTGTGAGGGTCATAGACTTTGACTGGACAGCCCCTCTGAATGATACGAGCTGCTCATCAATTGTCACAGAAGAATGAGCAGTCCAAAACTTTGGAAAAACTTTATAGAAGTGATCGTGTATATGTCTGATAGGGCTTATCTTGTCATTTTTATCACGTTCATCTTTTTTATCAAATCTGATGAAAATTTGAATTAAAGTGAACATGTCGCGTCCAATGGCAGCTTTCAAAAAGGACTTGCAAATGTTGAAAACAAATCAGAAATTTTAATTTTTTGGTCGCAATTTTGACCAATATAAAGAAGTGTGGCAAAATAAGAGAGTAGGTGATAAACCTTGAAGTTCAAGTAACAATATTTGAGATTTGAGTTTTTAGGACAATTTGATCTGAAAAAAATGAATAATAACACAAATCACATATGAAAAAAAACTTACTCATAGTTGCTTTTAAGTTTTAACATTGTCATAGAGTATATATGCTGAACTATTTCAGGTGTCATGAAACATTTGAAAATAGATAGAGCATTAGAGTTATTTTTACATTGTCCTTTGGGGCCTGCAGGATGATTAGAAAAGTTTCGGATGTTTATTCTCTCTACTCTACCACTTAAACTTGCACGTGGATCCCAGTAAAATTCCGTGGAATCAGGAGCTACTAAGTTGTCATTTATTTCTTGTGAAATTTCAAATGAAGAATTGCTGGATGATTCAGAGGAACAATTAGAAATTGAGGAAATATCTCCAGTTTCCTGTGAAGTACTAGACATTAGAAATTTGGAAAGTCAAGAGAAGCTACTGAAGTCAATCGAATGCGAAAGGAATGAAGCAAATACCAAAATGTAAGGGAGCACGATGGAGTGAAAATTTATTGATTGTTCCAGTGAGCATGTCACTCACTATGCGTCTTTGCGAAACATACACCACAATTGTGTTTACTACGTAATCAGCAATGAGTTCAATGATTTTCTCCTTACTCTGCGTCTTTGCGAAACATACACCACAATTTTGTTTACTACGTAATAAGCAATGTTTTCAATGATTTTTCTCCTTACTCTGCGTCTTTGCGAAACATACACCACAATTGTGTTTACTACGTAATCAGCAATGAGTTCAATGATTTTCTCCTTACTCTGCTTCTTTGCGAAACATACACCACAATTTTGTTTATTACGTAATCAGCAATGCGTTCAATGATTTTTCTTCTTACACACGACCGTATATAAAATCTATTCAAGAGTTTCATATGATAAAAACGATAAAAAAAAGCAACAGAATAATCCTGTAATGTCGATGCATCGCAATAAAAGTACACTGCGCCTTCATTTGTAAAGCTGTGCTTTGTATGAAACATGAAACTATCAATTCCCTAGTGATGAGAAAAATGACATGCCTATGGATGATACATGTGTGTACTTATAGTACGTTTCAGAGCATGTATGCCACTACAACTAGTACAATTTTTGAAAAATTTCATCAAAAAGATGTTAAAAAAATTAATATATATGATATATTTTATATCTTGATAATTAATTTATATTTTCATTGCATGAAAATACGAAATTTTGTTATAACTTATTTATCTTTTATAATTATTCTTTAAATTAGATGGCGTTAAACAAACATATCCAAATATAAATAATATTTCAATATTCAGATTTAGTGGAGTGAAATTTCATCTTTAATTCGTTCAAAATATGAAACACAAAACTATTCAACCTTCAAAATCTTTTTTTTAATGAGTAGTCACAAGTACTTGATTTAGCAATTTTTATTATAAAGTTTACAAAACGGTGTAAAAAATGCATAGAGTCCGTAAACCAAGCTATAAAGTATATGTCCGTAGAGCGAAGGTTAACTGTTTGTGTTTTTGATGTTAACAAACATTATTGTTTTTACCGAACTGCTTGACTACTCGAAAAACGGCAGGTACTGCTGAAACAATTTTCTCTAAAATGGAAAATGTACTAGCATTACACCAAGTGCCATGGGAAAACTGCTTTGCTATTGTATGGACCATGCCAGTGTCAATATAGGTAAGCACAACTTTATTAAAGCTCTTGTTCTTCAGTTCAGAAAAATAATGCGACTTACATTATGGGATGCCCATGTCACAATGTACACAACATAGCTGACAAAGGATCACCTTCTTTTGGAGTAGCATCAGGCTTTGATGTAGAGGATTTCAGTCTAGATTTGTTTTATTAGTTTGACAAAAGTACTCAACGGAAGTCAATTCTTGCCAGCTAGTATAAGTTCTCTGACCTAGTGTACAAAAAATCATAAAACAAATCAACACAAGATTTTCGAGTCTTGAAACTGCGATTAAGAAGAAGAAGAAGATTTATTAATTGATAAAATATAATTGGAATACACCAATAAACATAAAAAAAAGAATTAAATAAAGAATTTAAAAAGAAAGACATTGCATATTTATAGTTGGGAAAAATTCAAAAGGCCTGCAAGCCGCTGATATGAATAAAACCCATATTACCCTTTATTAACAGAAACTTAGAACAGTATACAGGACTCAAGAGTTATTTTCTTTCAGAGCATGCTTTACAACCACGCTTTAATCGCCTTCAGAATATATTCGACACCCCAATTAGTGAACTATATCTTAAGTTTTACTCAAATGTTTTTCCCATTTTCACAAACCTTGTATTCATTTGCTGGGAGACCTAAGTGAAAGGTTCCTACAGAAACTGTTTGGGCTATTCGTCAAAGTTTCTGTTATTAAAGAAGCTAGAAAGATATCAAATGTGAACTTTAGTAACAAAGACAATCAGATAGATGATAACAATCTTCTATTGGCTATGTTCCAAAACAAAAAATCAATACGATGGAAGATGAAGGTGACATCACACCTGATGAGGTAAAATTTTTTTTTAAAGCAGCTAGGTTTTATTTTGTTGCTGCAGCTGAGTACGCGATCAATCATCTGCCATTTAACGACGATGTCTCGCAACATGCTAAATTTGTTGATCTTAACATGGTAGAGCACTGCAGCATTTCTGATGTTGAGTTTTTTTGGTTCGCTATCAGTCATACTTCAATTTCAGTACTTCTCAGGATGATCTTCAATTGTTGTCAAAAATGACATATCTAAACAAGTTTGGAATGAAAGTAAACTGGAAGACAATAAAGAAGGGATTCTAACTTACCGAATGGATGTCATTTGAAGTTATTTTTCTGAGAAAATAACTGTTGAAGGAAAAGTTCAATTCTCACTTTTATCCAGAGTGGCAAGAGCAGTTCTCACTCTACCACATTCAAATGCTGAGGAGGAAAGTGTATTTTCTTTGATAACAAAAACAAGACAATATATAGGCCGAATCTAGCTCTTGATTGTACTCTGGCATCTCTTTTAACAGTAAAACTGCTTGTCCAGAATCATATTCTCCATGCTACAAATTTTCTCCGCCTACTGAGCTATTAAAAAAAGCTAAAAAAAAAGCCACCTGAATAAAGTTTGCTTTGTTGTTTATAAAATAAAATGTTATGCTCAACAAATATGAGTGGTTTGCTTTTCATTGATCAATTTTTCTTCTATTTTTTCAAAAAATTATAAAAAATTCAGTTGCCTTTTTTTTTTTTAATTTTATCAAAATGCACCACTCAATTTTGAAAAAAAAATTTGAGTTAGCATGTCCCCGACTTTCTAGCAAATCTTTCGCTTCACATACTTTCTCCCATGGCATCCTTGCCATATACACAGTAGATCCATTATAACGCTAAAGGGGCTTTTTATCATCATATAACTTGTTCTATTCATAACACGGGTTCGTGCCTTGTACCCCGCTATGCGAGTTATAAATGATTAACTGAACACTGTATAAAATTGACCAAATTATAGAAGCTTTTAATTATTTGGTGACCTTTCTTAAAATCGCTAGTTGCATCTTTCGATGCGATTAATATTGTAGTTAAATTACCTTCTCACTGTCCGTCAAAATCAAATATATATTTTTATCAATAAAATTTTAAATATAATTTCTTTATAGTGTTTAAATTAGATACACTCTTGAATTTTTTTAAATATATATCGGAACACAACACATGTGAATATTTTTCCAATAAGCAGTGTTACAATATAAATTACAATGTTGATTGAGGATCAATTTCTCTCTTAAATTTTTTTCAAGTTTAAAATAATTTTTTTAATAATAAATCAATCATGCTTATTTCATTTCTGTACTTCTATTTGACCATTAGGGTGTAAAAATGTCTGAAAATGGCAATCAAATTGGTGTTGTCTGGCTGAAAATTAGTTTTTTTCACAAAATTAAGCTCAATTTTTTTTTGGACAATCGCTATTATATTGGTTATATAGTAAAAATATAAATTTTCTAGATATCAACATTTTGTAATTATGTTGAGTATGGAATATAAATTGGTAAACAGAAAAAATTCATTATAAATTTTTTTGTGAAGATATAAATGACAAATTTAAATAAATTATAAAAGATTTATATAATTTTTCTTGTAAATTTATAGATGCCATTATAAGGGTACCATGGGGTGTTTTCATCGAGAAGGCGCAATTGTGCCGCTTGTATCGAACTATGAGAAAGTAGGCTTGATGCGGGATCGAACCCAAGACTTTGAGTTATCGAACCCAGTCCTAACCAACCTTACTCACGCTTTTAAGTTTTTTCTGGCCTTTTTTTAAACGGAATGCTAATATAGCTCGGGAGGGGGGGGGGGCAAAACTGATTTTAATGGGGCCGGGAATATAAGAAAGTATATATAAATGACTGGCTACATTACTGCCTCTGATCAAATATAGCTCAAATGCATTACTATAACAAAGTAGTGGACGTTATGAAAAAAAATAGATTTTAAATATTCATTCTAAGACTTAACATAACAAGAAAAAGTAATATCGAAAGTCTACTCAGAAGATAAACAAGTCTAATAAATACTATAAAAAAGATATATAGTTCAGAAAAGTGGAAATTATTTTCGCCCCTGGAAATCACACACCCCTTACCTCCGGATGTGCGCCCCTGCACGATAAGGAATCGAAGCTAAGATGATGTGATCAATGCCAAAATCTTACTCTACTTGGAAATTCTACAGAATTATATGTGTTCATTTACCAAAAGCTTACTTTACATTTCTTGTATTTTTAATCAAATCTCATAAAACATGCTATTCCAAAACTATTAGATCTACCCCAATGGGTCCACATAGATCACGTTAAGAAACACTGGCATATCTACATTACTTTCATTTTTTAGAAGTTTTATGACCAAACTTAATTCATGCAATAAATATATTCAAGATGAACACGCTTATTCAGCAAATTCTAATATTTCCCACCGAAGAAAGCCGATCAAAATTTATTTGAATCAAAATATCGAGTGTTTAAAAGACCTTTACCAAATTCAAAGCAGCTCCAGAGAAAATCTCAATAATAATTTTAGCTTTTTAGCTGTGATCAAACATGCAGCTAAGCCTGTCATCTCCAATGGCTCGAACCGTCAAGTTGTTCTTTCTCTCATAGACTCTTCCATTTTTCCTTCCAATGTTTTTACCATTACCATAGAAATTCTTTCCTCCTCTTGGGAAATTTGGACTCAAATTTCACGGTTTCCCTCTGGTTTGATCATCAAAATAGACAATTTAAAGTTCAGGCGCAACACTCCTCAAAAAGCAGTTCCCTTTTTGTCTCCCAGTTCTCCCATCTCTATCTATTCCAATGAAAATAATTTGTCTCACACTCATTATAGGGAAGAATTTTCCCCTCTTTTCTCCGTTCACTCCCAAGAAAAAAAGATCAATGAGGAGATTAAATCAAGAATCAGGGCCTTGAGGTACTGGGTCGCTCAAAACAAGATGAGTATTGGAGTTGTGCCTTTTAAACTAGACCAACTGACTCCAATGAATAAACAAATTTTCAATCTGACTGCCAAAATATTTTCTTTTTATTTTTTGTCTTCCGGTGTTATCTTACTCTTTCTCTACGATGGTTCTGCGTGTCCCCTCTCTTCAGAGTTGTACAAGACTTTATATCTTTCTATGCACTATGAGAAGAGGTTCAAAGATCCAGAGTTCACCGAAGAACGCGCAAATTTTGCGATTCCTGTTTTCACCTACTACACCTCGCATTTCCACGACTGGGATTTGCTTTCGAGGAGAAACATCATTTTTCGCGGGCTAAAAATGAAATTTTCAAACAAAGAAAAACTTGAAATCCTCTTCTATTTGGAAAAATCATTCCTCTCATTTAACTTGCAAGTTTTAATGAAGGAAGACGAACTGAATATTGAAGAACAAATTAATCCAATGATTAAATCTTCAAAGTATTTTTTTATTCTTTTTTCTTGGATAGAAAAGCAGTAGTGTTTGAGTAGGAACTGTTCCTATATTTTTGATACTATTTTCATTGTTCTACCTAGTGATTTGAACCAGAAAGCTCAAATATGTGCAGGATATCGTCCAAAAATTTTTTATAGCATTTTTTTATAATTTTTTTAAACCAGCCTTGTATGTAATAACCACGAGGGGTGATATAATCAATAAAGTCAACATTTAATATGATGTTTAATTTGTAATACTATCTTATTTTTTGTACTAATTTTTTAAATAAGTTAATTTTAATCAATTTTTTAGTTCAATAAAGTCAAAATTGTTTTATTAGATTAAAAAAAGTCAAAAAATTTTATTCTCATTTTTTTTAAATTTTCATTTAATATTTTTATTGATTAATTCGATTTACAAAAAAAATTATTTATTCTAATGCCTAAAAGAGCATCAAGCATCACTTCTAAAATTAAAATATATGTTGAAAAATATTCTAGAGTTTAAAGTCTCACAAAATAAAGAGCTATTTTGTATGCTGTGTGGTGTTTTAGTGAAAGCTACCTTGTTTCTCCCTGTAACTGGTTTTCAACCCAAGAGGAATTTCCGCCTTGGAAGCATTTAACATTTCCTTGGGCGAAAGAACTTTGAAAGCACAAAGCGGTAGACTCTATCAAATATTTTAATTTAAGTATAAAAATCAGGCAACATTATTATTTGTTAATTACTAAGTGTGTGTAACTCATTACTCAATACTATAGGTAATAACACTTGTTAAAGCCCGCACTCCAATTTGCCAGCAATTCGAGTTTCCAACCGAATGTATCACTATCTCTTCTTTCTTGCGTGCATGCTCTTCACAGCAGACACTTGCAAGAATGTATTTGAATACGCCCTTTTAAATGCTACTCCTACCCTGCCTTTCTTCCATTTCAGGGACTTCCGAGAAAAGTTAGTCGAGGAGAACTCTCAAGAAGAGAATGACAGAATGCGTGACATCAATTTGGTGGAGAACTCAGCTTACCTCTCCAACCTCTTATTCTCGTATGCCTTAAATTCCTTGGTTGTTCCAATTCATTTTTCGGGTAACTTTTTTTATTTGCTTTTCATTTAAAAAATCATTCCTCGTCTTTTCTTTTCAAATGTTAAGCCAGCGTTAGAGGACCCTCTATAACCCAGTTGCTTTTATCTGTAGAAAATACCAGACCATTTAAAAAGAAAAATAGCTAATACAAATTTTATATCTAGAATAAAATAGCATATGTTGGCCTATACCTACATTAAAAATTACCTCATTAGGTTCACAGTCCATATGACAATCCTGTTTTTAAAGCAAAATGCTCTTATAAGAAAAACATGTAGATATTATTATATAGTTTTTCTTATTGTGAGTGCTAGTATAGTGGTTAGGTTTTTGAGTTTTCCGATAGAATTTCAAGAGGTGTTTTTTCATCATCATTTTTGTTCCGGGAAAAAATATTAATTGCAGGTTCCAGGGAATTGAATTTTGTGAATTTTTTTTGAAATAGTCTAATAATTTTTACTTTAATTTAATCAAAACATTAATAACTAAATAGAATATAATAATATTTAATACTTTGTTATTGTCATGAATTTATATAGGTTTTCAAAATTCTCAAAGCTTTATTTTTATTTGAATTTGATGCAAAAAAATTAAATTTGCTCGTACTATAAAATCTTTTAAGAAAACACATCAATTAATACTTTTTCCACTCAGCCGAGTCCCTATTTTTGTTATGAACAAATGGCTGCTGAAAAAGCTCTTTCACATTCAACCAAAGTGGCATTTTCTAGCAGAATAATCTTAGAAGATTTACTTCCTGTTGCTTTTCAAACTTATTTATTTCTTATTTCAAACTTTTGCTGGAAAAAATATTCGAGGATTGAGAGGTGGTGCTTTCACATTTTTTTACTTTTAATTGTCTTTTAGTCTAGCTTTTCTTTCAAAATCAAAGATTGGCAATCAATAAATTTTCTTCATCTGATTGTGAAGATTCATCATTAAATAAAATTTTTTGCTCCTGTTAGAGCATATTCAAATATAAGTTTTTTATCATGCAAGAAAGTTAAATCATTCGCATTATTGAAACTTTTATTTTTTCCTAAATTTAAATGTTTTAGTAAGCGAGTTAATTTCGGATTTCGTCTTTGAACAACTCTTTTAGTAAATGCTTCATCTTTTTATTAAATTCATTGCAAATAGTGAACTTTGCTTGCTCTTGCAATTATAATTAAAAAAAATTAAACTAAGCACAAAATCCTTTTTAGATTAAAAGGGTATTCATGCTAATTAATTATTATTATTATCAATGAATATAAACTTATTTTTTCTCAATTACATTCTGATAAATTTTTATTATATTTTGGGAACGCAGATTACTCCTTTTTCAGAAGGGATCAAGGGTTCCCAGGAATGCAGATTATCATTTTTTGGCGGGATCCTGGTTACCCGGAAAAGAATCACTAATGCAATCCAATGACCAACATCCAAAACTTTGTACCAAATTTGTAAGTGTAATCTCATTGATCATTTGGGTTGGCGCAATAATCTGCGTTTTTACTAGTTTTTTTAATTGTGATCATAACATGCTCAATTCACCATAATAATCGACCTATTTTGTTATTTTTCTGCCAAAGATTTCTTTCCTTTGGAAGTTCGACTGAAACGGTAGCGTGTTCTTAGGTCAACTGACTAGGAGCGGGACAATGCTGCCTTTATAACTAACAATTAGAGAGCGAATGTCTTGAGGCCTGACTCAGGGTTGGGGTCAATGATAAATTTCAATTACAATTACAAGGCTCTAATTGCAATTATGTCGCCATTTTTTTTATTTCAATTACAATTATATAATTCATTTTCTCCTCAATTACAATTACAATTTTTTTATCATTTCGCTTCAGCCCTAGGGCTAGGCAACCCAAAGGAGGCTCATGTCTATCGAGATGGGCACCGAAGGAAGGAAACCTGAGAACAGGGAAATTCCCCTACTCTTTTCGAATATTCTTTATGGATCTTTAAGGTGCCCAAGCCAATTTCGACAATGTACACTACCCAGCTTTTGATAAGTAGGGCTCACTGATATGTCCTGCAACACTTGAGACTCTCGCGAGTCACCCATCCAACTGCCAACCCCTCCTGAGGTTGCTTAACTAACATATATTTTAAATAAATGAAAAACAAATGAACACTTTTTCATGAAAGTTTTATTAAAAATCACTCCAGCTGTGAATTACACCTAAGGTACATTAATTCCTCAAATCTGGAATCGGACAGACGGCATCGGCCTGGCCTGATAATTTTCCCAGCAACTGAGAAAAGACGTTCCACAGGAGCAGAAGATGCAGGGATACTCGGGTACCGAATGGCTAGTGCGGCAATCGTACCACTTTATATGACAGCTGTGAAGAATTGTTGTTCTCTCTATCTCTATGAACTTACCGCTTCTTCACAACTACGCGTGTAGTAGTAATACAAATATTTCTCATCATCACCACATGGAAGTCATGTGTGGAAATGTGTGATTTTTTATGAATATCTCAGGAGTATACGAAAATTATCACCCAATTCAACCATACAGATTTCCCCCTTCATGTGTATGAGAGAAAGAACAGTTAGAACACACTGAGTCTATATATTTACTAATTTATTTTTCAAATGCACTAATAGAGCTACCATTAAAATAAAAAGACTAACACAGCATTTTAGTGTGACTTCTGGCATTGTTTGCCGTTAACAAGTCCTTCAATATCTGGGGAAGTTATGGAGAACGCAAATCGAAGATCCACCTCCAACTTGTTGCGTGCCTTTGTTTTGAGGTGTACCAGTGGCTCCTTTGACTTGGGTCCAAAACTCTTCCTTCTGGAAGTCATCCTTCGCTGCAGAGTCGTTTTTCAAGTCCAGGAAGTCTTCCTGCCACGATTCTGGCACATCATCAACGTTCCTCTGTAATGTGTCTCTGATAAGCTTGTTCTCTTTGCTCTCGTTTGTGATCCCCGGGAAGTAATACTTTAATTCTTCCTCCAACCCTTCGAGGTGTTGTTTGATATCCTCGGCTATTGGATCAGGCAGACCATCTTCCATATCCTCCACACATTCGTTCAGAGCGAGAAATGAGGAAAAACTTCCACTCCCCACTCTTTTCTTCCACAGTTCCAGTTTAGCCACGAAAACTCTGATCTTGTCCGACTGAAAAAGAATGTTGGTCCCTTTGCCCTGTAGTTTCCTGTTGAGCTCGTTCAATGCACTGAAAATATCGGACAAGTAGGACAGCCGCACACGGAAAAACTCACCTTTCAACGCCTCCAGAAGCACAACATTCTCTTGGGCCCGAAGGAAGGCTACCACCTCATCAAACAATTTCAGGACTCGCTGCAACATGTTTCCCTTCGAGAGCCACCTCACCTGAGTATGAAACAGCAACGATTCGTGGTCGGCTTCCATCCCTTCACAGAGCCAACAGAACAGCTGCGTGTTCAGAGCGGAACCCTTGATAAAGTTGTCGACTTTGATTACAGTCTCGAGATTCTGCTTGAAGTTCTTGGGGAGAGTTCTCGAAGCAAGCGCCTCTTTGTGGATAAGACAGTGTGTCGATTCCACTGGCGGATTCTTTTGCTTGACGAGCGTGATGAACCCCGATCGAAAACCAAGCATGGCTGGGGCACCATCCGTGCACACCCCAACCAGAGACTCCCAGCTGATGTTGCTGTCTTTGAAAAATTCTTTGATAAGGTACATCACATCCTAAGCTTTGGTCGTGGTCTGAAGAGGTTTGCAGAAGAGGAATTCTGCAATTCCTTTTTCAGTGGTATAACGAAGACCAATAGCTGGGAGAGATTCGCAACATCTGTCGATTCATCGAGTTGAATCATAAAAAAAACCGTGACCCTTGAACCTTCTGAACAACTAGGTTCCTGATCCTCTCAGCCATATCATTGATTCGTGGTTTGAAAGGGAAATCTGGGTCATCTTGTTGTGGGCAGACTCGCCAAGGACCAACTTCATGCACTGCAGCATAGAGGGCTTCACCAATGTTTCACCAATTGGGGGTGGTTTCTTTTCCCTCACAATCTTGTACGAGACTTTGTATGACGCTTTCACAATAGCGTCCGTTTGCTGACGAAACATTCCAGTTGAGTCCAGTCTCGTCTTCAGATAATTTTGTTTCAGCTTGAAGTATTCACGATCCCTGTTCTGGTTCGGGATGGCATCCTTGAAGATGTTGCTTCAACTGGAATGGCTTCAGGCTATCATTCCCCAAGGTCTTTTGCAGATGACACATTGTGGCAGATGTTCCCCGTTATTCACAACGAACGTAAAACCGAAGTCTAGCTTCTGAATATATCCGTTTTTTCGAAATTATCACTTGCGGATCTGAAAAGAACAAGAGAGATCATATTAAGACATGTAATAGAAAAGAACAAACTAAAAAAGAAGAAAGAAAATAAAACATAAGAATCAAAGTGGGTAAAGTTCAGGAAACGGATACTCCTGAGAAGAGAAGAACACAAGGCTATTACTGGAAATTATTTTCTGATAATTTCCAGAATTTTAATTCGATACTAGAATTTCCCCTCTGAAAGACCCAAATTTCCCCCCTGGGGGAAATTTCCCCCCGTTTGGCAACCGGTGTTCTATATAGACAGGAATTAATGCATCAGTAGGAATGGATAGTAAATTAAAGATTTAGAAGGATAAGAAGCAAAGAATAACTTGAAAGCAGCAAAAACAAAAAATGAACAAAAGTTTTGTGTAGTGTATCATATAAAGAGTCACAAAAAGTAATGTGTTTATTCAAAAATTTTATCTTGGCTTCTTTGGAATTTTATTGGCTAGTCAGGCGATTATTTTCTATTAGTATTGTTATATTGTATCCATTAAGTAATGTAATATATGGATAGCAGGGGCGCACATTTATAGTATTTATTAAACTTGTTTATCTTCTGTGTAGATTTTCGATATTACTTTTCTTGGTTTAAGGTTAAGTCTTAGAATGAATATTTAAAATCTATTTTTTTCATTAATGTGCACTTCTTTGTTATAGTAATGCACATTTGAGGTATATTCTATCAGAGGCAGTAATGTAGCCTGTAATTTGGACCAGAGCCCATAAATTTTTCATCCGGGTAAATATTTTTATAGCGCATAACTATATAAGAAAGTATTCTTTATAATTTAAAGCTAAAAGGTTTATCCGTATTGATTAATATAAATGGAAGAGTTAAATTAATGTAATAGAATACCCAGGTTAGGAAAAATGCCCTTATATTTGCTAAATATAATTAAACAATTTAGTCTTTTCTTTCAGAATTCAAATTTGTTAAAAAAAAACAGCCTTAGATATTCGTTTTATTTAATTTTTTTTTATCAAGATTGCTTTCAATAATTATTGAATAAATTAAATATATTAATTATAATTAATAGTTGGCAATGTTTTTACACTTTCATTAAAATTTTTTTAATAAAACTTAATACAAATAATTTCATTTTCCTGTAATTTTTAACATATAACTTAGGGATTTTAATAGCTTATTTATATAAATTTAAAGTTTAGAATATTTCTTCCAAAAATTTTAAACCTTCAATTTCTATTTAATAAAATGGTCAAATTAAATTCACGGCTACATACCTGTCAATTCATAGACCCATATCCAGGGCAGGGGCGCACATCCTCAAAATTATTGGGGGGCGAAATTTTTTTTGCAATTTTCAAAATTAGTGTCTGGAAATACTACTGGAGACCAAATATTCAAGCAATCCTTTAAAATAAAGTGTATTCACCGCATACGTAAATTTATAAGACTACTTTATATTTTTTTTTACAAAATTGATGAAATTTAAAAACTATACTTCCAGCGAAAATATTTTAATTAAATTTGCATATCGCATATACACTAGTTTAAAAAAAAACAAAAATTGTTGAGGGCGAATAAGCTTTTCATTTGAAAATGAAGTAGTCTATCAGGCACACTACAGGAATTGGTGAAAGGATATTTGATTGATAGAGAAAACAAATGACTGAATGTTGGAGAGTTTTATATGAGTGAATGTAGTCTGAAGGAAAAGAGTCTACTAGAGACCCTGCGATGTTTATATGAAAAAAATGTGATTTGATTCAGGGGCGCACATCCTTGAAATTATTGGAGAGGCGGACTTTCAAGCGTCTTCCAAAAAAGACAACAAATTTTTCTGAATTCCTACTCCTCTCTTGTCTATTATATTTCATTCTTTATTAAGCTTAATGTAAACTTTAACCCCCGCCCTATTAAGCTTAAAGTCAACAATGAATGGGGACTTATATATAGCTCCTTCTTTCATTCATATATTCATATATATATTTAGTAGTAGATATTAAAATTTTATACGTTTAAAAGTGTTAGTTTAAATAGGGAGGTAGATTTCTATCGCTTAGTATGAAATAAGTTAATATAAGTGAGAAGATAATAAATTGTTTTTTTACTAATAAATGAAGTAACAACTTGGGAGCAAGTATTGAAGAATTTCGAAATTGTATAGATATATTTAGAATTATTTTCACATTTAGACTTTGAATATTTCTATGAAAATCACCCCTCTCTTGCGATCAAATGCACGGCAGCGAAAAAAAATTTCCTTTCTACATCATTATCAATAGTGCTCTCTCCCACAAATCGTATTTGCTTTACAGTCTCTGAAATTGTAGATCTAACCTCCCGCCATGACTTTTTACATGCGCTTGGCTTTTTTGTCCTGGTTCCCATTTTCAGATCTCCTCTAGACTGGATTCACCTCAGGTGCCCTTCTTGTGCGGCCACCTGCAAACTTTCGAATTATTTAGATCGATGGCTCTATGAAAACTATGGAGATTCAAACCAAAAAGTTACAAATGAATTTTTGAAAAATTTATTCGAGCGAGACTTCAATTGTTTCCAATGCATCGATGATTCAAAGATGAACAAAGTGATGAAAATTTCCTTCGTTGTTAAACATTCGGATGGGACTGGAACTGGCCATCCAAAATTATACGCTCATCTCGTTGGCAATCACGCCGCTCGATTTTTACAATGTAACGAGCAAGTTTTTCTTTCATCATTTGTCAAGAACTCTAAAAAAATTTTATTATTCAAAAAAAGACTTCGTTTTTTATCATCGAATGCTTTGTTATTTAAATTTTGTCGAATCTTTGAAAAAAACGGAAAAACAAATGTTTATAATAGTAAACATTTTTCCATTTTTATTATTGATACCTTAATTAGGTAAGAAGTGTGAAATATAAAGAGTAATAAAATCACTTGCTAAATAAATTTTATCTTATCAAAAGTTTCTGATGCTACGAATTTAACTTTGATTTTGTCAAAATAAGAAGAGATGTCAAGTTTCTGGAAAATAGAAAAAAAAACTAAGAATAAAAACTTTATTCTTACCTTTTAAATAATTTATTCTGTTATTGTTGGCTTCAAAATATGAGTATGTGTGTCTTATGAACACTAGAATTTTCATCCGACCAACAGGAGCTGAAAATATTCGAAATGCGGCATGCGAGTGATTTAAGTTTGGAACCCCTGCTCTAATATTCCATTCATAACGGATTCAGATATAACGAAAATATCCTTCAGTTCCTTTAAAAATAATACTGTAATTTGTTTAAAAAACCGGTTATAACCTTATATTACAAAAATACTAAATATATTTTAAGTTTTTTTTAAACTATTTTACTTTTCAATATTATATCACAAAAAAACAAATTTTATGCATTTGAAATCCAAGTTATTTGCCGGGTAATGTGCAGTTGCCTGTAAACCAGCGTATGTGGCTTATGTATGATGGCGCATCAAAAAACTTTCAAACTAACGAAGTTATTTAAAAAAATTTTTTTATTTTTATACTTTATCTAGTCTTTGATTAAAATGGAATCTAATGATGAATTTAACTTTATAAAAAAAGTAGAAATAATTAAAGCTGTCGAAGAAAATCTTAATTATAAAAAATATGAAATTTCAAAACGTTTTTCAATTTCTCCTTCATCTTTGCCTACAATACTCAAAGATAAGGAAAAAATTTTTAATTTATACTACTCGGCAGTGGCGGATCCAGAAATTTCTTATAAGGTGGGCGAAATCTATTTAATTTTTTTGCAATTTTGCTAAAAGTCTTCAGAGAATACGACAGCTGTATTATGTGTTTTAGAATCACTAATTACCTATGTTTTCATATTTTTAACATTATTTTGCCATGGATAAATTGCAAAAATTTATTTTTCTACATGTAAGGGTATACATTAGTAAGGGTAATTTTCGAAGCCATTTTCATAGAGGGGCCTAGGCCCATGAGACCTCCCTTGGATCCGCCGGATTAATGACATGGCTGCTGATGTGTGTCGTCAAGTTTGCTCTGAAATTAGGCAAAGCAGAGTTCAGACTAGTCTCCAATTAGAAGAGTCTACCGTCATTGCTATGTATAGCCAGTTTATTGCTTTCGTTCGATATGAAAAAAATGGAAAGATGAAGGAAGAGTTTTTGTTTTGTAGTTGGATGCCAAGTACAACGACAGCAGCAGATGTTAAAGCAATTGTGGATGCTTTTTTCAAAAATACAGGTCTTAAGTGGCAGAATTTCAAGCACATTTGTACTGATGGTGCTCCAGCAATGCTAGGCGTTAAAGGAGGGTTTGTTCATTTAGAACTCCTGCTCTACACTAAAGTTCGTTGGTTATTGTGAGGAAACTGCCTTTCCGGATTGTTTGAATTACGTTTGGAAGTAAAAGGTTTTTTTGCGAGAAAATGACAATAAACTTTATGTTTATTTTAACAAAGAAGAGTTTGTTACAGTGGCGCACATCCTCAAAATTATTAGGAGGGCGGAATTTTTTTGTTGCAATTTTCAAAATTAGTGTTCTGGAAATACCACGGGCGACCAAATATTCAAGCAATCCTTTAAAATATAATGTATTCAGCGCATACCTAAAGTCCTAAATTTATAAGACTACTTTTTTATTTTTTTACAAAATAGGTGAATTTAAATACTATACTTCCAGCGAAAATATTTTAATTAAATTTGGATATCGAATATACACTAGTTTAAAAAAATCCAAAATTGTTAGGGGGTGGAATAGGCTTTTCATTTGAAAAATGAAGTAGTCTATCAGGCACATTACAGGAATTGATGAAAGGATATTTGATTCATAGAGAAACAAATAACTGAAGGTTGGATTTTATATGAGTGAATGTAGTGTAAAGGCAAAGAGTCTACTAGACACCCTGCGATGTTTATATGAAAAAATGTCATTGATTCCGGAGGTAGGGTATAAAATGAAGTTATAATTGTGCAAACAAAAAATTAAGATCGCATTATTTCATTTTACTCAGCATCATTCAAAAATAGTTTAAAAGCTAAATTGATACAAGCTACAAAAAGTAAAATAACTTTTAACATTATGCAATGATTTGCCTTTTATAATAAATTTTAAGGAAAAAAAGTCTATCAGAAAAAGTTATAAAGCTTCAACAAAAACTAAAAAAATTTAGAGCATAACATAAGTTTTTTGAAAACTAATTTGACGTATCCCCTACAGCATACTCTATGGTTGGCATGACAGGTTGGTTGACATGATGGACTCAGCACGGAAGCCACTGGATTCGATTTCTCATCGATATGAATTTGTTCATAGTTTGACATAAGCGGTACATCAGTGCCTTGTCAATACAAATACACCCGCTGCTGCACCTTACATTTTACTCAAAATGTAAAAAATTTGATACATAATTAACATAAGAGAGAAAGGAAACAAAATAAACTAATAAAGCAATTTTCACTATTTTAAAATGGAACCGTCTGTTCTCAGAATAATTTCAAAATAATAGGAGGCATAAAGAATGAGAGTTTATTTGATATTTTCAAGTTTTTATAAGCAGGAAAAGCTAACGTTTTAGCCCTTATAATTAAAAAATTATTTAAAGTAACGGTCGACAGACATTTCACCCCATAGACAATTTGCCCCTGGACAAATTGTCTTATAGGCTATTTGTTTCATCCATCTTTGCTTATTATATGTGTAAAATTATTAAAAAATTTTATATTCTTGTTTATTTTATCTCTATTAAATTATTTTAAATTAATCATTTTATCTCTTAATTTTTTAATGTCCATGAGACAAAATGTCTTATGAAAATAATAGGGCGAATTGTCGATGAAACAAAATGTTTTATGAAAATAATGGGGCGAATTGTCCACGGGACGAACTGTCTTTTGAAAATAATGGGGCGAATTTCCCATGGGACGAACTGTTTTATGAAAATAATGGAGCGAAATGTCCGAGGACCAAACTAACATAAATCAAAATATACGAGAAAAGAAAATCATTGCGTTTTTTTAAATATTTTTGTCAACAAATAAAATTCTGTCAGCTGTCATAAATAGATCAAGTACATTTTTAACAACTGAAACATTTTGTTTCGATATTATAATTTTATTATAATAATCAACAAATTTTCTTAAAAAAGTGATTTGATTATGTGCAGTGTTATTATAAAATTTAACAATCGAACATTATAAAAAATATCTCTGCTCAAATATTAAGCAAATAGAGTATTCTTGCTTTTAAATTGAATAGCTAGTCAAAATATTCATTCCCAAAATAGCTATTAAAAAATTTCTTGACTTGAAAAAATTAAAGTTTTCAAATGTTACAAAATGTAACAAACGTAGTGATAAAGATTAAATGACCTTTGTTGAAAAAAAATTCTTAGCGCGAGTCTAACAATATTCATTGATATAAAATTGTAACGATTGAAAACTATTTTAATTTAACTCTAAATGCAAATTAGACAGAAGCAGTGGTGTAGTAAAAAAAAAGTTGATAGAAGGGGCACAATTTAAAAACCAAAACTTGCGCAACATTATTTATACTTTCTTGATCCTTTAATTGGAGAAATTTTCAAAAACTGATATCGCATAAGATGCATGGGGGCACCATGCGCTACATAGGAGTGTGGGCACGGCCCCTCATGCCCCAGGCTAGCTACGTCACTGGAGAGAAGAGGGATTGAATGGAAGAAGAGAGCTTGAGTGAATGATGAGTTTTAGCAGAGAAAGCGGAAGAGGAGACAGAAAGAGAAATAGAATCACTGTGACAGAAGATGAGAAAATCTAGTCGATCATCAACATGTGTTTGCTCTGTGCCTTGTGTGCATATTGAAGCAATGGATTATTATTATATAGCTCTCACGCATCATAGAAAATTATTGGAAAGGATTTCAGGCAGCTGGGCATGAGGTTTGATTGATTCGAAAGTCTGCTTCCCCCCGTGCGACCGTTAAACAGCGGCAACCTAGTTATAGAGGAAGGGGGGGGGGGGGGCGAAAGGTCATCTTCGCCCCCCCCCCCCCGGAAGTGCGCCCCTGGTTTGTTATGATGCTTGCCTAATTGGCAGATATATTTAGTCGACTCAACGAGAAGAATAAGTCTTTGCAAGGTCGTGATGTGACAGTTAGTGAGATTCACAACAATCTTGCTGGACTGTCTGCCCGAATGGAAGTTTGGCAGGCACGAATCAAAGTCGAATCCCTAGCCTCTTTTCCTTTCTTAGATGAACAGCTGCAGATACAACAAATCAAGCTTCCCATCGGCATCAAAAAATGTATTACTGAACATCTTAACATCCTAACTCATGAGTTCAAATCTTATTTTGACGATGCACCATTAGATGTTTCATGGCATAGGGACCCATTCAACACTGAAATTGAATGTACTGAAGATGAAGCAGAAGAGCTAATTTAAGGCATCTAAAGCAATGAAACTTGCTTTTAGTAACAGGGTACATCTCTCTACTTTCTGGTTATCTGTTCAGGATGCCTACCCTCTACTCAGCAAGAAAGCAAGTTCCCCCCCCCCCCTGCCCAAAAAACCCCCCCCCCCCCCCCCCGTTTTCCCCCAAATTTTTTTTTAATCTATAATACTAGTCAATTTGCTACAATTTATCTTTGCGAATGTGGATTTTCTGACTTAGCTTCTATCAAAACAAAGTCCAGAAACCGGCTTGATGTTTGCAACGATATTCGCCTTGCTGTATCTCAAACGAAGCCACACATAAAAAGTCTTGTCACACAAGCTCAACAGCAAGTTTCTCATTGAATAAATTCAAAAAAATTTGTACTTTATAATTTTTTCAAAATTTAAAATAAAATTTAATAAATTAATTATTATTTAATTTATGGTATACTAAATATTGATCAAAATTTTTGCTAAAAAAGTGAACAGAAACTTTTATTTTTTTATGATAAAACAAAAAACAATTTGGATGGAGTCTTACTTTACATTCTCCATACTGTTTTACAGTGTTGATTTTGCAAAAACAACACCTACCTTGAGATTTGTCGTATAGGATGATGGAGTCCATTTTTGAGATTAAAAATTCTTTTTCCGCTGGGTTCAGGCTTTTCGAAACTGCTTCCGGCAAGAAGTCCTTTCACAATTTCTCTAGTGAATGCTAAAAAAATCTAACTTTGGTTCAGATTTCAGCTATAGATGCAACTTCCAAGAAGCAACATTTAAAATACTGAGACAATTTATGA